>JARJEI010000004.1:21207500-21807500 GCA_029955415.1 Lottia scabra
TGAAAACTAAGAGAGTAATAGCATATTCAAGATTTGGGGCAAAGGCAATAACTCTGCTTCTAACGATCGAAAATAGTTCAAATTCGAACTTGATCTTCGTTTTATGCATATGTATACACATATCAAATTTCATTTGATTCCGTCAAAAACTCTAGTTTTTACAGCGTTTACGAGCAAATGTTGACCGACGGACGGACCGGACCGATCGACGGACGGACGGCATGACGTACGGCATGACGGCATGACGGACGGACCGACCGACGGACGGACGGACAGGGGCGACGGCAATATACGACCACATTTCAATGTGGGCGTATAAAAACAGCCATATCTCGGCCAATTTCGATCCTAGAGGTATAATTTTTGTACCGGATGAAAATTTAACATTCCCTGCGTGTCAGATAAAGATAAAAACAGAAAATGTTGATTTTTGAAATTTTTGAGAAAATCGAGTTTAGAGTTGAAGCCCGTTTTGGAGAGGAGAACTGCACTAAATGACGTTTGCAGGAAGTTGGCGACACTAAAAGTGCTCTAGTACCCAAACCCTTCACGGTAGAAACCTGAAATTTGACACAAATCATCTTTGGTGGATTGTTCATAGGCAGTGCAAATTACAACCTTACATCTCTGATAGTTTTTAAGCTGCAGCCTGTCAAAGTTTAGGCTGTACCCAAACCCCGACCCACTAGCGTGAAAAAGCCGACCCCTATATTAAAACGGCCATATCTCGGCCAATTTTGATCCTAGAGGTATAATTTTTGTACTAGATGAAAATTTGGGAGAAACACGTTTGCGCACAAAATCAAACGTTTCATTTGCGCACAGTATACATCTGCGCACAAAAAAGCTCGACATTTGCGCACAAATTATAGTCTACATTTGCGCACATCTAGATTAAGGGTGTTAATTGGGCTATTTGACGCTATGAAAAAATGGAATAAGTATATGAAATAATGATTTCTTGAGACTTGTTGTGCATTTGTTGATGATTTGGGGTCCTTCTCGATAGTTTAAGGTTGATTTCATGTCAATCAGATTTTTTTTAATGAGTTGACAGCCCTTTCAAACATGTCATAAAAATTGGACATTTCAAACCTTTGATACAAGTTTAAAAAAATGTGAATGGATCAATCTACATCAAACTTGGCATAAATATAGACAATTACATTGCCGAGAAACGT
The DNA here is from genome assembly GCA_029955415.1 of Lottia scabra. NCBI lineage: Eukaryota > Metazoa > Mollusca > Gastropoda > Lottiidae > Lottia > Lottia scabra. Next base: position 21,208,682 of record JARJEI010000004.1, read on the forward strand.
ACAGAGCGATTTTCCAAAAAAAATTATTATTTTGGTGGTTACCATGGAAATACGAAAATTTACGAAAATTTAAACGTAGGTACGGCAAACATTTTTCAGGGGCTAAACTAATTAGAATTTTCGAAAAAACTCTCTGTACGTTTCATCCTTATTGGATAAGCTTTCAATCAAGACCAAGATCGTAATTTTCCAACAAAAAATGGCTGAGAAATCTTGTATCAACCGGGACACATTTTGCTACTTTTTCCTAATTTTTTAGCAAAAACTAACGAAATACCTAATTTCTTTTCGTTTTTTTTCATTCTATATAGTTTACAAATAAAGTAATAATAATTATCTACAATCTGAGCCCAAAAATAATAAGTAATTCGCAAAACTTCCATCTCATGTTTTTTTTCTCGAACGCTAGCCCAATCAATACCCTTAAATATAAAACACAACAGTTGAAAATTTAATAATTTAATATAAAAATATTCTACTACATTATATACATTACAACACAATGTCATACTGTCCATTCTTGTAGGCAAGGATTGTGTACAATTGATAAAAAAAACTTCGGGCAATACTGAAATGTTCCATCACCAAATAATTGCACCTCTTCTTGGGCTAGAAATTTAAGGTTGGTTTCTGTTGAAAACATCAAAATGTTGGCAATTGGGTCGTTTTTAAAAATCATAGGTTCGTTCTGGCAAGATTGCAGTTCGTATTCTGTTAATGTCTGGAATGTTTCCTCTCTAGACTTAGGAAGTTTCGGTTGAGTTTTTCGACGCCTCCTGTACATTGCCTGTCGGATGCTTTTCACGTCACTTGGCAACAAATCCTGCGCATCTTGTTTCCCGATTTCTTTAATGATTATTTTTGAAGGTTTGAAGGCCTTTCTCCAGGTTCATCTTCGGCTTTTCTTTTGCATACTTGTCGAACTTGCTGTCTTTGAATCTTCCGTCCATCTGGTTCTTCGTGGTTATGATCTGTTTGATTTTCTAACACCATCAGCTCACTTAAATCTGTTTTGCTTGATGCTTTGCAAGTTTTTCTTGACGCATCTCCATAGCTTGTACGCTTTCGATTCACGAAAAAATCTAAACTGATATCCATCGTGAATCAGGCCAGATTTACCCCTGTCGGTTGTAAACTTTTCCATCTTGGTGGTGAATTATCCTACATGACAGAGAATGGCAGGGAATCGTGTAAAATTAGATAATATAGGATTAGCATAATAGGTGATAACAGATAAGTGATAATCAACAAGGAGTCAGTTTAGTTCTTGGTTGGACTAAAAATAAAATTGTCTTCCGTTATTTAATGTGATCACGAAACACCGATATAGCTGGGTGTATAGTTGTTGTGCGCAATCGTAACATAGATTAATTAGTTACTTTTGAAAAAATGTGCGCAAATGTCGACCCAAATTCTCAGGTAATTTGTGCGCAAATGTCGACCCAATTAATCATTTTGTGCGCAAATGTCTTGCACCCGAAAATTTAACATTCCCTGCGTGTATTTCAGATACAAACAGAAAATGTTGATTTTTCAAATTTTTGAGAAAATCGAGTTTGAAGTTGCACCTAGTTTTGGAGATGCATTAAATGGCGTTTGCGGGAAGTTGGCGACACTATAAGTGCTCTAGTACCCAAACCCTTCACGGTAGGAACCTGAAATTTGACACAAATCATCTTTGGTGGATTGTGCATAGGCAGTGCAAATTACAACCTTACATCTCTGATAGTTTTTAAGCTGCAGCCTGTCAAAGTTTAGGCTGTACCCAAACCCCGACCCACTAGCGTGAAAAAGCCGACCCCAATATTAAAACGGCCATATCTCGGCCAATTTTGATCCTAGAGGTATAATTTTTGTACCAGATGAAAATCTAACATTCCCTTCGTGTATGTCAGGTAAAAACAGAAAATGTTGTTTTTTGAAATTTTTGAGAAAATCGAGTTTGAAGTTGCACCCAGTTTTGGAGAGGAGAACTGCACTAAATGGCGCTTGCAGAAAGTTGGCGACACTAAAAGTGCTCTAGTACCCATATTCGGATCCTCTGGGAGCTAAAGATTACCTTTGCTCAGACCAACACTCGAATAGGAAATATACGACTTTCTTTATCCAGACTATACAATCGTCCAGGTGATAGGCCTTTCGTTATTCAGAGCAGAACAATCTTCGGATACAAATTTCGTTAATTCAGAAAAGAACAACCTTCCGGTAGATATAACTAGTTATTCAGACTATAGAACAATCTTTCGTGAGAAGACTTAGTAATTCAGACTAGAACAATCGGACAGATATAACTTTAGTCATACACACTATCTAGCAATTTAGCCAGATCAAAAAAAGAATATTCTTCCAAAAAATACCATATTTGGGTTAATGACACCCACAGCAACCATGAGCCATGTTTTATCAACAATGGTTAATGAGAACAGAAATAAATCGAACCATATCCTGTATGATTTTATTAAGCAAAGAGAATTGACAAAACAGTTGAATGATGTTACAGAAATTGTAGTGAAAAATCTAACTGATAAAGCCAAAACTACTCTAGAAACTGTTGAAGCTGACAAATCCATACAACAGGAGTGATTTTTACAAGAGTTTAATTAAGCCAGCAGGCACGAAAATAGCATTTGATAATAAAGAAATGACATAAAAGGTGTTTTTTTAATATTAAATATACAAAAATAATTTCACATATTCTAGCATCTGGAACTCTTTTCTATTTACATCTTTCTTTTATAATATCACAATTCTTATAGTAAATTATGTCTAATATAGAAAATAACCATGATAGAACTCGCATACTGGAAGCTCGAACCAATAAACCATGTGAAACAAATCTAGACATTTTAAAAATTGTGTCTAAGGTTTTTTTTCTACATTTTTCAAAATGACCAAAATATTTTTTGTTGGAAATTAAAACTGATAAAAAAGAAAAGTTGCAATTTTTAACAAAGTGTAACTAATAAAGCAGTGCAGTGACATTTCTTACTAACTAGCTAATGTCTCAACAATTAACCCACAAATCTACTACCAATAACCATGTAAAAATGGCAAGAAATTAATCATAAATTCTACCATCTTACTATGTTTAAGTCACTAAATAAATTTCATTCTTTTCTATATCAAATTAAACTATAGGCAACAATAGTATACAGATTATATTAAAAAAAAATTAGTTATACTGTTGAAAAATTGGAATAATGTGTATGTCAATAAACATTTTAGTAAATAAAGCCCTGTATTATATTTTAATTTGATAATAAAACTAATAATACCCTAATACAATGCCAAATAAATGCAGATTGATGGTATACATGTAAATTTAAATGACATGTTTTCATATCAATGAGAATGTACGAGTTTAGATTGAAACACAGTTAAATGATATATAGATTATAATATTACTGTTTGAACACCACCAAAAATCAGTTTAGTTTTTGTAAGAAATACAGTAAAATAAGTGAAAAGAAATTAAACTCTACAAAGATATGTATAATTAAAGCTATAGTAAAACTAAGCATAATAATAATTATAATACCATCACATAATGTGATTTACTTGTCATGAATAATGAAAAAATAATAATAATAATAATAGCACATTGGTAAATATAACGATATATAATGCAATATAAAATATAAACAACTATATAAGAATGTTATAGTAGAGATATATTCTAGATAAGTTCTCTCTAATTGGTTATAATTAACAAAAAGTAATTAAGAACTAGGTTTCAGCGGTGTCATTTTTATCATCGTCATCACCATCAACACTATCATCTAATAATTTAGATGTTATTGTTGTTCTGGTTGTAGTTCTTGTTGTTCCACCTGGACCCCTGCAATAACAAATGAACAATAGTGTTATTATAGATAACACTAGGTTATTTCAACCATTTCTATCACCATCACAAGGAGATAACATTAATGTATAAGGAGATTATGTACAGTACTTTGACATTCAGCTCGGGTAAAATCGAGGACATAAAAAATTCCACTTTATTATGAGTAAAGATAAGTAGTTACGAACACAATTGAAGACTTGCAAGTTTATAACCATTGTGCTTAGCAATAAATGCATAACACATTTTACATAAAAATTTATCTTTTAGAAATTTTAGTTTTAACTTGAATGTTCTCCTTCCAACTCCATCCACAAGTACGAAAATTCTTTAAGCATTAATTTGATTACTCTGTCATAATATTTAGAATAATGTACCTACCTAAGTTTTCTTAAAGAAGTAATCTCTCTAGAATGTGTTTCATTTTGTTCCACTTGGTCATCTAATTCTCTCTGTAACTTTCTCTTATTAGCAGTTAATCTAGCAATCTCTTCTTCAGCCTCATCTATATTACGTTTTAAAGCTTTCACTCTATTATTAGCTTTCTCAACCTATAGTATTGAATAAATAATGTTTTAAATTGAACATTGCTATTATAGCATAAGTGATAAAAAACATTTTTAGACTTTCTTTTCCAAATTGAATCTTTGCTTGTGATACATGATGTAATAGAATCTTTAGATTTAATTTAAAATGTTATCCTAATTCTTGTACATTACAGTAATAAGTCATACCTGTTCTTTGTATTGATCAGCATGTCTTCTCTCATCTTCACCTTGTAATATTAACTCTTTAATACGTTTCTCTAGTTTACGATTATTACGAGATAATGTAGCGCGATCCCTGAAAATATTATACAGAATAGTTCAGGTTCTATCATTTGCACCTTGATAACTATTAACTTATCAAAGCTTCACATAAATGCTATAAAATTTTTAACTAATTCAAGTACTTACTTGGCTTCCAAATCTAATTGTTCTTCTAGATTGAGTACTTTACTTTCTAGAGCAGCAATAGTTGCCTTAATTCGAGCTCTATTCTGTCCTTCCAATTCCTGTAGTTTCTCTCTCATTTCTTTATTCTGTCTCTCTAACTGCATTCTTTGATTTTCTAATTTCTGAGACACTGATCTTTCTGATGTTAGATCAGTCATAATTTGATCAACCTACAAACAACAATTTATATTTCATACTTTGAAAACTATTTAATCATTAAATTTATTGAGTTTGATGGTGTAAAGTTTTACACTATGTCCATTCAAGACTTCTACCTTTGAACCTCTGTAACTCTAAGTATCCATAAACTTTGGGTGAAGTAGAAAATTGTCAATGTTTTTTGTCTTATGTATAGCTGTATGGGCCCACAACTCAACAAGGAGACAGACTGACCCAAATTTTAATGATGTTTGCACAGCTCATTGGGCTGATTTTGTTGGAACTCACTGCCCAAAAACATACTACCCCCCCTGTCTCCTACGGCTATGGTCTTATGCATGAAATATTTTCCTAAACGAGGTCTGATATCAACTCACCTGTAACTGAGCTTTCCTGGCTTTTTCAGCCATTAATTCAGTATTATTTCTTTCATCATCAACATCATCTTCTAATTCACTAATTCTAGCCTCTAGTCTTCTCTTTTCATCTAACAGAGAATTCCTGTAGAGAAAAATAGATTTAATGTATGAACTGTGAATAACATACAGATTCATTCAGTTTCAATTCTGATGATCAAATACCAATCCTAATAAGTCACATACAAAATTTACCCTTTTTTCCTAACTGAACAATTTTGATTTCTGTCTACATCATTTTGGAGGACAATCAACTCAATATGTACAGGTTTTATTGAGCTTTAAAAACCCGAACAAGCAGAAATCATCCATTATCCAACACCTGGCATCATATATCAAGAAGAAGATTATGTGTCAGGTCCTTTCTGAATTGTATTAAAAGCTCCTCACAGATTTCAAGTCATTCACTATCAAAATTACATTAGTAATAGTTGCACAATTTTTCTTGAAATCATGTATAATCCGTTTTGAAACTTACTTTGATGATGCTGATCCGCCAATTTCTTCTTGTAGTTCATCTCTCTCAGACTCTGCATTCCTTCTAGCTCTTTCACTAGCAGCTAAATCTTCACTTAATCTTAATACTTCAGCTTCTAATGTCTTGACTCTCTTTTCATTATCTTTCTGAGCTTGAGCCATCTCATCTCTAGCTATTCTGACCTCATCTACTTCTCTTGTTACCTCTTTCATCTGGGTGACCATTCTCTTATACTGTTTGACAGCATCATCTTTAATCTTATTAGCCATCTGGACTTGTTGTTCATAATCATTCAAATCACCTTGAAGTTTATTTCTAGCGTTAACAGCTGCTCCCCTCTGTTTTCTTTCTTCTTCTAGTTCAGCTTCCATTTCTCGTAACTAAAAATACATTGGATTCAGTAAGAATTCTTAAATCTAATTAACCTATGATTTGATTTTATTTTGAGTTGCGACACGCATGTTCTAAACATGAGGTACAAAAAATTACATGTCTTAACATTTTGTACAGAACAGTTTATACCCGTTACCAAGATCAACTTTTATAGTTTATTTAAAAGTTGTATTTCCATGCATGTATGTTTAAATAATTTCCATTACAAATGTGGTGTGGTAGTGCAATCTACTTTTAATGTCTCTTTATCTTATAATATAAAATATGACGGCGACGTACAACTTCTGCATTGTTCACTTACCTGTCTCAATAATGATTTCTTTCCTTCTTCAACTTGGTCTTCTTTACCTTGAATATCTCTTTCGTATTGGGCTTTTAATGCTTGCATGTTAACTTCAAGTCTTAATTTAGCATCTTCAGCTAATTGTAATTCATCTTCTAATTCTTCTATTTGTTGTCTTTGTTCTTCAACTTGTTGTTGGAATGTTCTCTTAGCTTTCTCCAGTTCATGTACCTAAATCGGAAAACACCAATTTTGCAACCGTCTTTGGAATTTTAACTTTATTTATTTAATGTAATAGAAAGGAAGTAACATATGTATCAAATTATTTAGGAACGAAATAGACAGAATTCTCTAAGACAGACAGTTGACTTGCTATCATGAACTAAATATTGTTTTAATGGTAGTGAAAACCTAGACTCTGTTTATAACCACTGACATGAGTAAGGGCCTGGTTAAGCTGGCTGGCACGGTTTGCCGAGTGTCTCGGGTTCGACGTCACCGTAGTCAATTTCTACTGATTTACTCAAATGTATCTATATGGAAAGCGAGCCAGCCCGAGTATCAGGGCTCCACGGTTTCTAGACCGGGAAACCCGGCTAACAGGGCCAGTCTGGTATCTACATAAACACTATTTGATGGGTTAGCCCGGGATACTGAGCCACAGCGCATGCGTACAAATACTTTTTAAACAACATGGCTTCCAAGAACCAAAACAACAGCTCTATGAGCTCTAGTCCGCGTTCATGTAAAGAGTCATTATCAACCCAGGTAACCGAGCCAGCTCAGTTTACCAGGCTGGCCCGTTACATATAACCAGGCCCTAAAGCAAAAATACTTTTTAATCAAGCCAATGACTGGAATATAAAGAATTAAATACTTACATTTTTACCAACATCATCTTTAGAAGAGACTAAATCATCTAATTCTCTTTGTTGTTGTTGTTTAACACGTTCTAAAGAATCATATCTCTCTTGTAAATCATCCAATTCTCTAGTCAGATTCAATATCTTAGTTTCTTTCTCACGACTTTCTCTTTCTACATTATCACGTTCCATAGCCAATCTACAAAATATCAATATTAATATCAACAGCCAATCTACAAAATATCAATATTAATATCAACAGCCAATCTACAAAATATCAATATTAATATCAACAGCCAATCTACAAAATATCAATATCAACATCACATCATACTGTCAACAATCTAAAAATTATCAGTATTATCAATAATCCAAACTACAAAATATCAATATTATCCCAAAAAATTCTTGTTTTATAGAAAAAGTGGAAAAAAATTTACCTTTCAGCATTAGCCTTTTCTTCGGCCAGTAAGGCATCAAATTTACGTGACTTCTTCTCAAAGGCAGTGGAAGCTGATCTCTGGTTTTCTAATTCCATAGTTAAATCTTCTACTTCAGCTTGTAATTTACGTCTTGATTTATCTAGTCTATCAGCCTGCATCTTAGCTTCTTCTACTTCTCTCTGATAATTATCAGCATCTCTTGCAGCTTTCTTCTTATATTCTTCCAATGCTTCATTATTTACAGCATCTTCTTCTGCCTTCTTCTTTACTTCAACAATCTACACAAAATGGTGTATAAAAATAAAAAATCTCTTCGTACTCTAGATATATCAGAGTACATCTACACGACAGTTTCCAATTTTAATTTTGACTAGATTTATTCACAAGTCAGCAAACATCATTAGACATCCATATGATTTTTTTATGCTCTAGTGTCCATGATTAAAATTTATTTATTTTTACCACAATTATATCACTACATAACATTAACATGTCATTATTACAAATAGGCAAACAAATGGAATAATGATAAAAGATAATTATCATTGACATGATCAATGTCCCAAGCAGAAACCTAAAACATATCTTAGTGGAAGATAATAAAGTGCCCTACCTTCTGTTGTAAATCATTACATTGTTTCTGTAATTGTTTTTTAACCTCTTCCTCCTCTTCTAATCTCTCTAGTATGTTTTCTTTCTCATCTAGAGCTTGTCTTAGTTTAGACTGAGCTGCCAGTTTCTGTCTGGTTTCTTCTTGACACATATCCTACAATAATTCAATTTTTTAATTAATTTAATTACAATAGGAAGAGTTTTGACAAATAATTGGCCTCAGACAATTTTTAACCCAAATAAGAATGCCTCAGACAATTTAAAAAAAAAAACCCAAAACATATTTTATCCATTGGTTTTATAATTTCAAATTTTCAGCAGCAAGAACGACAAAAATTGTACTTTATACTTTTGGAGGATTTAAAAGTCCATTTCAGTATACATGACATAAAACTGAAGTATTAGACTATTTAGCCATTGATCACTGTGGTGAATGGAAAGTATCATATCATATATTACCTGAGAATCAGCTAATTGAGCTTCTAAAGCACTAGCTTTTTGAGTCATTTGTAGAGCTTTAGTATCAGATTGTTCTAGTTGAGATGAAACAGTTTCTAATTCACTCTGTAATAATAAAATTCATAATATTAATATCTAGATATTGCAACATAACATTCGTTTTCTACAGCTCATAGCAAATAATGCCATTACTTCACTGAAAAATTCTTAATATATCCTTAAAATTTGAAAGATCTTCACTTTTATTAGTTAACTTCTAAAATTTTCTAGTCAAATGTCATAATAAAGATAAGGCAAGTATAGTTTACCTGTAATTTGGTAGATTTTTCAGAAACTTCACCCTTGTTCCTTTCCAAATCTTGTAATCTGGTGATAGCCTCCTGTAATTGACTGTCTAGTTGTTTACGTTTACGTTCTGATTCTTGTTTAGCTTGTTGTACTTGTTTTAAATCATTAGCTAAATCTTGGTTCTCAGCTTCTAATGTCTGTTTAACTTTCTCTACACTACCCTTTGTCTGAAAATTACAAAATTATGAGTACATTAATTTTTTATTTTATGTTCAGGAATCAACATTGGATAGACCTTGTCCATAAACTAGGGCTGCAACGATTCATCGTAGAATCGATGAATCGCGAATCGTTCCTCCTTATCGATGCATCGTGTAAGAAAAAAATAATCGCGATTCATCGGCCCTGATTTTTATTCATTTAATTAACTCTTTTATTGACTGAGAACAAGAAATCCTCACGCATTTTATAATATATGTCATATCGAAATGTTAGAAAATTGCTGTTTAGGTATCAATTTGTTTATTATCATCTTGAATCTTTGTTTTTAATGATGATGATCTTAAGCATATGAATTTGTTACGAAAATTATGTCAAAAATGTGTTAAAATGCTAATGATTAAAGGTTTTCTTTTCTTTCCGATTTCAAACTCAAGAATCGCGATTTGTAATCGCAATAAATCGAATCGTTGAATGTGTATCGTTTAGCGTATCAAATCGCCACTTCAGGAATCGTTGCAGCCCTACCATAAACCATTCCACGTAAGAAATAATCTTTATTAGCATATAAAAATCATTTAAAAAGTAAATTGAACAAGGTAAACCAACCTTTCTAGTATTTTCTATTTCTTCACTTAGAGCTTCAATTTGAGCAGAATATTTATTACGCATTTCTTGAATTTGGTTTTCATGTTGTTTCTGTGCACTTTCAACCATTTTCTTCATTTCGGACACTTCATGTTCACGTTTTTGTCGAACATCTTGAACAGCAGCTGTAGTATCTAGAGAGTCTTCGAGTTCAGTTTTCAACGCCTCTAATTCCTCATTCAAGTCTCGCTTTTGTTTCTCAGCTTTATTCCTTGATTCTTTCTCCGTTTCTAAATCTTCCTGTAGTTCTTGTATCTGATTCTGAAATTCTCTCATTTGTTTCTGTAGAATAGATCTTTGACCAGCTTCCTCATCAGTTCTAGAATGGATAAAAATATAACATTAAATCATCACCAATGTAGTTTATTCTGGGGATATTAGGGTAAATGAAAACAGTTGGATGCTCAAAATGTCTTAAATGGTTAAAATATATTAATAACTCACTTTTGAAGTGACATCTGTACTTCTTCTTCTCTTCTCAACAACTGTTGTTGTAATTCTTCGACTTGATCACGTTTTTCATTCAGTTGATCACGTAAATCATTTAATTCAGTTTCTAGTCTTCGACGAATCTTTTCCAATTCTTGGCGTGCCTAAAACGTAACATTTAATATTGTCATTTATGTAATACATCATTAGACAACTTTGAATATACAAGATATATAAAGTTCAGTATTCTAAGCAACCTGTGTATCAGAGTTCATGAAATTTTGTTACAAACATTGAATCGACTTTACCTGCTGTTCCTTTCGTAGTCTCTCTTCCAAATCAGCAATAATAGCTTCATATTTATTCTTTAATTTGCCCAGTTGTTTCGCCTTCTCCTCTTCTTCTACAGCTTGTAATGAAATATCAGCAAGTCTTTCTTCTAGATTCTTCTTTTCTTTATTTAATTTCTGATTCTGATCATCTAACAGAGCTAAATCCTCTTCATATTTCTTCAGTTTACTCTCATGTGAAACACGTTCTAATTGTAGTTTTTGACGAGCCTGTTCTTCCTCTTCTAGTCTATAATAATAAACAGATGAAAATGATGATTAAGAGGAAGTAAAATTAAAACATATTAATCTACAAGTTTCTCATATATCATTATCAATGGAAAGATAATCATATCCAAAATGATGCTGCATATAACCATAACCAAGACAATGCAAAGAACAATGTTTCAGGCAAAAAGCTACTGAAAAAAAAGTTCCGCTTACTGGTCTTCTAGATCTTGTAAAGTCTGTTCGAATTTTTTCTTTTCTTCTGCAACTTTATTATATCTTTCTTCTTCCTCTTCCACACGTAATTCCATATCATGCATAACATCTTCTAGTTCTTGTTTACGTGCTGCTAAACGTGCCCTAGCCTAGTTTAAACATAAATATCAAATGTTAAAAGTGCAAAAAATAGCACAAGTTGAGAATTATCCATTAACTGCAGATTCAATTTCATGACCAATAAAGTTTCACATCTTTCTTTCCTGAACCCAATTGTCCTGAACTGTCAACACTATGTAGTGATGGTAATTTTTCTCAGGACAGGAGGATTAGCCCTTATTTTTTTTTACGCATACAGAATTTGATTACAAAGGGAAGACAACTGAATTATTTCTAACCGAATATTCTCATACCTCTTCAGCTTCAGCACATAGTTCAGTTTCAGCTTGTAGCTGTTCAGCCAGTATATTCTTCTCTTCTATAACTTGACTAAATCTTTTCTCAAATTCTAACAGATCCTGCTGTTGTTTTTCTAATGATTCTTTCATTCTCTTAGTCTCCTCTTCTTTCTTCAACATTTGTTCTTCTTGTCCAGTAACAGATAACAGTGGTTTTACCTGAAGTAAGAAAACAATACATTAGACTAATCAAACTTAACATAAACATTTGAAAATTCTAAATACAAAAAGAAATTGATGAATTTTCAAAACATGTTACATATTTAAAAAGAAAAATAAATTTAACAAAATTGTAGAAGATCTGAAAACTAAGTAAATGTAAGCATGGATGTATGGAACTAACGTAAAAATAAATTCAGCAGGTTACCTTGGTAAACAATCTCCACCATTGCCAGTTTCTCAATTTAAGATAAGCAGCACAGTTTCTCTGGATGACACGAATGGCATTTTGTTGTTGAAGACGTTTCTGGTAATTTCTGAAAATATAAAATATTTCGATGAGTTAGAAGATCACACTGTTTAAATCTCAATTCTCTGGACGGGTGAAGAAATGGTTCAATAACTTGTTTCATCCTGTCTATACAGATGATAATAATGATAGCAATTGTATATTTTTTTTAAGCTGACAAAAAAAATTTCTTACCTTCTAGCCAAAAGACCTCTAGCTAAAGCTTGGAATTGAACTATAATGTCAGTTAATTTCAAATCTCTTTCTTCTTCTAGATGGGCTAATACACCAGCACGGAAAAATATCTTACTCTGTCCAATACGATATAAATTTTTATCTAATTCTAATGCTTGTATCTGGAAGAAAAAAAAAAAAAGATTTCCGTTATAAGAGACAGGTTTAAACTACTAAAACTTTGGTGTCTCCAAATGTTTTGACAAATTATGATGGCAAGATAATGATCATGAGATTTCTCAATTAAAATATTTCAATTATTGATTGGAAGCATGTAATTGATAATTGTTCTCAATCTGGTAATGGATACCCAGTCCTAGCCGTATGTATCCCATAGGACATACAAAAGCTTTAAAAGTTTTAACAGAAAAATGCTGTTAATATACTTACCATTTTCTCAACAGCCTTTTTACCATCCATAAAACCTCTTGGTATAGCATTTGGTGTAAGGATTTCATATCTTTGTCTAAATTCTTGGAAGATAATTCTGTTAGGGAAACCTTGACGACAAATTCTAATACCTTCTAATACACCATTACATCTCAACTGATCTAATACTAATGGTGAATTGATTTTACCAGCCTACAATAATAATAAATAATGGTCAGAATCAACAAATTTACATTATGAGACGAATCTGTGGATATTTGCATGGATTGCATTGTATTGTGCCTTCTATCAGTCTCTACTCTGTATACCGCATGAAAAAAAAAAAATTGATTATTAAATTTTCCTGGTTTATTCTTGCTTGGACAACAACCAGCATTTTCAGATTTGATATGGGTCTTGAATATATATATATGTAAATAGTTCTCAGAAATACTGTAGGGGAAAAGAGATTTATGTTGTAGTTACCTTCTTGTCATGATTAGGAATAATGCATCTGACAAAGTTAGGATTAGTATTACATAATGTAGACATGAGTTTAGATAGTTGTTCTTTATACAGTTGACTAACAGTACGGAACATTCCTTTCCTCGTTCTAGAACCAAACATAGTATCAACAGCAGCTGCAGCACCCATTCCAACAATCTCAGCTAAAATATACAATCATTTTATTTTTGTGTTTTGTGTATACAGGACCAATGCTTTTTGGCTTTGAGCACTATTTCTGAGAACATTTGTAGCATGCTTTGTAACTTTTCTGATGAAAATGGTACCAAACTATTGAATCTAATGAAATGAAAAGGAATTTAACATCCTAATTTTGTGCACCTGTCTGGGTTGAAAACAGGCAATACCATTCAGTGTGCAATGAGGAAAATTTGTCAAACAGTGGCATCCACCTATGCCTGTTCAATTTCAACTGTCAAGGCTACTATAATGTGCACTGCCTGAAGAACACAGGGTAACTATTGATAAGACAATATTAACAGATAAATACTAACCATCTTTCCATAAATTGGCCATAAATGTATCAGACGCTTGTTGCATGATTGATACAACATTTTCATTAAGAGGATCCATGTTTTTAACTAACCATCTGTCAGCTTGATAGGGAACCTAAATTATAATACATCTAATTAGGTTCAAGTAATTCATTTCACAAATTAAAAATTCCAGCAAAACACCCCAAAAATAAAAAACAACCATATTTTACAAGGATATAAAACTAAGGTTTCTTAAGGGATCCTTTATACCAGCTGAATCTTGGTCAAACCTCATCGCATTGATCTTTCAATGATCAATCAACTGGAATAATGAGGAAGATTATCAGACTTTCACAGGCCAATCAAGGCCACTAATTTTTCAAAGAAACCTAGCAATTGATGTCAAGATTGTAACGAACCAATGCCATGACCGCTATAGAAGAAAAATACAATACTTACATTACCAGCATAATGTACCAAACTAAAATCACAATCAGCTCGGAAATCTTTCTTGATAAATTTAGGATGGGTGGCGTGTTGTTTTGTTAATTTTTCGACAAATGTTTTATCAGTAGCTTTAGGAAACCAACATTCTTCATCTAATAAAGCAAGTATACCCATAGGCTGAAATAGATCAAGACATGCTTAAATTTTGAAATTCATTGAAAAACATATTAAATTCAAACTCAGCCTTAGCCAGAAATTTACATAGATTCTAACCATTTTCAGGTGTGAACTATTATCTTTGACTATAAATGCCATGTTGTATCTTTTGTCAATCTGATTTTTTAATGCTATGCGTGATTGTTATTAACATTTGTCAATCTGGTCATCCAATGCCATGCTTGATTATTCAATATCCTGCTTCAAAATAAAGAGTGTCATGTTACTTTTCTGCCTTCTTACCTTTTCTAACAAATCAATAGTAGGTTGAAGATCTAAACCAAAATCAATGAATTTCCATTCAATTCCTTCTTTTTGATATTCCTCTTGTTCCAAAACAAACATAGTATGGTTAAATAACTGTTGAAGTTTCTCATTAGTATAATTAATACATAACTGTTCAAATGAATTCATCTGAAATAACCAAAATCAGAATCATTAGTTTATATAGAGGAAACACTTGATTGGTGAGTTCTATGAAATCAATCAAAAGTTTACTGAAACAAGATGGAACAGAGTTGAGAACACATTCCACCTGTTCTGAAAAAAATAGTACCGGTAGGTGCAAACAAAATTCATTTGTTGACTTTTTTCTTTATATAAATCCTAGTTGAAACACTCATCTAATCATGATCTTCAACGAATTTTCAAAAATTTCTTTAAAGAAACATAATGAAATTCAGTCATTATTATCGTAATATCTCCTTGCCCTAATATCAGACTTTTTGGTTTATAAAGGTTTTTTTTAGATAATAAACAAGAACAAATTGTTCATGCAGGAACAAAATTTTAATAAAACAGATCAACTGAAAGCAATGGCTACCAATGGGTGATTAATTTAACATACTAAATTGTCACACCTTTGTCATGCACAAATTTTTAAAAAGTATTTCCAAGAAATTTTTGTGAAGAAAATTGGGAAAACAAAAGATATCTATAACATCAACTATTTCATGCAAAATTTAAATCAAGTTTTTTAACAGCAAATTATGATGAGGTTTACTTTTCTTTTGCCATCAAAACCGTAGCCCTATAACAAACAATATTGTTAATACTAAAATATATTTAGTACTAGTTTACGGTATTCTAACATATTAGTCACTCTTGTGTATAGTGATTTTAATTTCACACACAACTTTTTACCTTTTCTGATGGCTGAAATTTTAATCATAAGTGCATACATAAAAGTGTGTTTACTTTGGGGGTACCAATGACTTTTGGCATATTTTTCTATTTAGAAAGAAAACAAAAGTACTAAACTACCAACTACTGAAATAATAGTCAAATGTTCGTAAAAATACAATGAACTTTTGTCATCTACTAAATTTCAAGTCAAAACAAAATGTTGGATGTTAATTAAAGTGCAGATAAAAGTGAAATATGTGCAGTTGATTATACAATAATAAAAAAACAACATACCTTGAAGATTTCAAAACCAGCAATATCAAGAATACCAATAAAACTAGCACCTTGTCTTTTTGTTTTATCTAATGATTTATTAATACGGGATACAATCCATTTAAACATACGTTCATATAAGGCTTTAGATATAGCTTCTACAGCAAACTCAACCTATTGAAGGAAATTAAAATCCAGGGATTAGTTGAAGTACCTGTATGTGATGCATGTAGCTTCTTGTTCAGTCCCTTTATTAATTAATATCTTAAACTAAACAAAAATTGGAAGGATTTTTCGGACAGATTACTCTCATTGTTAAGAATCTTTAGCACTGGTAGTATTTTAGCTTGGTATTAATTCAGACCTAATGAGTCAAATCCAACAATCATGTATTGTGGTCTTAAAGTATCTAAAGTGTAATGAGAGTTACCTCCCTTGAAAGGGCAGCAGATGGCCTGAATGAAGATGGGGATAAGAATTATTGTTTTCTTTTTTAAAATCAAAGTTATCTCAGTGCACAACTTATTTTTGAGTATGCTTATACAAAATTAATGATACACCACATAAAATAGTACATGCATAACTATACTATATCAAATATACTGTATCAAATTGTTCATACCTGCTCTTTGGTTTGAGCTTTAGTTACAAAATCTCTGCCGACTTTAATTTTAGGTTTTAAGAAGGCCTGAGTAATAGCTGTAACAGGGAGACCAAGGAGATGACAAGCTTTCTGGACAACAGTATTATCTGGTAAGGTAGCTTGATCATTACTTCTCTCTTGTTTAAACTGCATATTACCAAATAACAGTACAGCTGATACAACTCTCAATATAGCTACAACAAGATTCACATATGATAAATCATTACAAATGAAAAAGCATAATATCATATTTGCTTGTGATTAAAAGATTTGGCATTATATTCCAAAACCAGAGTATTAGTTAGAGCAAAGGTAAATGAGTTAACATCCATAGAATGTGATTTAACACAGAACAGACCTTCATTCTATTTGGTGACATCTTAGATATTTCCATCATCATTTATGACAGTTAAAGTGGGGTGAGGTAGGAATAGCCAAATATTTGATGGCACCAACAAGTTACCTGATTGATCATCAGTTGATATTCCCATAATTCCCATGGATTCTGCTAAACTTTGGAAATCAGCAGAATCATCAAATCCTGGTACTGGTACATTACCATATGATAGATATCTATAATGGCTCATATCTTCCAGTAAGAATTCCTCTATAATAAACAAACCCGAAAAATTAGCTAAACACAAACATCTTTACATGATATGAGAAGAAATATAAAAGTTAACATCAATTTATACCAGCGATCAACAATCAGAAATTCTATTTTCTATTTTACTTATGAACTGACAAATATTTCAAAATCAAAAATAAATCTTACTTCTCTGAGCTGGGGTGGCACCATTTAAAAATTGATAGAAGACATGAAAACTTCTTTCCGATTCTGCCTGACGTACAGCGCGAGATTTCTCCAATAAATCTAAAGTTCTAGTTAAGAAAACAGGTATTTCATATGAGTTCATTTAAGCTTAGAATAGACTGTACCGGTAATCATTTATTGGATTACAAAATTAGTATCTAAATACTTTTGTTTCATGAACATAAAATTGGATAATAGGTGACTTCAAGACCAAATTTCAACCAATGCAAATGACAACCTAGAATCCACTAGCCTGATTTCTTATTTATTTGCAGCCCTCTCAAAAAATGTAATATTCTCATGAAATCAAATTCAAAAGGATACAGGATTCAATGTTAGCACCAGATATATAACCTGATAAATCAAAATTGATTCGAATGAATTTACCCTGAAATAACAAGTTATATTTAAATTATTTATAGGAATTATTCTAGATTTAAGATAATCAGTCTAATTAAAATCAGACCCTAATTTCGTTCGTTCGTTTTTTTTTTAAATCCGGTTTTTAACCCCTACATTAGGGTCTGAGAACCAGGCGCGGCAACAGCCGTTCGCGTTAACTTTGACCTTACCTTGATAAACATGACCTGATAAACTAGTCTACAGCACTTAGGAATCCTAGAATGCACCTATTGTTCGCGAACAAAATCCCAGCGCGGGAGAGGGCAAAGATCTGATTGGTTAAAACAAAGGTCATTAAGGTTAGGTCAAAGTTAACGTGAACGGCTGTTGCCGCGCCTGGTTCTCAGACCCAAATGTAGTGGTTAAAAAACCGGATTAAAAAAAAAACGAACGAACGAAATTAGGGTCTGATTTTAATTAGACTGTAAGATAATGAGTGTGGCATGAACCCTGGTTAAGCCATGTTCTTTAATTGATACAGTGTAATAAGAGCACTGTTTGAAAAACATAATGAATAATTCCTGCATGCACAATATGGATCAATTGTCTGAGGATCGTAAAGCGTGAAAATCTTGAGTAACAACATGTTTCAGGTGCTGCCCAGATCAATAGATGCATAGAGATATACATATGAATCTATGTTGCCAACCCTACATTACTAGAAGAAATCATCATAATATTAATCTATACTTACAAATCGAGACGAGTTGTCATTTTTGATGGTTTTAGCATTTCCAAATGATTCCAAGATGGGATTGGCTTGTAATAACTGATTCTCTAGCTCTCCCTGTAATAGTATCATAAATACATTAGAATCAGGATTTTTTTTATGTTTTTAACTTACCTGTGCAAATAATGGAAACTACCAAAATTTCAGTTTTTTCTTAGATAATAACTTTTCTATTGATTAATTTCACAGTAGGTTTATTAAGCCCTTAAACTTTCTGTGTATGGTATCACATATATTTTTAAAAACCTTTGTGTTTAATTAGCAGAACTATCACTTAAAAGTATGGCCACAGTGAGTGAAGGCTCTTTTTAAGACATGTAAATTATATTAAATTACTAATAAGAAATTATAGACCAAAAAAAGTCATGGTGTTATTTTTTTTAGGTTTGTTATATCTAATATTTCAAAAAGAACTAAAGTGTTATCCTATGTTATCAAAGTATATCAGCATGACTTCTGAAATTAATTTTATCTTACTAAACAAGACAGTTTTGTCACTTGACTCCATTACTTTTTGTAATGTGTAGATAGTAAGGATAAATGCAAGTATTTCTTTGACTAATCAGGCCTTCTCAATTAATTTTTGTAAAGGGCCAATTGCATTTTATGAAAAAATATCCCTTAGCGAGCATAACAAGCAGAGCGTTTTAGCGGAAGAGATCACTGTTGAGGGGCCTGTTGGGTGTTGCGGGCTGCTATTTGAGAAGGCCTGTCAAATA
Source organism: Lottia scabra (assembly GCA_029955415.1). Lineage (NCBI taxonomy): Eukaryota > Metazoa > Mollusca > Gastropoda > Lottiidae > Lottia > Lottia scabra. Next base: position 21,227,860 of record JARJEI010000004.1, read on the forward strand.
TGTTTCAATGTAATTTGTCTTTTTATATATACAAGAAAGGACTAACTAATGTTAAAATGAACAGTACATAAAATGAACATGAAAGCGACATTCACATTTAAGCTTTTTTTTAACACAGCTAGCTAGCATTGATAATCTTAATCTTTATTCTTCATTATTAATTAGAAAGAAAGCATTTGTTTCCTTTTACCATAAATTTATTAAATTTATGAACATGATTCTTCACATGTGTATTGTCGGAAATGGAGAGTTGGAAATTAATTTAAATTAGCACTTAAAGCATTAAATAGATATATATGCATAGATCAACAAAGTCGCTTTTTATTCAGAGCTAAAAGAAGTCGTAATGTTTATGACCAGACAAATAAAGTCAGATTTATTTAGAGTTTCAAAAATATCATTAAATTATGTTTACAGACCCACTGGCAACAAATGACATTCAACACCCAAAATTTAATTATAAAGTCATATTCTGCCTACTCACGCAGAAGGCCAATAAAAGACACATAAGCCTACACATATGATATAGACAAGACAAGATTTGTCACAATAATTGTCTAAATCGAAAAAAAATTTGTGTAGGGTTTCAGTTGTTTAACAGTTACTTCACCATTAATATTGTTTAAAACCTGGGTTTTCAACTTAGGGGACATGTCCCAGACTGGGGACATTTGGACATTCTCCAGGGGACACAAACTGATCTATAGGTCTGAAAAAATATGTTATATTTTGTATTATCTTGCAACACCAGTGTCCACTGGCTGTAACAACCACAATTTAAGTTTGTATTGAAACAAAAAATGATGTGACTATATCATGCTTCGAAATTGCATGTTTTCTACGACTTCTGCGGACAATTCAGGGGACATGATCATTTCCATACGCATTTTTGGGGACATTTGAGAAAACCAGTTGAAAACCCAGGGTTTAAAAGCTAAAATTGCAATAGCAATTGTTTTTGCAATTATAAAAGATTACTAAATTGATAAATCGGTATATGATAAAACTTGTCTTGTCTCAGATAGAAAGAAAAAATTGAAATAAAAATAAAAACTAAACTAAAAGTATATTACTTACAAGGCTCAACTCCTTGTTCTATTGATGACACAACAGAAAAATAAAAATAATTTAATCATGCATCACAATAATCATGCGAACACTCAATTGACCACATTTCATTTTACATAATTTCATTACGAAAGTGCTTTTACAACTAGCAATATAATAACTAAGTTCTATTCTATGATATAATTTACTTATAGTTGTACTTGAAAATAACTATAATTATTACAATAGGGTAGAAAATTAAAGGATGTCTGGATTCATATGATTAGAAAATATGAGAAAATGTTATTTAATAAAAATGTCTCGTCATGCCCAAAATAATGTAGTGCATCAATTGCGAAAAATAATAGGTAAACATGTTGAGTTAACAATTTTATGCAAGAACATAAAAAATATAATGACATGAGGATAAAAGAAAAATATCAGCCAGCTTTAGACTCAGTGAAAATTCTTAAAATGTTTTTGAGATTATTGAAGCATGACAGAAAATAGGATGGCCATGTTTGTACATTAATACACCGCATGCTTAATGGTTGAAATATTGTATACTCAATTTGTGATACTCAGTTATATTTTCATATGCTTTAATGCACATTTCATAACATGTGGTAGATTGATGTAAAAAAGTTAATATAATAAAAAATGTCTCCCAACATGAAAACACATAATGGTAAATCTGATTATTTTTATCAGTTGAAAATATTTGAATAAGAGAAAATTTCAAGCCTAAAACCAAGAATGTAGTATATTGTAAACTATTTCACTTTACACCAAATTTTGTTATGAATCATTTGAAAATACCATTCCCACTTTGATTAAAATAGATAAATATTAAAACAATGAAGTGTTTTGTATATAAAAAGTCAATGGTATGAAATAACTGAAATAAGTGACATAGTTGAGTGTCATACTAATATAACCAATGTAACTTGATCATGCTGTCGTGATTTTGTGGGTCAAAACAACTTACAAGAATGAATACATGCTTATAAAGGGTTACAGTATGAAGTCGAATGAACATGGTTGTTTATATGAATGAAGTTTATAGTTGGGGTAGCGATTAAATACATTTGATGATAATTTATTATAAAGGTGTATATTTATTGCCGTATATCTTTTGTGAAGAACATGCACTTACAATTTTGAAACACTTTGAAGTGAATAAATTTGCTTGTTTGCCAACTTAATAAACACAAGGGAAATAAGCAAACAGTTTTTGAAAAGTCATAACAACTTTCTAAGGTCAAAACTGTAGTCTGACTGAACTTTGCTAAGGTCTGAACTTTGTCTTGTCTGATTTATCAGACCACAGACCAACCTTACATACAAGATGACTCTTAAAGGGATTGAAAAGAGGATTTCTAGCCTTTTTATGTGTACAAGAGACAATTATCTATTTGGTACATTCAAAATAACCGCTGGATGCACGTGGCTCCTGTTATTCCAGAAAGACTTCTCCGGATATGACGTAAAGTGGTCAGAGTTTGTTTTGGTCCGAGTTGTCAGGTACTCTGCCTGAGAGGTACGTCATATCTGGTGAAGTCTTTCTGGAAAAACAAGAGCCAGTCACCTGGCAGGAATTTTGAATGTACCAAATAGAAATGTGAAGTGTGTCTCGTACACATCAAGACGCTAGAAATCCTCTTTCCAATCCCTTTAAGATCTATAGCAATGCAAATATGCAAGATGAGTCAGACAATAAGGAAAGGCCTTTCTTTCATAAAGTATGATTATGAATTTCTGTTGAGGATTCAACCAGGAAAGTAACTATAATTACGCACTTAGGATGGAACAAAGGTCAATTTAATCTAGTAATTAATGAAATTAATCTCTTGGGAGTTATTGGGATATATCAATCATATTTAACCAGTATACTGACGATATTCAAGCCAAGATATAGCCTACAGATATCAAGTTGTTTACTTTATAAAACATCAATCTTCACACTGAGATGACCTGATCTCTAAAATCTCTACATTTATCAGCATAGCAACCTTAAGTCTGGTATATTTACAAAATTAAGTGATTAATTGTCTTAATCTTATCACGAAATAGCTCTTAAATCTCATTTTTGGAATGGTAGGAGTAACAGTCTTTACTGGGACCCCAAACAACATGACAATGCATTAAATCTATCTTAGCCCAAGTCAAATATTTAACTATTCAAATTATATTCTTATATTTTAAGGGATAAACATGCATAACAAGGTTTGAATGAAATAGTCTATATAAAATAGGTCCAGTATTTTTGCTGTATATATACTTAGAGAAATGAGATGTAATTATTTAAATATGTGAGTCATATTGAGAGAATCAATAGTTTAATCATTTCATTATAATTCCCACCAGTAACAATATATACCTGTACTAGCTATTTTAAATATTGTCAATATACAATTGCTGTATAGACTTGACTTGAAACCAGTTTAAGTCTATGTTAATAATGACATTGTATAGTTGAAGATGTTCTGGTTCAGCGATTGAGAACAAGCTTATTTTACCCTACAGCTACATTTACTGGTCTTTGTAGCATATAATAATCTTCAAATTGTGGTCACATAATGAGAAAAGGAAACAATAATAAGTAAGGGACATGTTATTGACACTGACAAATACTTTTATCTTCTTAAAATTCTTTCCTACTCCATTAACCATACAAATTATCGGGTTTGATAGATTAATATAGATAGACATTATTGCTGACCTAGCACAATACCATACCAGTCTATTGACAGTCTTATCATTCAATATATAATATAAACCATTACCATAACACATAACCATGCAGGATATATAATATAATATAAGCAAAAATATAACATGCAGTGAAGGTGTAACAATCTCCAATATAAGAAATGAAACATGCATCTTACCGTAGAATGAGTAACATTAGAAACTGAGGTTCTGTTGGATCTTGATGAGGCAGCAACATAAGCTAAATACTGAATAACTTTTTTAGTATTTTCAGTTTTTCCAGCTCCAGATTCACCACTATAAAATATTGATGAATGCAAGATATATTAGTTTAATTATTGCAAGGAAGGAGCTTTCTGCTGATAGTGAAAAAATAGAACTTAATCCGTGGCAGTTAATTTATTTACCACAAGGTGGTTTGCATAATATACCTCAGAAGAGACAATTAAAATGGCCAAAAGCAGTCATATATAACCTGCTCTGACCTATATCTTATTATCTTAATACAAATTTATGCAATTTCAGTACCCAGAAATACAGAGTCAAAACATAAGGAAAGATATCAAGAGATGCTATCTTCAATTTCAATCCAAACAGGATGAATATTTTGATATCTATAAAAATTTTGTGATAACTTTTAAGCCACAGTATATTAGTGTTAGGTATCAAGTTACAAAATATTTAACTTACGTGCAAAGAATAGACTGATCTTCCCTATCTAAAATGAAAGAAAAAAATGTTAAAAAACCATAATATAAAAATTTCTAAATTTATAACCACCTACATTTATTTTTTGCTTTTCAAAGACATATCTTTTATGAGTTCAAGTTATTTTTCAGGGTTTCATGTATATTCAATAGGTAACAACTAAATGTCATTCCTTTGAACTTAACAAAGTTGGACCTTTACATCTCTTAAAGACTGTGTGTCAACTAGACAAAGAGCAAATTCCTCTTGATAACAATTAATTCCTCTTAATATCAGTTTTATCTAGATAGCTGTCAGTAGAAAATTCTTTGTCAGATTATTATATTGGTTCCAGTGTTATCAATAGAAAATAAGAGAGTGAGTCAGAATTATCAGGTTTCTAGAAATAGTTTTTAAGAATAGGAGTACTGACAAGAGGTTCTGAGGATAAGAATATAATGTTTTTATCAATTGATAGCAGATGTAGCTGTTAAAAAACCTACGAATCTGTGAGGAGAATGAATGAGTAGGTCAAATATTTGTTGGTAAAGAAAGAAACAGTACTACATGATGATCGTGACAGAGTGAATGAGTAACAGATATTTTTAGTCATTGATTGGAACAATATGATAGAGAAAGCGTATGGTCTGAGAGTCTAGACAATAATAACAGGTGGTGGTAGTCTTAATACTAATTTACAGTATCAGTATTCATATAAATTGCTCCAGGGCAGAGGAAAAGTTGAAAATTATCAAAGAGTCCTTTGTGTCTCAAGAACACATAATTAATAACCTACTTTCATAAAACGAAGGAAGATAGATGAAATAAGGAAATGTTCTAAATATTGACATGAAAAACCCAAGTGAATGGACAGTAAAAACGGTCATTTTTAGTTGACTGAACGGTATTGGCCAATCATGTATAATTTCAAATCTAAAATGTTGATTGTAATCTTAAATATATTGATAATAATAAGTGAATTTTACATGTTCATATTAAATCAGTACACTATCTAACACTACCTAAATTTATTTTTACAGTAAGAATCATCAAGTGCATTAAATAATTGCCAAATATTTTGTATAAAATTTAACACCTCTAAGCACTGGTTATTTATGGGAATTTATCATATTACAATCATTGAAAAGAATTTCCTGTCAGTTCAGTCTAATTAAAATCAGACCCTAATTTCGTTCGTTCGTTTTTTTTAAATCCGGTTTTTTTAACCACTACATTAGGGTCTGAGAACGAGACGCTGTAACAGCCGTTCACGTTAACTTTGACCTAACCTTGATAAAAATGACCTAATAAACTAGTCTACAGTACTTAGGAATCCTAGAATGCACCTATTGTTCGAGAACAAAATCCCAGCGCAGGAGAGGGCAAAGATCTGATTGGTTAAAACAAAGGTCATTAAGGTTAGGTCAAAGTTAACGTGAACGGCTGTTACAGCGTCTCGTTCTCAGACCCTAATGTAGTGGTTAAAAAACCGGATTTAAAAAAAAACGAACGAACGAAATTAGGGTCTGATTTTAATTAGACTGCTGTCAGTTGTTCAATATATTCATAAAGTAGTTGAAGAGGGGAAGGAAGTCAAGTAGCTACATGATAAGAATTTAATATTACAACAATAAAGTAATAAAATCAAGACTTGTTTATCTGCCATGAACTATCTACATTTATAATGTAATAGATTTATTTGGGGTATTCAACCATACATTATTTATCACTATAATGACAAGGTTCAACCTGTATTCAAATCATTATTTCAGGTACATAGATTAATGATCCTTAACTGTCAAGAACAGCATGACCCTACCTTATTGAAGTGACTTTTCAAAAAGATATGCAGTTAGGCCAACAAAAACATACCCTAAACCTAGAAGTTTGCAGAACTGACAAACTATTTAAGTACTGTACCAATTGTTTAGTTTCCCTTAGTTTTTACTGTAAGTTGGTGAGAGGTGCATTGATTACATGAGAAGAAAATATTCAAAAACATCTGGTAAATGTTGATTATACCCGTCAAGACTAGCCTTGATAATTATAGAAGATTACATGGTGAAAATATCTTTACCAGATAGTTACACTACACATACAACCTCACTGAATAAAATACTTTCACATAACATACTTAGTCATGAATGAAATAACATCCACAACCAGGTGTAAAACACTATATTTCTTCAGTGTGAGGTATACGGTTAAAGATAGAGTATAGGTAGAAATTAGTAGCAAATTCAAAAGACAATTTCACAGTGTTTGAGTTACTCATTCTTCTTCAGTGCAATATCAATAATCATAAAGTTCAATTGAGGTCACCAATCCCCTGTAGCACCCAAATCCTGGTTAAGAAATGTAAATAAGTTTACACTTAGTAGAAATTAGTGGGCCTATCTATGCATAGTAATAGAACAGAGAAAACTTTTCAACCATTGAAAATTAAAAATTGGCAGAAGGGTTAAAATTGAAAAGACATAGATTTCAATTGTAATATCAATATTTTGAAACAAACTCAACCCAAATCTGCTGTAACAGTTGAGAATTAAACAAGAAAAAGTATTGATAAGGTTGTATTTTTGACCTTTTATAAGATATTTATGATGTAAATGGTAGTTGATAGTAGTTAGTCTTGTCAACTGTCAACTAGAGAGAAAAGTACAATAGAGAATGTGACATGGTCCAACTAAAGTCTGGTTTAAGTCAACAAAAAGGTCATTAACAAAGTATTGTAGTTTACTGCTTCACCGATCTCCAACTGGTGTTACAGGCTTTCTATCAAAAGATATCTTTCATTGTACTGTGCTTTCTAAAAGATTACATTCAAGCATACATGTATATCAAATTGAACATTTGAATGTTCTTAAATATTGGTGTATATATATAATGTGTTAAGCTGATGATTATCGAAATTAAAGATAACATACCTTGCAACATAGATCTGTAAGCAGAATCAGCAATGGCATAAACATGTGGTGGAACTTCATGACGTTTTTTCCCCTTATAGAGTTCAATAACTTTTTCTTGGTAAATTGGTAATCTTTTATAGGGATTGATGACAACACAGAATAATCCAGAATAGGTCTGTAAAGAAAAGAGACACAATCAAAACAAATGACAGAATCAAAACCCATTCTGGATGATTACTAAGTTTTAGAGCAACTTTAAATTCTACTAAGCTCATTACAGAAATAAAGATTGAAAATTCAATCTTCAACCGCAAAAATCTGTTGTAAAGAAAATTGGTAGCATTCCAAAAATTTGGAGTATTATCATTTAGGTAATATGGCTCTTTAGAAATCAGAACATCTTGTCTGGGAATTGTATCTATCGGGCAAATTTCTATTAGCTTAAAGAGGGTTAAAATTAAGAGCCCACTTTAATTTTATCTGACAAATTACAATTAGATCTAGGAAGGAATTACAAAAACTAGTCTTTCATAAATTTAAATAACATTTCCCATAAATTAAAGTGACACCTGACAACTTTAATTAATTAATTTACAGAGACAATTTGATTGCAAACTGTGATTCACTCTAGATAGTAGAAATTTTATCCTTAAAAATAGCCAAAAAAAATGGGGGGAAATATTTGCAAACCAAATCTAAGAAAATTAAAACTGAAATACACAATCTTAGTTCCAAGAGCATAGCTGAATGGCAAAATAATATGCACTTTATAAATTAAGTGTTTTCTGTAGAGCCAGGCAGTCAAGTTAGCCTTTTTGGAATAAAAGATGTTACTCTGAAACTAAGTATTGGTTTTCTAAATTTTAAGCCTATTCTTGCTAGCATGATAAAATTCAGAATGGAATGACAAAAATGACTGATCATGACTAATAACAGGCCTGTCATACAGTCAATATTACTTCTACTACTTGAACACCTGTCTGCAGAATTACTGGAAAAGTCCTTAAAAGTAACCTGAGTTAATCTTCTAAAATAGTTCTTAGTTCTATCTGTTTATTACTTTTTATATAAAGTGGTAAATAAGTTTTACCATTTCATTTGAACCTTTTAAATGACAAGAACAATAGGCCTACTAATAGGCTTAATTTAAGGCACTGAAAATTTCCTAGTTCTTTTCAATTAAGAAAGATATTAGACCAACTTAATATTTGTATATCCACCTATCAATGTATCAATTAATTAGGCTTCTGAATTAATCTGAGATTAAATAATAGAAAATAGTGTAGGCTAGCCAAATTTTTGGTGTTCGGGTTCTGGCGAACAGACAGGGTCTTACTTAATCCCCTTACGGTACTGAATTTATCTAAAGAGCACCGGGCTGCAGACAGCTACCAAGACTACAATGAGTGTTAGAGTGTCCTCAATAGCAGGAACTGAAACAAAACTGAATATCTTGACAAGGAACTAGGCCTAATCTAGCCCTAGGCTACAATCTAAATAATAAGGACAATAAGGTTGATTTTTTCAGGCGAGGGTCTCTCACTTACATAAATTAATCCTGAATAATATCTGTCTTTTAAATTGTGCAAAACTGAAGCTTCATTCAAACAAGTCAATTCAGCCATATCCTCTACTTTGCTAAATTTTGGAGGGTTCATTTTTTGGACATCATCTCGTTGGACAGTCCTCTTTTGACCAGTTTCATCCACGATAACTTCCAGTTGATCTCCTCGCTCCCCCTTTATGCTGGCCATAACAAATCCATTTTGTTCGTCTGGCACCCATATCAATTTTCTGCCAGCCCATTCCGCTTGAACTGATGGGTCGTTCACTAAACTTCTATCTACAGTTAGATATTTTAATTCATTGGCAGACAGCCCCACTAAATGATCTTCCGCCATTTTGGTTTTAAAGGTAAAACCGGCCCGCGAAAATCTACAATAGTCAATGTATATTCACTCAAAAAATAATATTTCACAACATCTAAGAAACTTGGATCTCTCTAGACACTATCGGGAACCGAACAGGTTCGCATTATTCTCCAATCACACACTTTAAATCACTTGTTTATAAGTTATTGTGTTGACAGCATGCAGTTTATTCACTGTCCTCAATATTACACACAGCCAGTGTGATTGGTTCATTCGATCACGTGACATTTTGGAGCCAAATGGCACGCCCTATTCATTCTAAAATACCTTCAAATCGGAACTAAGTTGTAGGCTAATTTGAAATTAAATTTAGGTCAATAATTTTTGGGAATAGATTCATTGAAATAATGCTGCTCAAATCATACAAACAAGTTAACATGTCAATGATTCATAATCAACTTAGGAATGCGCAAGGATGAACTTAAGAATGACGTCATTGTGGGTGAGCCAGGGTTTCCTGTTGATTTGTCTAGATTTCCCTATAATATTCCTTATAAGGATGTATTGCGTCTTGTGGGGATGATAGAGTTATCTCACTTTATTTAATATCGCACAAAAACTACATATATTTTAATCTTTACACTTCTTTTATTAACTTTTATAATTGTCTTGGACCATCCGACAGGTTGCTGTATTTATATTGATATAATAATCATTTAGACATTTAAGTATATTATTATATGCCTAGCTTAAGCAAACGTTATATTGGTATATATATGATTGGTTTATGCGCAGTTTACAGGATTTTTCAACCCGGTTTCCCCGACTCCCCCTGTCAGTGATGCAGGTCGTAGGGGCCGACATGGTAAAGCGTCTTTCGGATGGGACATTAAACCGAGGTCCCGTGTGCTATTGACTGTGCACCTTCAAGATCCCTCGACAGTTGGAAATCGAAAATAAGAGCAGGCTAATGCCGCTGTCCTGGCAAAATTTCCCTCATTGCAAACTGCATGGCGTTTGCCCGTCCTCAATTAGCTCATATAGGTGCAGAAAAGTAGGACGTAAAACTCCATTCATTTCATTTCATTTTCTATGCGCAGTTACAGCAGTAGCGTATATAGAGGAGCGGAGGGGGGGGGGGGGGTGGCTGGTCATTGCATCCATTATTGATATCCGTCGGTTGAAAAAGTGCAGTAAGTAAAGTTGAGCCAATCGGCCGCAGACATAAACAAAATAAAAAATCCAAAAATATAGCTTCAAATAGCCTTCATGCAGTGTGTCAAATAGCTAAAACTTCAGAGCTTCCGGAGGCTTCGTCCCCTGGACCCCCACCAAGCTCAGACGGTCGTCTGGACCCCACTTGTTATTATCTCCGCTCGCAATGTCATTATGTATTCTGTCAGAATCCCTGTTAGCCTAATTCTGGTATCATACATAAATATAGCCTACCACAGAATAATAGATAAATCTTTTAATCCATATCTTCAGTCTGAATTTGTTTTAAAAGCCTAGAGTTAACCTTCATCTAAACGGCATGGTCTATACAGATTAATTTCGTTTCAGATTCAGAAGGGATTATAGGGCCACATTCACAAAAGATTTATATATAATACGTGTAATTGAAACCATGTCCCATTAATTGTCCATTTATTAGAATTGAAGGTATGCAGTTTTAAGTCAACGTTGGTCTTACAGGCCTTCTCAATTAATTTTTGTAAAGGGCCAAATGCATTATACCCTGGGTTTTCAACTGGTTTTCTCAAATGTCTCCGATTAAGCACGAGAAAATTACCATGTCCCCTGAATTGTCCCAAGAAGTCATTAAAAACATGCAATTTCACAGCATGATAAAGTCTAGGCATTTCTCTTTTTAATACCCAGGCATGATATGAAAAAAATGTAGGGGTAAAAAAAAAGCTTAGCTAGATAGTGAGCATAGCGTTTTAGCGGAAGGGGTCACACTTGAGGGGCCATTCTCAAGGGCGTCGCAGGACGGATTTGGTCCGCCATTTGAGAAGGCCTGAATGTACCAGAAAGGTACGTAAATCGCACAATCCAATCTCTTCAAATAAGCTCCAACTTAAATCATAGCCTATTATCTTTCAATCTTTGTACTATTTGAGCAACATCACTGATAAACCTGGCTAAAAAAAAATGCCTGTTTAAGGGACTAGAGCCCAAATGTCAATGTGCAAGATAGGTCAAACGATAGTGCTACGGGAGTAATCGCTTTTCATATTAATGCAGCCAAATACATTGACTAGTGAATGGATTTGAGTTTGGGAAATCAGGCCCGTAGGAACAGGTGGCCAATAATTTTTTTAATATAAAACAAGATAATACTGGTATGTTGTTCGGGCCAGTAAAACCAAACTTGCTTTATATAGGCAGGAGCAGCCTTGATTCTGCACAAACACCCTTGAGAATGAGTTTTTGCACAATTTGCACTCCCAATATGAAATTGCTTCCTACGGACCTGGAAATGGAATGCAATTGTGTAAGAGAAATCCTATTGTCAAATCGCATGAAAGTCCCAAAACTGCTATTTCTTGTTAATGGGAGGCAACTATTCTAGATTACCATTCAGACAACAGTTAACTCTTTCAGTCGTACTAACTTCAAAGAACCACTATATAATAAAATTTTCTATTATATCTTTCTGTAATTTTCAGCTTGCATAAGGACTGTAATGTGAGAACTAAGGAGGGAATAGATAGAAGCCACAATGTAACAAATATTTTGCTACACGTATATTCATTCCAACAGATTTATTAACTCAAAATTTAACGTTGTTAAACTGTTTAAAGTTAAAAACACAATAAACCAGATTCAAAAAGAACTGAAGCACATTAACAAAGTGAAACTTTAATTTCACAAACATATTTCAACAGAAACGTTAATTGTCAAATTATATTGTCACAAACAATAAACTACAGTTTAAAAATTAATATGGATTACAAATAGATTAATTCTGTATCTTTACAACTTACTGGACAATATTTTTGAAAAATTTCAATTTCATTTTATGTTAAGTTAAGATAAAGCATTAATTCAGATATTCAATCTGCCGTTCATTAATTCAATTTGTAAGAAGTACAACAGTACAATCAGAACATAAGGCCAAAAAAACATCAGATTATTGTCCGAAACCAGATTAATTTTGTAAAATAATTTGTATTTGGCTAGAGTTTCCGCTGAATGATGCCATATAAATCCGTCAAATCCGCCCTATGAGGCAGATTCACAGGTTTGAATTGCGGATTCTGATTCAGGGCAAACTGTAGTAACCGAGTAACACGGATTCGGAATCCAGTTTCAGATTGGGTGTAAACCAGTAGGGCCTTAATCATATATGAGATAACCCATACATAACAAAATGGTGATAACATAATACACTGCAAAGGTCGACTCTTTATTCGTGTAAAAGCATGAATGATCATAAGTGTCTATTGGAGTTGACTGCAAAGATTATGCCACAATCTGTTACATACCAGTAGTTATTTTTTTCTGACATGTTAGTTTATTATCATATCATATGAATTAAGTGAAATAGGTGGTAATATAAATTCAATCTATAATATAAGGGTGGTTCTCTATTCACCAAAAAAGTTGTTAGTTACGGTAACTGTAAACTGAATAGAAATATATATTGTGATGTAATTAACAATTATAAATTCATTACTCTTCTACCAACAACTTATCTTTCTACACCACAGATTTCAAGCACATGAAATACCATTCTCTTCCATGTCTAAAACAGAAAAATCATTTTGTAATATAATATCTATATTATAGAAAGTCATGCTGTAAATATATGGCAATCTTCATAAAGGAATGTACACACTGACTGCATTTTGCATCTTGACAACAAATCTGGGCACCAAATATTTGTTCCTGTAAACATACACAGGGGCTTGTAGTTAAAAAAATTTTTTAAATATTGTTATACGGTAATAAGAAATATAGCTTGCCAGGCAAGGTAACATACGCCCACAGATAGCTTTGATTGTAAGTGTGAGTGTTTGTTTGTTGCCCATTCACATTTAGTTGAAAGAAAGAACTGTGAATATAAACTGAATTAACACTTATTAACACATTGTCAAGACAGTTAGACACGATATGTCTGTGCAAAAATTATCCGATCATCACAAAAATCAATAGGGATCATCTTCTTAATGACATTGACACACATAATCAAAATCAAAAGAATCTGTAAAGAATTGAAGCCTGTAGAGTGAGCAAGAGATGCACAATATAGCTAATAGAGTGAAACGTCAAGTCGGACACGATATTCCGGTGAAAAATTATCCGATCATCACGCAAATCGATAGGGATCATCTTCATACTGACATTGACCCATAAAATCAAAATCAAAAGAATCGGTAAAGAATTGAAGCCTGTAGAGTGAGCACGAGATGCTCAATATAGCTAATAGAGTGAAACGTCAAGTCGGACACGATATTTCCATGAAAAATTATCCGATCATCAGGAAAATCAATAGGGATCATCTTCATAATGACATTGACCCATAAAATCAAAATCAAAAGAATCTGTAAAGAATTGAAGCCTGTAGAGTGAGCACGAGATGCACAGTATAGCTAATACAGTGAAGCGTCAAGTCGGACACGATGTTTCCGTGAAAAATTATCCGATCATCACGAAAATCAATAGGGATCATCTTCATAATGACATTGACCCACAATATCAAAATCAAAAGAATCTATAAAGAATTGTAGCCTGTAGAGTGAGCACGAGATGCACAGTATAGCTAATACAGTGAAACGTCAAGTCAGACACGATATTTCCGTAAAAATTATCCGATCATCACGAAAATCAATAGGGATCATCTTCATAATGAGATTGACCCACAAAATCAAAATCAAAAGAATCTGTAAAGAATTGAAGCCTGTAGAGTGAGCACGAGATGCACAGTATAGCTAATACAGTGAAGCGTCAAGTCGGACACGATATTTCCGTGAAAAATTATCCGATCATCACGAAAATCAATAGGGATCATCTTCATAATGACATTGACCCACAATATCAAAATCAAAAGAATCTATAAAGAATTGTAGCCTGTAGAGTGAGCACGAACTAAATGTGAACGGACCGACGGACCGACGGACCGACAGGGTGATTACAATATACGTAGTGAACATGGTCCGGACAACTTCATTGTAGGTCATTTTCCGCTTGCTTCGAGACGAAATACCAGATGAGTTTTCATTGGCCCAAATTTGAGTTATTTATAGACGTCATTGTATGACGCCCAGAAAAATAAATTTCTATTTTTATTTGGACCAATGAAAACTCACCTAGTATTTCGTCTCGAAGCAAGCAGAAAATGACCTACAATGAAGTTGTCCGGACCATGTTCACTACGCTTGGAACTCAAAAACAGTAATTACTCCGTTGTAAACCAGTCTATCATTCAAAATCTGCTTTATTTACCTAAATATTTAGGTTAGACCAAAGACTTGGCCGTTTTCGAGGCGAAGAAAAGCGCTGAATTTCTTTTTCTATTTTGACCTCAAAATTAGTGTCCTCCCTTCTCATTTTTCTTATAACCGTATAACAATATTTTTTAAAAATATAACTACGAGCCCCTGTGTATACATATGACAACATGTTGCACAAATTGTTACCATTCATTGGTGGTGGCTCCATTTGTGTTTACACCACATGACTTCAGATAAATCATGAGGTTTGTAGTCATTTTCTGAATTCAATCCAAGAAGAATCAAATTATCGTTTTGACAATACTTACTTTACTGTCAGGTTTTACTTTTAGAGGTATCTAAATCTTTCTTTCTTTTACCCTTAAAAAGTAATGCTCTCTTTTAATATAATGTTTTTCACATAAAATACACACACGAAATATAAAATATTGAGAATTTATAATCAATCAAGAGAATTGAATGGAATCTGTTAATGAAAAATAAAGTGCAACAATGAGAAAATAATAATTTAGTCAAGAAGTCTATTCACGCAATATGGTGTTTGTTATATCACTCTATAAGAATCTATACATACCTTGTGTTGAACACATAATAAAGAAAAATTATCTTCATCTAAGTAACATTCTGAAAAAGAAAATAAAACATTTTGAAATCAAGACTCAGTGGATAGTTATGTCAAACTGTTTAACTAGTCTGTTGGAATTCTCAAAGATAGCTTGCCAGGCAAGGTAATATACGCCCACTGGCGTATAAAAATAATCTTTTTTATTATCTGCCATGTAAATTAAAGGAATACTACCTGTTAGAATGATAAAAAAAAAAGACAAAATTCTCAAACTTGGTGAAGAAGAGTTTATAATTATTAGATCATTAGAAGTAGAAGTATTTTTAGTTTTTTGTTTTTAACTTACTTGATTCAGCAGCACACATAAAGTGAAATTTCTGTTCACAACCCTTATGTAAACACCCAATCATGGCACCAACTTCTTTACATATTGAACATACCTATATAAATAAATGGGAGACAAACATGTAATAATACTAACAGTTAACTTCACATAATTATTAATATTTACTACTGTTCTGTGACCAAAGCCAGTGCTTCAATGAGAATGGTCTCAATATACCCAAATACAAAAACTTTATCATGGAAGTAGACAAAAGATAATCTTTGATTTTGTGGGGTTTTTTTTCAATCATGCTCACAAGAAAGGTTGCTTTAAGGATATAACAGAGACTCAACCTACCGAAGATGATGCTAATTTGGTTGCTTCTTCCAGACCATAGATTTTAGATCCAACAAGAAATACACCATCAGACCATAAGGTACAATTTTCATGTACCCACACTTCATTAGGTTTAGTATCAGAGTCTAAAGAATGTCTGTCCTTAGATTTCCGACGTTTTCTCTCTGGAACAATTTTTGGTTGTTTAGCTTTATTATCGTCTTCTAATTGTTTTTTGACTAATGGAATATGACAGTCAACGTAATAAGGGCCAAATAAATCACCTAAAAATTTATAACTACTACGTTTACCACACAATGCACACACCCAATTGCCTTCTGTAATAGTTTGTGAATGTGGTAACATAATGGACTTGTCTGAAGGCAAATTAGATATCTGAATAGTTGAAGAAACAGGACCTTTATTTTTCTTCTGTTTCACATCTTCCTCTTCATTAGGGTGTACATTATATACAGTTACTGATAATGGTTCACTCTTATTACCTACAAGTCTAACAAACGGACTAACATTCTGACTTTGTTCACTTTTCTTCTTATTTTTCAATAGACTTAATGTTTTTCCAAAATTCATGTCTTTAAAATGTTCCTTACTATCTGGAGTTTTTGTTTTCTTTTTGTTATTCTTTCCTAATTTTTTTGATTTACTGTTTCTAAAAGAGTTTGTCATTGATTTGGACTTAATATTTTTTTTATTTGAAGAGTTGAGAATAGGCTCGGACTTAATTAATGACACATCAGAATTTTTGACAGGTGAAATAGTTTTTTTATTCTGATGTTTTAAAGTAGGTGTAGAAGTTGAGGGAAGTTTTAAATCTATTAAAGGTTTTTCATCGTCACTTGAATCAGAAATTTCAACCACTTCTGGTTCAATATCACATTCTACTTTTGGTTTCTTAACAGGCGTAACACTTTCAGCATAATTCCTTTTCCTTTTAAAGCTATCATCTTTAACAATAGAATGTGTAGCAGTTTGTGAAGACATTTCTTCCCGTTTTAAAATAGGTGGTGTGTTTCGTGGGTTTTGTTTGCCATTTCGATTGGGTGACAATACTTTAATCACTGAATTCAAATTTAAAGGAACATCACTTTCAAGCTTGATTTCAGTTTTCATTTCAACATTAGATTGAGTTTCTGTTGACTGTGAAAAAGCATTAAGTTTATTACGTAAGTCATTAATATCTGTGTCATCATTTAATAAGTCATCCTCTTCCAGTTGGTAATTTTCCTCCACCTCTGAATGAACTTCAGATGATCCTTCACTTTCCTCTTCAACTTCAACAGTGAAACTAAAATCTTCATCATCACTATCATCACAAACAACCTTACCATTCTCATTGTTTTCACTATCAGAATTATTTCTCATTTTCTCTACACTACTACTTGAGGTAGTTAATCTGACACGAGAATAGGTGTTCACAGTATCTTTACGTACACGTAACTCTTCTTCACTTTCTTCACTCTTAGTATCAACAGGCGAAACAACAGGGTTTGTTACTTGTTCACTTACAATTATTTCACTATCGGACTGTTTCACACTAGAATTAGTTTTAGGTAATTCTGAAGCGCTGTCTACTGAAGGTACTTCAGTATTGGAATCAGATGGCGCTTTACTATCTAAATTATGTACAGAAGGTTCCATTGAGCATTCTAGCTCAAAATCTGTAGTCCCTTTGTTCTCTTGATCTCCTGATAAAGTTTTTACTGAACTGTCTATAGTTAAATCAGATGGCTTTTGACTGTCCAACTCATTTGTAGATGACTCTATTGAACTTTTTATTTCCTGATCCACTGATACTTTATCTATTTTTTGCACTGTAGTTTCCACAGAACTCTGATTTGCTGAATCTGTCAGATGTTCAGCAGGATAGTTTGTTTTTACACTTGTTTCATGGTCAGATTGTTTAGGTATTATTTTGTCAGAATCACAATTGTCTTGTTTATCGACAATTTTATTAACTTCTTGAGCATTAACCTTCTCCTCCATCTTATCTTGCAACGACTCATTATAAGCATTTAGCAACATTTTCTTTGGTGGGGACAATTTTTGTTTGGTTTCAATTGATGTTTTTAAATGATCCTCTGAAACACCATTTGGAAGTGTGATTGGAGTGTCCTTATCAATAGTTGATGTTTTAACAGCAGTTTTTGAATCTAACACTGAACCTTCACTAATTAACGAAACATTTTCTGAAACGACGTCACTGTTTTTTGTCTCATCACAATTTTTACCATTTAAACAAGAACTTAATGGGCGGGTTTCTGCTGGACTGCTTTGATCAGTGCTTCCCACAGAATAGCTGCAATCCTTATTAAGCCATTCTGTAGAGCTATCACAGTTTTTTGAATTGTCATTAATTTGGGGCGAAGATGAACAAGCATCATTCACAACACTCTTTGGATCAACAACCCTACTTTCAGGAAGCATGACAAGTTTTTGTAAAGATTGAAGAGGGTTGACAGGATCAGATTGAGAATATGATGCCTTATCTTTAGTTGATTCAGTATTAATATAAGATAAAGGTGGTGCAGGTGGACTATAGTGGTTTATTGGACTCTGAACTCCGATATTAGTTGTATGATAGGGAGAAGTTGTTTGACTACCCCCATGGTTTGGTGAGTAATGTGTGTTTACTGGTGATCTCATGTTAGACATCCTTTGCGGTGATGAATTAACTGGCTGTTGCTGAAAATGGTGACCATGGCCATGGCTTGGTGACCTCATTGTTTGATGTGGAGAAGCCATTGGTTGAATACCACATGGTGATCTCATTCCACCACCAGGTGACTGAGCTGGTGATCTCAATGGACTATGCATTGATGATGGACTAGGTACACTCTGACTGCTATGATGAGATACTGGACTTTGTAATGGAATTGGACTAATAGGAGATGTTCTAGTAGCCTGCTGTTGAGGGCCAACATTCATGGAATTTGAATAAATTCTTTGTTGGTTCATGGCCATCATATTCTGACTGCTTTGATTGGGCATACTGTAATTATGTGAAGGTTGTGGTACATGATAAGGAGCTGCTCTATTTTTATTTAAAGGAACTTGAACTGTTTGACTTGAAGGATAAGATGATGCCATTTGTAAAATGTTATCAGCAACTGTTTGAGGATTTATATTGTGCACCATTTGTTGTCTGTTAAAATGATGTTGCTGTTGCTGTTGCTGTTGTTGTTGATGATGTTGTTGCTGTTGTTGCTGCTGCTGTTGTTGCTGTTGATGATGTTGTGGATTGGCCGAATTATAATAAGCACTGTTTTGATGATTTGAAGTGAAATATTGTTGATTTCCATACTGTTGTTGATGTTGGTGAATATAATTCGAACCAGGTGGAAACATTTGTTGCTGTTGGTGATGTTGTTGTTGCTGTTGTTGCATTGCCATTGCTTGGTTTTGTTCTGAATATCGACCATAACCTCTTCTATTCATTTCAGTCATTGGCTGGAATGAGAGTTATAAGGAACATTATACTCAAGTGAATTTATGAAAGGTTTACGCATGAATAAATCACCGAATATGTGGGCTCAATTTGAATTATGAAATTCAACAGCGTTTTTCTGCTATTTCACAACTGGGATCACATCCAAATACAATAACAGTAAGTGGCTGGTGAAACATTAAACTGAAAAAGATATATATCAGTTTCAATATTTATAGCAAACCATTTTTTGTTTTTCTTATTATTTTCAAACCCAGTTCTCACTTGATATTCATAGATTTGATCATTTCCTTACATCAAGTTTTGACAACTTTAAGAGCTTTGGCATATACCGGTATGCAAGGTCAGGAGGGCAACAATTAATTATACAAATGCCAAGCTCTTGAAATAATGAAAAAATGTCAATTACCTCTTCATATTGTTTTGGGTATACTGAATTTGGATTATTTTGGTTACCATTAGAGCCATAAGTGTAATCCTCTTGCAAAGACGGGGTGGGTACATGTGATTGTGGATAATTTGTAGTCAGGGCAACTGATCTTAAAGCACTACTTGCAGGATTGACAGGATTGTCACCATAACTCTGATTTGTTGAATGCTTTGCTACTCCAACTGGAAAAAAAGAAAATTGTTATTTAGTTAAACAAACCACTATTTCTATTATAGTTTCTAGTCAGCTATTTTATTGTCTCATGATGAATTAAAAATTGGGTACAATAATACCTACAATTACCGGGGTATGTAACAGATTGGATTAATGATGTCAATCAACATAAAGCAAATACAACCAAGAAATTTTTCCAACAAATAAATTTTATAGTGTGACTCAGACTCAACTATGCACATAACATAGTTATTAGTGGTGCACAAATTCCCCACCTGATGGATGGTTCAAAATCTAAAGAAAAGTTCAGAATTGTTCCTCTACCTGACATAGTTTGTCGTAGAACACACACATTTTCTAAAATTAGATCACAATGGTTTTGAGCTACACCCATAGCTTGTAGTTGATGTGGTTGAAGTTGACATACCTAAATGTAGAAAATGATAAAATAAATGACATGTGTGAAGCTTTAACTAATAATATTGTTAATTTTGTTATTGATATAATTCAAAAGAATAGCATAATACTTGAAATGGGTCCAGGCATAACAATATCATGAGCAATGTAAATAACTGTTAAAGGAAAATGTTAAACATTTTTGAGGGTCAATTTGGGCTTTGAATATCATGTAAATAAAATAGCCAACTACGACTTAAGACTACCGTACTAGAACTTCACAGTTCACAAATACATATTTAAGGTTATATATTATGTTTTTTTATGGATACACCAGGATTTTAAGGAATAAATTTCAAGATAGTGCTGTGAAAATTATTTGAATAACATTAACAACAATATTACAGAATCCAGGTTCTGCGTGGACTAAAATTTTATTCAAATTTATTGGCTGAACGGATGGTGAACATATATCTCGTATTGGATTATATCTAATCGTGATTAAGAGTGGTTTTAAACAAAACAAAAAACAATATAAGCTCATCAAAATCTCATGTTATGTACAGTTTTGACACATTTTTCGGTAGAACGAAATTTGCCGAAATGACCCAGATTACCCTAAAATAAGTTTTTAATAATAATACGACTCTACTGAAGCTTACTCACCGATTGTAAAGTTTTGAACCCGAATGAATCAAATATGTTAGCGTAATGTTTGCACATAAATGTTTCTAGCCACCTTTCGACCGGTCCGGACATTTTACGCACGTAAAGAGTGTCAGTAATTGAAGGAAATTAAGAAAATTAATCCAAAATAAAATTTTCATTCTCCGCCATGCAAACCATCATGGCCGCCTATCACGTGATATGAATGCACTTTTATAGTCCGAAAACTCTTTTCATTGTTACGATAATTAGGTATCTCTTCAATTTATATCTACAGTATTGGAAATTGGAATGGGCTGAAAAAAAAAGCTAATGAGAATACAAAGCTCCTGGTTCTTCAGAAGCACAGACAGTGTAGCAGTTTGAAAAAACGATTTATGTTGACTATAGGGGAAACGAGGGTTCTTTCGGCCGTACTGAACTTATCGTTGAAGGTCTTTACTGTTTTATTAAAACATCAATCATTTTATAATCATGAATCAGTAATTTATACACTTATGAAAATCTGTTGTTACAGATATATTTGACTATCTTCTTGCTAACTAGGGTGAGCTAGATTGGTGTGTTCTGCACGTTTTGGTTTCATGTAATCAACCAAACATTCAATAAAACAAGGTGGAACAGAGTTTTAGAATGTTTTCCACCTGTTCTGAAAAAATAGGTGTAGACACAATTTATTATAGCGGATAAAAAGATAGAAGGGAATTTTTTTGAATGAGACATATACAGTTCAGTACCAGTCAGAACTTCCTAGTCATGTGCTAAAGAAAAACTCTTTTTACAGTTGACATTTAAATCAATTAGACCGAAATTCTATTTGGTCAGTGCCTCCTACAATCTCTGCACATGTTAAGAATTGGAAAACATAAAGGATAAGGGAAATAAGACTAATCAATGAAAAAGAAACATCTATATTTTACAAGGATAAAAACATATATTCCTACGAGGATCCTTTCTCCGAGCTGGTCTATGGCCAAACCTCTTGGTATTGATCTTTTCCTGATTATCCATTTGCAACTGGTTTGAAAGGAATTATAAGTGAAGATGACTCTGATATCGATTATCTGATCTCTCAACCACAACAACAACCATAACCACCATATGCTCGTAACCAGGCAAATGATGTCATTTTTGTAAAGAGGATGCTCAAACCAAATGTGCTATATATATGGTCCCACTATAATAAAAAAACTTCCTTCATTGCACTATGCATGGCTTCATCAGCAGAATTAGGTAAAACAAAAATGACAAACAACAATGACTTTGATAACTTATAAATGTAAACAATGGGGAAAAAGAACCACTTTATTCTTTATTGAAAACACTTGAAAATCATTTCAATAGAATCATTTGTATAGTCAGACAATAAATATCATTAGATGGCAACTCTCCGGTAATGATGTGGAAAAATCATAAAGTCTGTTCCTTTTCTTTTAGGAACAAATTGTTTCAATGATACATGCTTCAATGGTAAAAGCAGAAACAGACACAAGTCACATTAGGATAGTTTCCAGTCTATATGTTTTTCTGTACATTTTGAGGGAAGTAATAAGCACTTTATTTTTTGAATATTTGTAAAACATCTTCATCCTGCATCTTATGATGTAAGCCACAATGTTGGGGGTTATATTTAACACTTGTTCCCTGAAAATAAAGAAAATATACCATGTACATTGGCTCACTTGATATTGCACGAGGTGCTTATCAGAATACATATTATGTCATATCTTGATTTGTTTTATTAAATCAATTAAAAATTGTTCAATTCACCCAATACATTGTACTATAAAATCAGGCATATTTAATCCTGGCATGAAAAAAGTAATTGTTTCTTTCTCACATTCTATATTTTGGGGATTTTACAAAGATAGCTTGCCAGGCAAGATAAAATATGCTCACAGGCAGCTTTGTTTAAATTATAACTTTTGACAGAACGGCAATTATTACATTGATTATTCCAACAAGAATTATACCTTATCCCTCAATATAGGGTTCGTCCTTGAGTGACAATTTCCGTCTATAACGGTGAAGCACTGTGCCTTTTAGAGAGTTTACAAGCAATTGTGGTACAAGGTACTCATAATGGATATTTTTCGATATTCAGACTTTTGATAGATTTCAATGTTTACGAGGACTTGGCATATAAAAAACTTAGATATAATATACTAACCCACACTAATGCAACTTTAAATCTTTCAACCAAAGATCTGTGAATAGAATGAACCTGAAAAAAAAAGTATATTTCAGTGGTCAACGGCATACACTATGTAATTTTGATTTTCATAAAAAAGTTGACAACATTTAAGTATTAATAAGTTGGTAACAAGGGTGAATATTTCTTGCTGTTAAGGACAAGGTTTCAAACCTTAACGTGTCATAAACAAAAAATTATAACCTTTTAGGACATATACAAACTGATGTAAGTTTAAGAATTTCTAGTAAAGAATTACTATATTTAACATTAATTAAAAGGATTCATTATCAAAGACAAAGTTATCATTGAGAAAGAACATAATGGTAACTATTGTATATAACTTAATACTGATACTTACTACATGTTCTACTGTACAATTTCTTCTCATAATTAAACCATCTTCAAAGTCAGGAGCCTCTATAAATAGATGAAGTATTTGTAAAATGCAGTTTTTGCATGGTAAATAGTATGCTGACGCCCTTTATATACATGTATATTACATAGAAAGAGCCAAAACTATTCTCCTTAGATGTAAAGAGGTTTTCTAAACTTTTTATGTGTGTTTGGGTCACTTAAAGCATCAATTTTCTACATTCCAATTTCCATTCTGACTTCTGGTTCTTTCAATTTCTCTAAAACTAACGCATTTTATAATGTCACTGCATAGATTTCAATAGTAGCTCCCCTCTGGCGACGTTGGAAAAGTGAAGTTATGACAATATCAACCATAAATTCTTAAAACAATAACTTACCACTACGTTTTTTGGTAAATATTCGAATGAGATCTAAATGTTCCCATACCATTTCTAATAAATAATCCAGATTTAATTTCATATTACAACTGAAATACAAAAATCATCAATCAAACATTTAATATATAAAATAGCATCCTTTAAATACTGGACCATTGACTATAGTAACTCAATATTCTTGTCACAATGAATGTAAAATAATCTTATATAAGACAGTTTTAAGTTGAGTTGGGTTCTTTTAGTGGTATTTAACTTTTGTTTTACATTGATTTTGTCATTTCCTGTTAATTTTTACGAAAATAAATAATCTATGTTTATGCTAATGAAATATTTACCTGACTACAACAGAATGAGGTTGATGAGCTAATCTATCTACTTCCTCTATTGATATCTGATCTATCTTATTATATACCTAAAACAAATCATAGACATATTAACATTTAACACATGCTGTTACTCAATAACTCCAGACAACTTATTAATTTCACCATGTAAACCTACCAAAGGTTTAGTAGTATCTGAAGCCCTCATTTTCCTGAACAGTGAGATATAGTCTAGGTCCAGTTCCTTGCTTTGTGCTAAAGAACAGTTTCTTTGGCCAATGCTAGGAAACAGAGCATGCGTTTTAAATAAATGTTAGACATTTATTATACAAAAAGATTCGTCTCAATACACACTAATACAAAACTTTTCAGTTAAACCAGGTTACTGTATACAACATGAAATACTCTGATAAACAACATGTTTCAGATGCTATAGCACTATTGACCACTTTTTCAACAGTGAAAATAACTGATAGAAATCAATATCATGTACATGTATTTCAGAAATCTCACAGTTGAAATGGAGATGAATGTGTTCATTTCAAAGAAGGGATTGAATGTGATGGATATATGTTACCACAATATCTAAAGGGGATCAAAGGAAAAAGTGTAATGACAGGAAAGTGATTAATTGAGCTACAATATTTGACTTACATATAAACATGGTAGATACACTCTGCTACCCAATAATACATCAACAAATTCTTCAGTTGTACAATCATCTCGAAATAATATCTCAGCATTAAATATTTCTTACAAAGTTAAGGCTAAATTCTAGTTAATTCTATTTATAAAAGCTGATTACATTCTTAATCTTCACAATTTTAAGATATTACAAACTTCGAAGACAATTTTGTTTGTAAATACAGCATTTAATAGGATTGTACACCTATCAACACAACCATTCAAAGCCCTCCATTACACATGCAGTCATATTTTTTCAAAACAAGGGCCTTGACTAGTATATTTGCTGGAGTAAAATCAAATAAATCTAGCTGCATTTACAAATTTCAAAAGGAAAAGTATCTAATGATGTTAAGGAATTTGTAATATCTTGACTTGTTCAGATATAATTAAAGGATACTGGCATCATGTAGAATAAGTTGTACCATTCTCTCACTACACTTGGTTAATGGAACTGTTGAATTGAAAGATATTCCTCCTCCTTTCTTTTGCTGAAATAAGAATCAGTTCATCATATTTCAAATAAAGATACAGTGGAACTTCGTTTATCCGCACATTTCCGTTCCCGAGAAATTTGTGCGGATTATCGATATTCCGGATAGCTGAAAAATGTCATTTTGCTCATTAGAGTTATGTCCCTTACTTATTGACCAGCTGTCAAGAGCTACCTGTTGAATGTCACGTACACCATAATACATGTAAATAATAGCCACGCGTGAATTCATTTACGAGTTGATCTCGATTTCGATATTTAAAAAAAGTTTTTTTGTATATATTTTATTCAAATTCATAACAGAACAACAAACAACAAACAATACACAATCATGACAATGTACAACATTATTTATGGAAGAAATCATCAATAGTTGTCTGGCTTCCAGGTTTAAATTTGAAAGAGTAAATCAAGTTTGATATAGTATTTATATTATCTATGTCGCCTTTATCTTCGTAAAATTGTAAAATGTTATGGAGTTGTTTCTTAGCTTACGTGCTTAGCATGCCGTGCTCGCGACAACGAGGCCGAATCCTCAGAAATATTCAACCACTTTTCCTTATTACGTATGATATCACCAATCGTCGATTTACCTATCTTATGTCCGAATTCAACTTGGAAATGTTGACTTATGAAATCTAAACTAGCCTTCGGATTCGCTAACTTATAAACACAGATTTCCCTTTTCTCGCGAGCGGTAACTTCGAAGCGCTGACGTTTCATTTGTTGGGTAGCCATTCTGATATTCAAATACGAATGCATGATTTCTGTTATTCATTTATTTTATATCTTAATGATAGCTTGTCTGTAATCATCAAACTCAGTGACTAATCTCAAAACAAGGATTAATTAATCGCCAATCATACGAAATCAAAAATACCGCTAAGCCGGAAATCAGTTATAAGAACTCAAAGTGACACGCGACTGGATTAATGAGTACCAATTACTATAGATTTCGATAATTGGTTGCTAATCAATGTTGTGCGGAAGCGAAAACCGAATCATCGGATTAACGGTTAATTTTACATAGTAAATATTTGGTTCCCGGTAAAAAGCGTGCGGATATCGGGGTTTCCGGATTACCGATGGACGGATAAACGCGGTTCCACTGTAGTTGAAAGATTGAAAGAAATGACCCTAACATTATGCTCACATGCCCGTGCCTTCGTAGCATTGCTTAATCGTAATGTTAAAACCTATAATTCCTTACTTAGATACAAACAAATTTAAAGATGACAAATCATGCAAAGTTGTAGTCTGTCAATTGAACATCAGACAATATCAAACCAGTATGCCATTTTTGCATTAGTTTCAATTTTACAATCATCTTTGCCTTGATCAAATCCAAAAAACCAAAATGTGTTTATTAATACACTAGATTTCAGCATTGGACATGATTATAAATAAAACTGATCACATACCTTGAAATATATATTGGGTTTTTTACTATTCAATCTTATACCAACAGTTTCTAATTCTTTTTCTAATAATTGTCTAAAATTATGAAAAATTAATTTGTGATCAAGTAAGTTATACTGCAACCCTACAGCAATTCTGGTTGATGTAAAATAATTATTCTGACAACAAAAAACTGCAACTAGTTTAAACAAGAAAAACATATTTTGTTTTGAATGCAATTTCAGTTTTTGGTAAATTTTAATAAAGTCCATTTTTCAAATTTCAAAGTTCTAACAAGTGCTCATGTCTAGATTTATGTCAATGCAGAGTCATTCTAGACTAACAGCAGTATTTTGAAGCCGATATTTCAATTCACATTAAAATAATCAGTAAAATTTGATTTACAATCAGTGTGTGAAGACAGAAGAGGCAAAATTGTACACAAAAAAATACAAACCTTTGTACATCTTTTTTAGTAGCATCTAACATAATAATAACTAGATCAGCAGTCCTAGCTACAGCAATAACTTGTCGCCCTCTTCCTTTACCTATTATATCAAATATATAGTATTTACTATCTGGAGTGTACCATTGTCGTAAGCGTTATGCGTAGCCCACTAGCTTGCTAGTTTGAGCACTCTGGCATGGTACGATGGTATCATATTATGTGGAATCATCTGAGGTGGCTATATGACTCTATTCACGTCTCACTTTGAAACTGAGGTTCGGAACGCAAATGACGTCATTCATTTATAAGATGCGACGTCAAATGAATGAAAAGGAAAATGACGTGACTAATCACCATATCAACAGCAAAAAAATGGACCAAAAAATGCATTTTTGGTCCTTTTCTCAGAAATATGTGAAGGAAGTATTTTTAAAAAGCTTAACTAATTCTGATTTTTAGTTCCGAGCCTCCATATGGATCCAAGATGGCCGACACATAAATAAGGTGTATAGCCAAACTTCAACCCCAGTATCAGCACTGCACTGATGAGGCCCAGAAGGCCAAAACAGTACTGTTTACAGTTACTATTTCTAATCTATGTTAGCAACAGAAAACACAGTAGTCATTGCTCACATGAATTATTCAACCTTAGTTGAAGACAGAAATCTTAGAAAAACAAAGATGACTTTTAAGATTAATGATCTTTTATTAGTAAACCAATAACCCAATTAAGTTCATTCCTGTGAATAGTTACAGACAACATACCTTGTGCAGCACCTTCAATAATACCAGGTAAATCTAACAACTGTATATTGGCACCTTTATACTTAAATAATAGAAAAAAAGAATCATAAAATAAACTTTAAATACTAAACTTACGCTTATGTATTTTTTTTTTTTTACAGAAAAGTAGGATTTTTTTTAAGAATAAAAGTTTTAAAATATTTAGACAAGTGGTTGCCTAGCAATATACGCCCACTTACTACCATAAATTGTCAATATATCAAGGAATGTTACTATCTTAATTTTTGTTGGATGGTGTTCAGATATTTACACACAAAAGTTTATTAAATTCCTACCACAACTGTGGTCTCTATCACGTTCACAAGTCATTTTTAGATGTAAAACTCCGTAAATATTTGTTGAATCGATCCGGAATTCGAACTTGTCCAAGATCTTATGGATATAATCCTTCACACAAAATTTTATTCAAATGAAACCAAAACTCTAGTCTCTATTGCGTTCACAAGCCATTTTTAACACATTTTGGGTGTAAAACTCCGTAAATTTTTGTCGAATCGAATCCAAATTCGAACTTGTCCGAGATCTTATGAATATAATCCTATATACAAAATTTTATTCAAATCCAACCAAAACTGTGGTCTCTATCGCGTTCACAAGCCATTTTTAACGCATTTTGGGTGTAAAACTCATTGAATTTTTTTCGAATCGCACTCAAATTCGAACATGTCCGAGATCTTATGAATATAATCCTACATACAAAATTTTATTCAAATCCAACCAAAACTGTGGTCCCTATCGCGTTCACAAGCCATTTTTAACGCATTTTGGGTGTAAAACTCAGTGAATTTTTTTCGAATCGAACCCAAATTCGAACTTGTCCGAGATCTTATGAATATAATCCTACATACAAAATTTTATTCAAATCCAACCAAAACTGTGGTCTCTATCGTGTTCACAAGCCATTTTTAACACATTTTGGGTGTAAAACTCCGCAAATTTTTGTCGAATCGAACCCAAATTCGAACTTGTCCGAGATCTTATGAATATCATCCTACATGCAAAATTTTATTCAAATCCAACCAAAACTGTGGTCCCTATCGCGTTCACAAGCCATTTTTAACGCATTTTGGGTGTAAAACTCAGTGAATTTTTTTCGAATCGAACCCAAATTCGAACTTGTCCGAGATCTTATGAATATAATCCTACATACAAAATTTTATTCAAATCCAACCAAAACTGTGGTCTCTATCGTGTTCACAAGCCATTTTTAACACATTTTGGGTGTAAAACTCCGCAAATTTTTGTCGAATCGAACCCAAATTCGAACTTGTCCGAGATCTTATGAATATCATCCTACATGCAAAATTTTATTCAAATCCAACCAAAACTGTGGTCCCTATCGCGTTCACAAGCCATTTTTAACGCATTTTGGGTGTAAAACTCAGTGAATTTTTTTCGAATCGAACCCAAATTCGAACTTGTCCGAGATCTTAATGAATATTATCCTACATGCAAAATTTTATTCAAATCCAACCAAAACTGTGGTCTCTATCGCGTTCACAAGCCAATTGTGGACAGACGGACGGACCGACGGACGGACGGACGGACAGGGGCGACGGCAATATACGACCACATTTCAATGTGGGCGTATAAAAATAACAATAAACAATATACCTCTATTACACCAGGAATACATGTTAAAGTTGTAAATTCATAAGAGGCACATTCACTGTGGGTGTCTGTTAATGTATTCAGCAATGTGGACTGAAATCAAATCAAATGTCAGTTATATAATGTACACAAAAGTGAAAGTATAGTAAAGCAGTTTTTCATGAATACCGTAGCTATCAAAATCTTAAAATCACACAACAATAAAAGAACCAATTTATCTTGGAACAGTTAAATCATACCTTGCCAACTGAAGGAAATCCTATAAGGGCTACACGAGCATCACCTGATTTCATAACATCAAAACCTTCTCCCTAGAAAACAAATTCACATTATCAAAATATGTTATCAAATAGTACAGGGTTACTCAAAGGGTTGAAACATACCAAGAGACCAAAAGACTGCTATAATAATAGCATAAAAATGTTTGATTAAAGCCTGACATTAATGTTCATTTTGATAATAGAAAATTATCTAAAAACTAACCTTAGCAGAAGATTTTGATGATGGTTCAAGTAATTGTTGACGATATCTTGCTAATTTAGCCTTCAACAATCCCAGATGGTATTCAGTAGCTACATTAAAAAAAGCATATACACACATTGAAATCTGTCCAATCCACAAATTACATGTTCTTTTAAACTATTATGTTTTTTATAATATTGACTTTTTAACTTGAATAGAAAAAACAAGTTATTATAGTTATTATCAAGACAAAATTCTTCCCATCCCGTTTCATACTAGTCAATTTTGTGTGCTTGACATGTATACAAAACAACTGGGATCAAAACCAACTTTCTGTAACTCACTCAGATCAATTTTCATGGTACCGGTACCGGTAAACTCTTTCATGAAAAGTGGTCTGAGTTAATTGACTTTTACAAAAGGCCATTTTGACTTTTTCTACAGACCATTTTGACCTATTTTCAGGGACCTTTAGACCAAATTTGGTACCAATAGCAATAGGGGCCAAATTGACTATAATAAACACTAACAATAACAACAGTATTGAGTATAACCCACAGTGGCACTCACTCACCACACTGTCTGACTGACTGTCACTGTCAGTGGTGTGGGGTAAGCTTATACCATACCTTTATTTTTTTGAGTCCTCCCAATCTCTCTTTCTATTTCAGCAATTTTTTCTAATATACCCATTTTGTATTATGGCTTAGTATACTTAAAGTGCCTTATTTGGTGCCTTTATTCTTCAATATTCACCTCTCTAATTTTAAGAAAATGACACGAGAATTTTGCGACCCGTTGATGGTTGTTGATTATTGTTTAGGTTTTGAATTTTTGTCCAACACGAATTCGGGTCCAAGATATACAAAAAAAAGTTAAAGCTTGAGCTGTCTTTAAAATAAGACCATTTTTGTTAATATCATCAGTTCAAGTTATGATTTAAAGAATATATAAACAAAGTTCTTGAATGGCGATGTCGTAAAAATGCAGAGGTCAAGGTCGATTATGTGAAATTTTGTTATGAAAGTAGCCAGTTTTTGATCAAGATAGTAGAGGTAGGAAGGAATCAGAATATTGACACCATTAATACACCTGTGTATTTTTTTAAATTATATAAAACTTTGCCATTGATTTTATACATCAAATCAAATCTTAAAACTGTAGGAGTGTTGGCAAAGGCAAAGATTATGAAACATGATTTTTTTTTCTTACTCTCTGACTGAGTCTCTGGCCACATTAGAGGGGATGTAGTGGTTTCCCCCCTTTTCAAACTCAACCCTGGTGTTCTCCACCCCCCAATTTCCACCCCTTTTTAATCCTAGTTATTTCCACCCAAATCCCAAGTGGTTTCCTCCCCTAATTAACTCATCATTAACTAATTAAGAACCTGTTAATTTTTTCATCAATTACTTTGATTAAAATGATTGTTATGGTTTAATTAGTATAAACAAAAGGAATGAATCCGGAAGATTTCTTTGATATTCTTCATCTATTTGTAAGCATTATTATAGCATAAAAATATCCCATTTGTACATAATATTTCAATATCTACAACATGGCAAAAAAAAACTAGTTTTGGGTTAATATTTCAATTCATTAAAAAGTAATGGTCAAAACGCGATTCTGAGCTCATTGACATTGTGGCCAGAGAATAGTCTTGACTTGGGCTTGGTGAAATGAATATTTTTTTAATAAAGACATTAAATGTCATTATTGTTTGGCAGTAGAAGTGATACTGATGGCATGAAATAAGGGCTATAAATACTTAAAACTAAAGACAACTAGCCTGAATAGTCAAGTCACCAAGTTGACTAGAACTATTTCATCCCACACGGTTGCCTAAGTTACAAGGTAATGTTGATGAGACTCAAGTCTCAAAAGCTGCGAAGTTTTTGAAGATATATTTTGGAAAATTTTATCTTGAATAGAGGAATAGATTTAGTTGATGAATGCTACTATGCTAGGGCTAAATTATAAATATTTTACATAAAAATCAATGTCTTGAGATATCGGGCTGAGTGTGTTTTGCTCTCATTATTTTCTTCTCGGGATCTTTGAATCTCTACTAATATTATTTCTTAGTAATTTTATTTTTACTTTTCTATTATTTAGATGTATTTATGGAGTGGTTTAAAGTTATTGTCACATAGATCAGTGGTATCCAGAAATTTACTGACGTCTGTTATAAGATGTCAAGGAAAACAAATTCATCACTTGAAAAAGGAAAACCAAACATTATTTCAATCTAAGTTGTTAAACTGCATCCGAGTTGATCGATTAACTATATTTAGAAATATTCAGAAAAATAGGCCTACCAAAGAATCTAAACAAAAGGAAATCCAATCTGTATTTCTGTATGTGTCATCTATTGGTATAGTTATGTTGGGTGTGGCCTTCGCTGGTGTTCCACTATACAGAATATTTTGCCAGGTGAGTTTCTTTACTGTAGGCCTACCAGTTTTGTCTTGATAAGATGAGCTAATAGACTAATTAAATATTGTCTACTGATAGCCTTGTAGACAAAAAAACGTAGATATGAATTGAACAGACTAAGAACAGATCAGCTCTTTCTTTCTTGCCAATAATTATGCTTACTGAAATAACACATTAAAGTTTTATTTTACTGATCCAGATAAAATTGTTTTTGAAACCAGTATTGTACACCTCAATTCTCATTAAAAAAAAAATAGAATATTTGTTGATATTACTTTCTCTATGTTGACTATTTTATTTATTTGAAAAGCAAATGGGACTAGGTGGTGTATATAGACAACAAGCTACTGAAAAGAAAGTGGCTACAATGAAGCCTGTAGAAGATAGAGTTATTAAAGTTAGATTTGAAGCTGATGCTGCAAGTAGGTTACAATGGAATTTTAGACCTCTACAATCTGAAGTAAATGTAAGTAAGATTGAGACTTTTTAAACCTTTGCATATTTTGTAGCACAATAGATATAAGGTATGCAGTACTTGATAGCTAGAGATCAAAAGAAGTAGAACTTTCTATCTTGATGTTTTAATTTTATTTTCCTTTCATCTCCCTCAGGGTCCTTAACAAGTTGAAAAACCTCAGGGGGGTGAATACATCATGTTCATATTACAGAGTTATGTACCTTGACACAATGGTGACATCCTGACATCCTGACTTATTCCCCAAGTTGCTTGTCATGGTCTATAATGCACAATGTATGTTTGATAATGCATCTTTAGTGTAAAATGCACGTTTGTTTGATAATGCATCTTTAGGATTAAAAGGCTTGATCATAATTATATTATTTCAGGTAAAGCCTGGAGAAACTGCCCTGGCTTTTTTCACAGCCAGAAATGCTACTGATAAACCTGTAGTTGGTATATCAACATATAATATTATGCCATATGAAGCTGGACCCTATTTTAATAAAATTCAGGTATATAAGCAAATTTATCTTGACCAATGGTCTTAATATTTCTGTAGTTAAGATCCTTGATTTTCATGTTCTAAAAATAATAAGTTCAAATATTTCTGAGGCTTGTCAGTTGAAAAGGACATTATTTCAAAGAAATAGAAATGGAGTTATACATCCTAATTTTCTATACTGAGTTGAGGGAGATGGACAATGTCATGGAGTGTAAAATTAGGCAATGTAGATAATTTTAAAAGGAGAAAATTTTTAGATGAAATCAACTTGAAGGAAACATATCTGAAGATAATTTTTTCCTTGACAAGGTAATTTGTCTATTTTATCAGAGAGATGAAATGCATTAGTTAAATCGATTGAATTGATGTTACAGATTTAAGTGTTACAATATAATGTAATAATAAATCCTAACATGTATTTCAGTGTTTCTGTTTTGAAGATCAATTACTGAATCCAAAAGAACAGGTAATTATTATCTTTTTACTATTAAAGATGTATAATTAACATCTGCATAAAATCTAAAATGATGGTATTTTATAACAGCTTGTTCACCATCTATTGGATCAATCTTGAAACTGGAATTGTTTAGTTTGCGCATACTTTTTAAAGACCTTGTAAAGAAGATGTACAATACTTGAAGCAGGAAAGAAACCTGTAAAGATGGAAAGTGTAGTACATGTATTAGATATATTTGAAAGGGTTTTGGGATTTCTGTACAATTTTTGTAAAACTGAAGATTTATCATAGGTCCAAAACAATCCCAAAAATACAGATTTTTGCTCTTCTCTTCAATCAATTTTCTATGAGTAGCTGTAAATCTGATCAGTTATAGTTTGTTGGGTTAATCAAGTTTTTACTCTTATTTTAGGTTGATTTACCAGTATTTTTTTATATTGATCCTGAGTTTGCTGATGATCCTAGTTTAGAAGATGTAGATGAAATTTTACTTTCGTATATTTTCTTTCCTTCAAAACAAGGATTTAAAATTCCTGCACCCAACTTTCTTCAACCTAAAAATGCAGCAGTAACAGTAACAGTAACATGATGAAATGTGTCTTGTATGTGAACTAGTTCATATTTTTTTCTATTGTAAATTGCCATTACTCTTTAATGACAGATTGTATGATCTGATGTTTAAATAATGTGAAATTCCATGTTGTTTGATGACAGTCATATTTTTAAAAGCTGAAAGAAAGAGAAATGCAATTTGTACCAGTTACTTCAAAGGACAAATTTAATGTTATTTTGGTGATAGCTTATTAACAGTGTTCTTATAATTGCTAGTCTGAATTCTGATAATATGAAAATTGAAAAAGTGACATCATCTTATGTACCTGTACTAGGTGGTGCTTATTGAGGATTCTTGGAAACAGCTGGAAGTTCAATTAATCAAGTTGGAACAGGTTTCAGAAAGGAACAAAATGGTAACATAGTTGGTTGTGTACAGTTTGACTCCAGAATTGGAACAGATGAAACCTGTTCTTAACTCATCAATTGAACACACCACCAGTGTGTGCTCTAAGGGAGAAAATTTGATTTTCTTAATAGTTCAAATGAAAGTATGAAATAGTTTTACAAATGTTTATTGACAAATAGCCAAATAAATATAAGAATATATCTGATAAGGCATGCTATTTATACTTGAATAGAAAACTTATCTACCATCGACCATAGGCAAAGCATACAATATAAAATAATTATACATTTGAAATGAAATTGTTAGAACACAAAGTATCTGTATCATTGTAAATAAAATATTTTTTTTAAAGTTTAGTATCTTTTTTCCATACAATTACCCAAGGAGTAAGTTTCATCTACTGTCAGATATTTCTTCAAAATTCATGTGAATATATCAGAAGATTCTTAACAATGTTGAAAATATTCACAGGTTTCATATCCAAAACAGATTACAACTATGTAACATGCAATATAATTAATGCAACAAGGTTAAAGCATTTAAGTTAGTATTTACATAGAAAATTACAGTATTCATGCATTACATAATCAGCTTTGTAGCAAAAATGAAATAATTTTTGCAGTTGAAATCATCAATATGAATGACAATCCTTTAAAAAGTATAATGATGTTGAAATATGAATTAATATAGTGAAAACCATACTAGCTACCGATATAATTATATTTTATAATAAACTGGTCAACCATCAGTAATAAGTCAATAACTAATAGTATAATTTAGTATCAAAAAGTACCATCAAGTACTAATGTATATAGTAAGTTAAATATATATTAAAAGCTAGGATTGATATTGTTCAAAATGACTATAAAATAATGAAACTAATGATCTATCTAATATGAAAGGAATGCATAATTAAAATGAATTATTGAGTTAAGTTTCTGAGGTGTTACAGAACGTTGAAAGTTTATCATTCGGAAGGCTTTTAAGAGATAATTCTCTGTCAACAGATATACAGATGTGAAAAACAACATAAACCACACATAAACGCAATTTGAGATCAGTCTCATTTTAATTGTATGAATTCTGTTATTATTTTAGAATTGCCTCACTCTACTTCCTGATAATTGACTTCATACCCAAAATGTGCCAATATAGTACTAACATAGTACCAATAATACTTCTCTCACCATTAAGTGCAGCATGTTCTAATTTACTAGTGTTATATACTACAATAGACTTCCTTTCCAGTCTAAACGATTGAATATCATATAATATATGTCGAGTGTTTGACAGTGTAAGCTTTGAAATAACGATATAAAAATGACTGTGAGGAAACACCTCATTAAAACTTGGCCTACAACTAGTTATATTACATGATTTGTTAATATTATCTACTACCGCTATCATCTGATCATTAACTCCTTCGTTGTGTCCACTAGGTAATAAATTAGATTATGTACAAAAGATTATGTAAGAAAGGCCTTGTGACACAGTATTTTCAGATTTAAAAAATGAAATTATCATAAACAGAGTCATTAACAAAACAAACATACAGATCATGTCAAAAATTTTCTATTAAAAAGTTGAAATTGTATTGCAAAAGTAATATCACATTAAATCTAGCAATAATACAACTGAAAGAAACAAGTTAGAATTTTGCATGAAAGTATCAGCAATTTGGTCCGTACAACAAAAAGCACTGACATAAAAAAAAGATGGGTTATAAAACATAAACAAGTATGCTTGAAGTCAAATCATTGAGCATTGGGTTGTCCATTCTAGCTGAGATATGTACAGTACATATAAATAGTTGGTTCATTGTGTATGAAATTAACACAGAAAATGTTCTAGAATATTCTAATATTCCCACAAACTTCCGGCTTCTATTTCATCACCACGAGCTCTAAATAGTCCATTTTGTTCACCTTTCAAATATTTTCCATTAGGAGCTTTAATGCTGATTTGGGATTGTTTTCGGAATTCTAACAGAAAATTTACAGGCTTATCTTGTTCGGCCATTACAAAACTCTCAGAATTTAATCCCCAATATTTACCATTAGGACCTGAAATATACAAATGTCATGGTTATATGCTTATAGTTGAATAGCTTTTCTAAGATATTTAATGTAATCTGCTCATTAGATTCAGGATTAATATGTATTTTCAACAAGAATTGGGTGGTTTTACATGTTGGACTATTTTTCAATTTGCATATATGCAAGATCAATATAAAGCTCAAGCTCAAAATAAATCTCTGTACATTAAACTTTGAATACAGAAATTATTAAAGGGATTGTAAAGTGATTTTCTAAACTTTGTATGTGTATCGGGGACACTGATAGCATCAATTTGCGCCATTCCACTTTCCATTTCTACATCTGTGGTTCTTGCACCTTGACCTGCATCACTAACAAGGAGAAACTGTCAGAATCAGAAGGTACTATCTCAACTTATTCCTCAGATTCATCCCTGGACCCACTGAACCGCCGTGGCTCTTTTCAATTAATACAATATATTTTTTACCTTTAAAAGCATAGAAACCATTGTCTTGTGGTTCTAAACATATATTTTCATAACCAGTTTTATTACAGATATATTCTGGTTTAGATTCAGACTTGATACCAACAAAACCAAAATCACAACGTAGAATAATCTCTGGTCGGTTCACCATCTTGATTTTAAATCTTTCTTTCTCAGTAGCTGTTTCACTTAGTGCGAAGAGACATCCAGTTGGTTTATTAAAGATGTAACAATTATTACAAGCTTTAATAGTTACTGTACCATCACCTTGCCATTCCACATTAAATAATGTATTCTTACATCTGAAATATAGAAATGAAAGTATGATTATTGCACAGCATTAATAGTTGATTGACTTTTTGGTTCTGGAGAGGTTAATTTACTTATAGCACTCTGTTAAAGTTCTACAGTATGTTGTTTCCTAAAGAATCAACAATGAAAATAATGAAGTGGAGTTTTACGTCCTGCTTTTCTGCACCTGTATGAGCTTATGAGGACAGGTAAACACCATGCAGTGTGGTATGAGGGAAATTTTGCCAGGACAGCGGCATTAGCCTGCTCTTATTATCGATTTGCAACTGTTGAGGGATCTTTAAGGTGCACAGCCAATAGCACACGGGACCTTGGTTTATTGTCCCATCTGAACGACTATATGCTTTTTCCATGTAAAGAATCAACAGGACAGATAAAAGTTAGGTCATTTCAGTGCATAAAGAACTACTTAAAATAAAAAAAAAATGTTAATTTTAATACTAATGTGTTTTGCTACAAAAATATTGTTTTTCTCATTAACTGTCTCTTCAAAATTATATTTTATCGTAAATTAATGGGCTGTTTTAATATGCAGAATAAAAAACTCATAATATATTTTAATCTGTCTCCTAATACGCTTTAACATTTAACAATACAAAAGACCTGACAAGCTAGGGTACAATGACCAGACAACCCATTGTGTTTTATATAAAAATGTTAATAAAGACAATAGTCTGGCTAGAAGTTACTAAGTATCAAAGTTAAAAGATTTTTGGCTGTAGACCGGGTTATTATTGATTAGAATAATATTGGTTTAACACCAATACATTGTTTACCTCACAGCTAAAACAATAAACAAAAACATCTCAATAACCCTTTCAACCAACTTACACAAATTCATACTATCATTGATAAGAATTCTACTGCCATTACATGTGTCCTGAGACATTTCATGCCAAGTCATAACTGTGTGAAACGTTGGATATCATAACCATCTACTGTATGAAATATGTCAATTGTTGGCATGGCCATTATGGCCAAATCATATCAAATGTGCCAAAATTCATTTCTATTTTGATAACTGGGTCTTTTCTAATATATCATATCTTTGAGAAAAGGATCCCAGAAGCACATATGTTGTGATGTAAACCATTTCTACAAGAATAATATTTCATTGAGAAAAGACAATATTTCATATGTTCTAAATACCACATTGAGAAAATATTTAGAAACTTTCAACTGATGTTAAAGAATGATAATAACTTTTCTAGAGTATTTTAGTAAACATTCTATAAGGAGTTAAATATCTTGCTAGATATACAACATATGGTGATCTGATAACAAAACAGATTCTTTCAAATCTCAAACATATTCTTTCTGGACCAAAAAGATGGATAATCCTTTTTTAAACCTCACCACCATAAGACATTTTTTTCTTTCGGTGATTATGTTGAAAGTTAATGGCAATGACCGACATTTTGACTTTGACTTATTACCATGCGTTTCATTAGCAAAACACATGAACCGAGTGACAGAACGTAAAAGGATTTTGCTATCTACGTGTTAAGTACTAGAGAGCTCATTTTATGCTCAAATGAGTTTTGGATACAAAATCCTCATCAGGCCATCTATTTGCAACATAACTTTAAAATTATGCACTACCAGCTGATAGACTTCAATCGCAGCTATCTGTAGTACTTATCAAAATGGAAATCAAGATAAGTTATTCTTTAGATGATCCACATTGAGCTATCTGAGACATAAAAACCTTAAAGAAAATGTTTTCATAAACCCTTCAGTCTACAGATGTAAATGATTGTAAGAAGATTTATAAAAACAGAAAATGTTTTTGTTCTAAATATGTTCTTCACATGAATTAATAAGAAACAAAAGGAAGTGATATATGATATAGTATAAAAACAGTATTAATTTAACAGAGAACAGAATTTACCAATCTAATGATTAAATTCTCTAGAATAAACTAGATACGTCTACTGATCAAGATATCTTATTATAATATAACACCAAAATCATGACTTTATAAACTTTCATAATATCTCAATTATCTTTCTCTGAAGATAACTTTGTGGTCAGTCAAAGATTAGAAAAAAATCAAAATCCAAATTTGTGCAATTCGTTATATGATTCTGTAACAGATACACAAAGGCATGTTACTCCATTTTTTCTTTCAATAATATACGTCATTTGTCTAAGATATTTCAGTATTATTTATAAGGATTGTTCAGTGCAATGCAAAGTCTGTCTCATTGCATTT
Organism: Lottia scabra; assembly: GCA_029955415.1. Taxonomy (NCBI): domain Eukaryota; kingdom Metazoa; phylum Mollusca; class Gastropoda; family Lottiidae; genus Lottia; species Lottia scabra. Next base: position 21,267,932 of record JARJEI010000004.1, read on the forward strand.
ATTTTACCTAAATAACGCCATTCATAAAGAGTTTCTTTTAAATTTATGAAGATATTTTATAAGAATAGTGAAGTTTATAGCTGAAACTGTCATGTTTTAATGTAGATCAGTTTAAACAATGCTGAATTAACATGTAAAAACTTTATACTGTACTTGATACATTACATATCTCATGAGATATGTAAATTAAAATCAGACATAAGAGTAAAATATTAAGGACCTTGTTATTATGTGAGACGTCACACTGAAGTTAATTTCTACATATTTATTCAAATATGTACATATTATGTAAAGTAGTTCAGCTCCCTGGTTTTTCAGACTGGGAAGCATGCATAGCCGTAGGAGACAGGGGGGGCAGCTGCCCCCCATTATGTTTTCGGGCAAAAAATCCCCAAAATCAGGCAAAACATCTTTACAATTCGGACAATATGTCTATCTGCCCCCCTGTTGAGTCGTGTTCCCCTACGGCTATGGAAGCATGGCTGGTATAGATACAATTAATGATTTTTATTGGCTAGCTTGGGATGCCAAGACAGAGCAGATGTAACTGAATACTTTATTCAACAATATTCTTTCAAGAAACAAAGCAAACAAAATCTGCTATGAAGTAACCCCTGATTCATATAAAGGGGCAAAAATTTATACCTATGTAACCATACTAACTATACATGTATACCTATGTTTGACCATGACTTATGGTCTATGAACTGACATGCAGTGAATATTAAAATAATATAAAACCAATCAGATTAAAGAATTCAAAGACTTCCAAATTATAACTTTTCTGAAAATGAGTCCCAAAATCAGATCAAGAAAGAAAATTCAGATTTGCAGTTGATTCATTATGCTGTTAGTTTAAGTGTATTATATTTCTCTGAAAAATCAACTCTACAAGAAAAGTTGTTAATTTCTCATGTATCTTTTGCAATAACATTTTCTTTGTTGAAAAATCAACATTAGGCTCCAGAAAACTGTTGAATAAAACTGGTTATCTTCAAATGCACTTGTGTCTGGCTTTGTTTTAAAAATGTCACTTCTTTCAAGATGTATTTTATGAAAGCCTATTGTCAATGTAAAATGAAAACAATGAGTAGTATTTATTCTAAGGTAAAAGTTAAATAAGAACTATAGAAGTATTTATAAAAGAATATATTAAAGATGTTAAATTGACAAGTAGCCAATAAACTTGACATGATCAAGATTGATAGCAGGTCAAAATCACCTCTTTCCTGTTTTTATTACTCTTAATGTTGGTCACATTCACATCACAGGAAACAGTGACCAAGCCCTTGTATTGTTATGTACTTTTAGTTCAAGTTTAATTAGTCTGCATTGGTTTGATTGTATATTTAATTGTATACAAGGATCAACAAAAAGATGTTATTTTCTATAGCATTCTACACAGCTTGCATGGATGTTTTCATAATTTTAGATACATGTTTAATAGATAATTCAAATTCAAGCTGAGTTTTTCATTTGTTCACAAAAAGTGTTATGATTAATTTTCAGTGTCTACATATTTGATAACTGCAATTCCAGACAATCTTGGTATTTGCTATAATGACCGAATATTGTTATCGAACATGTTTTCCTTGCAAAAACTTTTACTGCAGTATACATAGAAGCTAATAAGAGGAATTGTTTCCATACAGATGAATGCAAATCAATATTAAATACAGAAATATGATTATTATCACTATCATACCTAACATTTCTACCTCACAAAAATCTAGAAATCTGTTACAATATTAAATATTTTTATCTATTTAAATATCATAATTACACTTTACACTTTCCACTTAATATAAAATTCTTGCATCATACAACATTGAATGTTTGACACCATGACAAATTGCTTCATATGGAATATATCAGAAGTTATAAAAAGTGCTCCATTATTTTCCTAAATATATAACAAGATTGACAACTGTACACAAATAGACAGTGTAACAAATAAACAAGGTGAATACCAATTTTTACATCTAAAACAAGGCATTTTAATGAAATTCTCATGTAAGAACTTGATATTTTGTTGTTATTGTGTTGATTACAGATTAGTAAACAATAGTTTAACAACAGGAAATTGTACCATTATATGATAAACAATAGTCAACAAGTTGAAATCCTGTAGAACATAATTATTAAACTATGAACTCTCATTTATCATCATTAACATAATTATAAATGTCATCAACATCACATTACTTTCTTATTTTTTAATGCTTATAAATTAGTTAAAAATATACCATTAAATCATCAAGTTCAACTCAGGCATTCTTTGAAAAGTTAGCCTACTTAGTTCAAAAATACATACATAGTATAATTAATTCAGTATTCATTAAATATTCAATTGCACCAACACACGTCAAAGACAAGTCTTCTACATCTATATATCAAATGCAAAAAAAGTCACAAAAATAAGTCACTCGAACTAGACATAAAGTTCAACAAGTCTCTAAAATAAGATGTCAAATGTAATCAACTTCATCAAAATAAAATATCAATTGCAACCATGGTCATCAAAATTAGGTATCAATTGCAACAGTGGTCAACAATATAAGGCACCAATTGCAACCAGGCTTTTGAAAATTAAATTATATCACCATTTCACCATTATCAAACCATTGTCACTTGCTGAAGAAAGTCACAAGGACTATAATTTATTCCGTCATAGGAAAACAAAAAGAATTTGACACAAAACTGACTTTAAATTAGCATTTTTGGATAATTTGAGCAAGTTTGTTTTAAGTATGTTTTTTAACCAGAATCTCACAAAAGCCAGCATTTAACCTGCAATTCCTAAAACTGAATGAAACTAATTAGCAAGATGAAATCTGTTCTAGACATATGGAATGCATGACACTTGAAGATTTTTTATTAATTTCAGTAACCATAGTAACCATTTGTCACAATATATTTATTTACTTATAGCTTCAAGTCTATTCTCAATTTATACTAGAATTTGCCTTGTAGAAAAGGGGCTAAATGGTAACCTTTTTTCAAACATTTTAACATTTAGAAGCAGTTTAATAGTCAACAAATCATGTTGGTAAATGTGTTAGTAAATTGGAGAATGTTGACAAAAAGCACACACTGAAAACCCTGTGTTCACAGATTAAAATAAAACTCAAGTAAATCAGTGTAAAGTCAAAATGAAGGAAAGAATGGATTTAAATGTTTCTATTTTCTTTGGGCGTTTGTAAAGTGATTTGATGTTGAAGTGTGAAATGTACTCTAGAAGACATATCAAACAGATTTCCTTAGTCATTACTATTATCTTCTGTTCACCAAATTTCAACATAATTTGATAAATATGTATGTGTTCATCTTTGAATCTTAGAAATCATCAAAAGATAAAAGTATGAACATAATGCAGGAGCTCCACAATATGAATTTAAGCAAGTTAATGATAATTTTGATCTAGTGATCTAAAATCTGTCTGACCTTTAACCCATGACCCAGCAGCCCAAAACTATGTGAAACAATGCTTCCTGAATGCAATTCGTTCATTTCATGTAAAAAAAAAAAAAATACATTCAAAAAAGATTTTGGGAAAAACTTTACATTTTGGTCATGACATTTTTAACATCTTAGTTTGAAAATCTACAATAGTATTAATTGAAGACGTTTGTGAGGATTAGAAAGTTATCTTCAATCTTTTGATCAACAACAGTTTTAATTTGAATCTATATTATATTCTACTATCACAGGTTCCCTGGATTACATATACCATGTTATATTCTACTTAAATCTATTTCGAAATCAAAAGTCAATATAACCTTTCTGTCTGCTATGTTTATCATCTTCAATTTAGATTCAACTCATAGTCACTATTATCTTTATGCTGTAGCAAGCTGTGAGAAAAATAATTGCCCATTTATTTCTCTCTTTAGATAATTAAGGATACCTAAAAGGCATGTTCTAGTGCATTTCTGCAAAAATAGCACAAATGATTATCAAAATACCATTTTAGTATTCAAGCATGACTGCAAAATTAAGTTTAACTGTGCCAGGTTTTACCAATCCTAATGAATCATAAATATATGTGTGAGTCAGTTACTATCCTTGTCCCAGAGTACAACATGGCCTCCGAAAATTAAGTACAGAAATTCTATAGTCAGGTTTCTCTGTATTGATTTACAGTATAATTTGGCAGAAGATGGGGTAGATTAGTGAAATGTGTAAGTTCAATACAATGTAGAATAGTCTATTGAAATAGGTTATGAATATAATTTCTGAGAGTTCCGACAGCCAGGGATCCATAAAGAATGATGAATGTTGCAGTCGAGTCTATTGGGTTTCTAATTAAAGCTCACTAATATCCTATCCCCAAGGCATTTCATTTCATTAATTTGAAAAAGAAACTGGATCTCCAATCCTCTCATTTGTGAATAGACAGGTAAGTAGTATCAAGGGCAAAAAAAAAAGAATTTTCATTTGCCATCTTGTTATTTTCATTCAGAAGTGCACCATAAAACTTGTCATATCGTTGTTTATTTTAAAATCATTAAAATAAAATCATATTCACTGATTAATCAAAACTGTTATGAAACACTATAAATATTCTAGAACACTCCAAAAAGGGTATGTAAAATTTGTGTTGCCAGCTGAAATACTAGTTCTTCAAAATGTAATCTAAAGAGATTGCAATACCAAAAGAAACTTAATTTGCATAGTTTGGAAGCTATTTTTGTTCCCTTACAGACCAAGTATTAAATAACAAGTGTTTTGATAAATATGGCAGAATTCTTCCACTTGATTACTCTAGAGAAATAAGATCAATATAAATTGCACCAACTTCTTCCAATACTGACTGCAAGGTTGAGATTCAATCTCTATGATGTTCATTATTGATGAAACTGACAACTGGGAATGAAAGAACTAGGTTTCAAATGAGAAGGACTAATCCCAAATCAAGATAACCATTATAATTGTGAACATTAAACATAATTATAATATAATAAACATTCATATTAAAGTCATTAGTGTTTGCTTGAATAACTCTCTATAATTAGAGGTTAATAAAGTAAAATATCAAGCAAACAAGTTGAAAATAAATGGTCACCTATTTCTAACCATTAGATTTGTTGATGGTTTGCAATTTAAATGTTTTACTAATTGGAGCATTTCATTTGAAACTAGTACCAAGGTCAGGGACTGATAGACTGGAACATGTCATGGCTAGGTGCATATCTTAATTTAGCAAATTAGTGACTGCCTTAATTTTACTTCACCATTATTCTCATGTGAATATCAGCTACAAAATAGTAATGATAGTCTTTGCCATTGTTCTCATGCACATTATTTTGAAATATTTGATAATAGCTGCTTCAGATGTAAGGATGTTTTCCTTGATCTAAAATTATTGAAATACATAATGAAATGGACAATAGAAATTGAAGCCCATTCTTACATATAACAGTATTAAATTTTTCCTTAAAATATTATTAAAGCATGTTCCTTATATAAAGGTTCATCTATTGATAGATAAATTCTTATTCAACTCTACTTTTTGACAGATATGTATATCATGATATATTAAAAAAAAACTCCCACCCACAAAATAGACATTGCAATATATCACACAACATAAACCAAAAATTAATAAATCAATCTGGGCAGATATTACACAAAAATATGAAAAATCGGTCATATGAGTCAGTGGATTATGATATCATTATTAGTGTAAAAGCAATCAGTATACTGTATCATGGTAATTGTGATAAATTGATGTTTGTCTGGACATTTATAATATATTTATCACTTTTTATATTTGTAAAGTACTGTAAATGGCCTTACTAATTAATTATTTTCATCAATTAACTCCGTACAAATAAATATTTATTCTAACTAGGAAGTTGAGTATTACTGTTCATAATATAATATATCTCTTGATAGAGTTCCTAATGGTAGAGTGAATCCATCAACTACTACCCATGCAATGAACTATATGATTGCAGATTAGGACCAACGGTTTGTGTAAAAAAGTGAACAGGAGGATCTGGCAAGCCCAACCCCATGGTAGATTGCCTAAATTGATATTGAGTTAGATATTGATCGAAATTCTCTTACCCATATTTTATATTGTCCAGTAGTCACCTAGCATTATTTTGTGAAATGCAATTTGTTTTAATGCTAATCCAAGAATCCCATAAGGGGTTGTATTTCTTCTGCTAATTTCAGATTATTTACAGTTTACAGAATTTACGAACACTAAATAGCTAATACGCACATTTTGTTTCTTAAAGAACTTTAAACTTATACGTCCTGTGCCTGTGCTACTGGACTAAATCCAAAGATCAATCAATGAGAGGGTTAATGATTTCAAACCTCATGTCTCCACCTTTGCCAAGCTTAAACCAGATTAGCAAGCCCAGTTTTCAATTCCAAGCTACTATCTTGATATTTGCCAGGAACAAACCAGGCTTTTCCTTCAGGTAAGCTGAAGTAAAATAATCAGCAATGAAAAGATAGTGGACCACGGCCATATACGCCTAACGAAAAAGTCGAAGATGGAAAAAATTTAATCAGGAGAAAACTAAACTTTCTCAAACCTTAAGGTCCAATAACATCCATTTTAAGTTTCATCAAAATCGGTTGAAAACTAAGAGAGTAATAGCATATTTAAGATTTGGGGCAAGGGCAATAACTCTGCTTGTAACGATCGAAAATAGCTCAAATTCGAACTTGATCTTCGTTTTCTGAATATATATACACATATCAAATTTCATTTGATTCCGTCAAAAACTCTAGTTTTTAGAGCGTTTACAAGCAAATGTTGATGGACAGACTGACGGATTTGGGGCAAGGGCAATAACTCTGCTTGTAACGATCGAAAATAGCTCAAATTCGAACTTGATCTTCGTTTTATGAATATGTATACACATATCAAATTTCATTTGATTCCGTCAAAAACTCTAGTTTTTAGAGCGTTTACAAGCAAATGTTGACGGACGGACCGACGGACGGACCGACGGACAGGGGTGACTACAATATACGTCCTCATAGAGAGATGAGGGCGTATAAAAATGAAAACATAATATACTTACATTTCCTTTCCTACATTCATGATACCACCACTAGATTCTAGAGACCAATATTTATTAGAACAGGTTCTAAATGCCCATAATTCAGTATGTTCATCATACTCCATCTGAAATATTTCAGTTTCATCTTCCTCTTCTTCTTGGTTAGCAGACACATCTTGTCCTGAAAAAATAGAAATATAATAACGTTAACATTTGTGTAAGCTAGATACAGAGGTGCTGCTCCTGCTCATTTTTGACATTTTTTTTTTTGTTTTTACTTAAGCTCAATGATTGAAGTAGTAATGCTATTGGAACAGGGTATGCTTACTCTTCCTGAGCACCGGCTATCACTCTCAGTGTGTGAACTCAGCAAATCTTTATAGTCAACATTTAAGATATTTATTTTGTACTGAATTACTTGAAAATGTTGCTTGTGGTATGTAAACAGTGTTAAACTGTAATCAATTCAAAAAAATTACAACTAAACAAAGTAACAAACAAATGGGGCTCTATTCTTAAACCCTAATTAGATATATAAGGAATATTTGACATGCCAATCACGACATGCTGTCTAGACACCCTTTAAATTCTGTTTTCTTTTTCATTTTAAAACTAACAAGAAAACTTGATTTAGTAAAATGATCATGATCAATTGAGAAACGTATTTCCTCTGCATTTAGTTTGCAAGCAGACAAAGTTATTTATAGAATCTTTTTCTTTCATTTAATTCCTTCTGGGCTTTGGATAAAAATAATCATTTGGCACACATCTCATGTGTTATCTTTCTGACTCTATAGGTGAGAGATAGGTCTACAAAATGGATTCCAGTGCAAATAAATTAATTCTACAAGCGTCTTTTTGATGAGTCATCAAATTATAAGAAAAAAGTTTTGTAGCCTAATCTTTAAATGTAAATAAAATTGAAATAACTTGAGAATATCTCAGTTTAAAACCACTAATTCTTGAAGTTTCTTTTTATCCTGCCTCTTTTCATTAGTGATCAGAAGAAAATTGTAGCCTAAGCATTGTTAGAATAGGATTACCTAAAAAAAAAATGGGATTGAACAGAGAACCAGATAATTTCAAAATTTCAATAATTCACATGAGGAATAACCCACAAACAAAAAAAGCACAGAACAAAACATCTATGTCTGCATAATAAAAAATTTGACTGTACAGATTTCGAAATATCTAGTGACATGTCTAGGTGACATATTCAAATCAAATATATTTTTATAAAAATAATTCACTAAATTCAATAAAGACTCATTTTAAACTGCTATTGTTCTGTAACAATACAATTACAGGAAATAAGCACCTCTTTGAAATGCACTTAACATTTTGTCAGTTATCAGACAAAGAACAAGTCTAGTTAATGATCAACACAGATGTGATGTGTTGGGTTCTGGTACCATATGGTTTAAGATTGATGTAGATTAGGTATAATATTTATAAACAGCTAGTCTGAGATGACTGTAATAATAACCATTTAACACAATTTAACACCTTCAAACTGGCATGTTGTCAGTCATTACTTTAAACTGATTTTAAATAAGATACAATTTCTTTATCCAGTATCCTAACAATTATTATTTGTGGTTATGTAGGCATCTGTAGAATTCAAATTACAAAGGCAACGTGTCTTTGGGATTGGATCCTCATAGTATTGTATAATGCAGGCCTTCTCAAATGGCGGCCCGCGATGTCCTCAAGAGTGGCCCCTCATGAGTGACCTCTTCCACTACAGCACTCTGCTAGCTAAGCTCTGTTTGGCTCTAATATGCCATGCATTTGGCCTTTTTCACAATTAATTGAGAAGGCCTGGTATAATGCCTAAACCAAGTTGGCAAAGAAACTTCAAGTTCACAAGCTAGCTTTCACCAATTTAAGTAGTAATTTTTTAGTGTAGTGCTTTTAGCACACAAGCTCTTTCAATGCTTTTACATCTGACAAGTTAAATACAGTTTGAAAAAATACGAAAACCAAGTTAACATAGGATCAACACTATGGAGCATACAGTATAAGGTTGTTGGTTTATTTTGAAACAAACATTGATGACACTGTTTCTAGTGAGGGTGAAGTAAATATCTAATTAACTTGATTCTATCATTAATTATTAACTTCCAAATTTCTATTGATTTATATTGATCTATGTACCTGTGGATTGTAGGTAATGTAGAAGCTGTACTTATATCTGACCTAAACAAATCTGTTTATTGTCCGGGCTGGTTGAGACAATGTTCATAGTTAAAGACAGAATTGAACAAAAATATTCAATCTTTACAACCCAACCCCAAACAAGACAAAATTACATAGAACACATGACATTTTTAAAAGCATGTTCAATTGTCTCTTATAAACACAGAAATAAAATGGACTTTTAAAATTTCTTAATCGAATTCCAACTATCAAGTGATCTATAAATGTGCACAGTATGTATCAACTTGCATCAGTTTTGCAAAGAGTTTTTTTTCGTGACTGCCCCTCTGACAAACGTGATTATGGGAAAAGCAGGTTGAAAACTCAACCACAAAAATCAGTCACAGTTCTATTATCGAACACAGAACCTTGTTTAGATCAATCTTCTACTTTTACTCAGACAGCTAACCTTTTAAATGGTCCAAAGAGGCTAATATAAATAGACTTTGGACAAGAAGATAAAAATGGAGTCAGTAAATGGAAATGGAGAATATTCAAAGCCCTTGGCCACCATTAGTCAGAATGATTGATGGTCAATCTATCATCTAATATTCATCCTGGTTAAACTCCAGCCACATAAAGAGAAATATAACACTAGGATTTCATAATTTTATATAACCAGCACTTGGGCATTGTGTCACTTTATAAATAATAAAATCAGAGAGGGAAAATGTCAGCCACAGCAGGCATCACACCAGTATTAATTAAGTCTAATAACCACCCTGTAGAGAAGAATAATAAACACATATTACATTGTCCTTTTTAATCAACAGTGTATTTCATCAAGTCCCTAATAACCATATAATTATTAATATCCCTACAAACCAGATCCAACAATCAATAATTGTTGATTGGTTATATTATGAGCTTCTATCAGAACTGGAAAAGAGTAACAACTCTGTTGTGTACAAACAACAACAATTTAGTGAAATGCAATCCTATTTCAAGGTATCCTATTTTTTACTATTATAACAGTAAAAACTATAACAGGATTTTTTTTTTTTTTTAAAAAGACAACAATAGGCACTCCAAACATCAGATGTGGTTCACTCAATAAGATTGACAAGGTAATTCCATGAAACATGGCACTCTTGGCACATGCAATTGTACATGACTGAAACTACCATTAAAAACCAGTTGTAAAGATCACATTTTTTGAAACAAGCTGAATCTCGATTAAACTAAAGACAATGTTTATTCCTATGGTTTGCACCCATTTTGATTTTCTATACTACTGACATGTTTAAAATTCAACACAATTCCAAAATAAAACATTGTTATACTTGGCACACCTTTCTTCATAACAAATCAGATCAACTTGACATAGCTCTTAATTTTCAGATTTATATATGCAATTTATGTTTTTCATTCACTATTCCAAATGCATACAGGAAGAAAAAAGCAACTCGAACAAGTATGAATAAATTTAAAACCATGTGTCAAAATTTTGGTATAAAAAAAAACCATAAATATATATTTTTGTGCTCACAAACAAAGCTTAAACCATATAATGATGTCAAAATGTGAGTACATGTATTACAATTTCAAATCAATTCACATTTGATCCTTAAAAGAAATAAAAATTAGCATATCATACAAAATACAATCTAAAAGAAACATTACATCTGCATAAACTAACAAGTTGAAGAATACTTCAGATCAATTTCACAGAAAATATATAAAAACCTGATAGCTTTTGAACAATGGTGTTAAGAAAAAAATCACGAAATTAGTATATAATGCACATTTTTTTTTAAACTTATAGTTTTCAATCTCTTTAAAGTTTTAAACTTTTTAAATAATCTTCCACACAATGTTTATCATTATTAAATTCTTCAATTGGATGGTTGAAAAATTGCTAAATCAGAGAATTTTTCACTCACACTGAATATAATTTCAGCTTTTAAAATTCAATTAAATTTTTTGCATAATAAAGTCATAAAAGAATATATTGATTGATGATTTGAATGAAAATAAACTGCTTTGAAGTTATTTACACAATACCTGTGTTAATTTATGTCTGAAAGAACAAAAGATATGAAATCTGGATAATGAAATTACAAATCTTGAATATCCAGAATTAATAGCCTTGAAGAAGTGGTCATTCTTCATTTTGAGACAGTGACTTTTCTTCAATATAAGAAAGTAATAATTCTTCATTTTGAGACAGTGACTTTTTTTCGATTTCAGAAAGTAATAATTCTTTATTTTGAGACAGTGACTTAGATTCTTCATTTTCAGGGAGTGATCATTTCTAAATAGTAATTATTATAAGGAGAATTGTTTAGTTTCTTGCTGCTGGTGGTAGACACCAAGATACTAAACTGAGTTAAAATAAGATATACCTAGTAAACACAATGCAATTGTATAGTTACAGCTTTCGAGTTGCGCTCGAAACTGTATTGTTTCCATTAATTTTTTAGATATTATTTTTTTTTTTTTTTTTTTTTTTTTTTTTTTTTTTTGTAAATGTTGTCAGAGTACCCAGCAAAAACTGTTATACTTAGAAGATTTTTTGCATTAACCCAAATATCCCAGACCTAGTGAATAGCCCTTAAATATATTTCCAGCTATCAGTGTCCGACAGGAAGCTGTCTGGCGGAAAACTCCTTATTTTTGGAAATCGACCGTAAATTGTTTAATATTTGTTTGATTTTCGTAAAATTTTCTGTGTGCAATCTTGAAAGAACTTCTAAGCAGACATGGGCTTCAGAAATTTGAAATTTGAAAAGTTTGTTGATAATTTTTTGTACCGAATTTGGGTCAAAATTCAAACTTCTTTGATTTTTATTCGATTTGCACGAAAATTGGTAGGTGGGTAGAACCCAAATTATCGATTAAGATTCCCAAAAAATAAATTCCGAAATTTTTCCCAAACACTCGGAAATTTCCAAAAAATGTCGAAAATCAAAAAAATCGGAGTTTTCGGATTATTTTTTGCAAAAATTTGCAAATTTGTTATTTCATTGAATTTGTACAACTGATATCTTCATTTTGTATATTTGCCGTATATGCAAATTCCTAACCGTTCAGCCGCCATCTTAAAAAAAGCAAAATATCTAAAAAATACTACTTGTCCCACATTTTTAATCAGATTTTTTTCAAACTTGATTTAAACTGTAATTTTGAAAAATATCTAGGTCCTCTAGTCGCCTTTTTTTAAAATTTTGAATTTGTCTTTGCACAACCTTCATTCAAAGTTTTTTGTGATAGGCCTTGAATATCAAGGCTTATAACTTTTGACCTTGACCATCTGCAACCTATATTTTTGGACAAAACGATTCTTCTTTGGCTACACTTTCATTTGATACCAACATTTTTAATTTTGGTTATTTACTTTAGATTTTATGGGGTTTCGAAAATGAACAATTTTTAATTTACTTTAAATTATTCAATTTCAAGATATACGATTTTAATATCCATAATTTTGTTCATCTGACTTCTATTTAACTTACAGAAAAAATTCGAACAGATTTATAATGTACAAATTCACAGCTTTAAAATAATATATAAATCATTGTGCATTGACAAAATTCAACATTTTTTAAAAATAAAATATACTCTAATTACATGAGATTATAAAGGTGTTATAAGGATTACACAACAGACACAAGTATCTAGGTCATAAAAGTGTTTTAGGTCAAACCATTCTATTACACAACCACCCTAATCTCTACACAATCTAAGCTTTATCAAAATATAGATGCAATATACAACCAGGAAACTGATAGATTTGTCAATCAAATGTTGAACCCAAAAGTTTAAAAACCAAGTTCCAGAGAAGAATTGTTTAAACAGAATTTTTTATTAGTAAATTGCTACCCTGTGTGGTTTTATAGCACAGTGGTTAGCGCGTCGTTCTTGTCAAGCATGTCGTCATTTTCTTCGATACGAGCAAATGAAGGTTGTTATGTTTGAGAGTTCGATTATTGATCAGATTGCGTTAGTCCGATGAACTTGAATTGTAAATGTTGTCAGAGTACCCAGCAAAAACGGTTATACTTAGAAGATTTTTTGCATTAGCCCAAATATCCTAGATTAGCCCTTAAATATATATCCAGCCATCAGTGTCCGACAGGAAGCAGCTAGTCTGGCGAAAAACTCCTTATTTTTGGAAATCGACCATAAATTGTTTAATATTTGTTTGATTTTCGTAAAATTTTCTGTGTGCATTCTTGAAAGAACTTCTAAGCAGACGTGGGCTTCAGAATATTTTGTTGATAACTTTTGGTACCGAATTTTGGTCAAAATTCAAACTTCTTAAATTTTTATTCGATTTGCACGAAAATTGGTAGGTGGTTAGAAACTAATATCAAGTAAGATTTCCAATAAAGAAAATCCGAAATTTGTCCGAAACACTCGGCAATTTTCCAAAAATGACAAAAATCGCAAAAATCAGAGTTTTTTGAATATTTTTCGCAAAAATTTGTTATTTCATTGAATTTGTACAACTGATATCTTCATTTTGTATATTTGCCGTATATGCAAATTCCTAACCGTTCAGCCGCCATCTTAAAAAAAGTAAAATATCTAAAATATACTACTTGTCCACCATTTTTAATCCGATTTTTTTCAAATTTGTTTTAAATTGTACGTTTGAAAAATATCTAAGCCCTCTTGAAGCCTTTTTTTTAATTTCGAATTTGTCTTTGCACAACCTTCATTCAAAGTGTTTTGTAATGGGCCTTGAATATCAAGGCTGATCACTTTTAACCTTGAACTTCTGCAACCTTTAATTTTCTTCAACAAAATTCTTCCTTCACTACGCTTTCATTTGATACCAAAATTTATTATTTTGGTCAAATACTCAATTTATGGGGTTTTGAAAATGAACAATTTTAAATTTTCTGCAAATTATTCAATTTAAAGATTCACGATAATATTCATAATTTTTTCTATTAAAGTTACAGAAAAATTGCGAACAGTTTTATAATGTACAACTTCACAGCTTTAAAACAATGTATAAATCATTATGCATTAACAAAATTCAACATTTTTTTAAAATAAAATATACTCCAATTAGGCAAGATTATGACAAGGTTATAAGGTGTTAAAAGCTTATGTAACAAGTCAGTAAAGTCACTTGTCTGTCATAAATTTGAGGGTAATAAATTTTGGGTTGAACACAAAATAAGAACTGTCATTAGAGATTCTCAACCAATCAGGCTGACTGTGGGCGTGGTCACTCAAGATCTTCAGAGATGGGCATTTAGTTATTGGTTATAGGTGTTAAAGTTAAATAGATCTCATAGAAAACACGGGCCTTGGTCTGAAACATGAACTATTAATTTAAAGGTTCAATGAAAGGCATTATTTTGGTTGTCATGCTGGATATTTAGACGGTTAGATATGACTGTGCGTAGTTAGTCTATCCAGAAGCTTTACTTTGCAATCGCTTGGTTATCTATTTGTAAGCATTATTATATCATATAAATCTCATATAAGTACATGCTCAAACCATTACATTTCGAATTCTACAACATGGTAAAAAAAAGTGTCTGAATGCTTAGGATGCAATACTGTTGTAAGACCAAGACAACTTGCCATAACTTGTGATGTATGTGACAAAGTGTGTCATAGGACATGGGAACTTGATATTATAGTTTATTTTAGATTAACATGTAGGGTATAAAAACTTTTGATAATACTGTTATACTGTTTTCTGTCTTTGATAAGGTTTAATAATCCAGGATTTCTATTAATTGTCGGTTGGAATCTTTTATGTTGATGCCTGTTGTGTTTATTGGTGGTCAACGTTTTCACTAAATTCCATTGTATCATATTTTGACGGTTATTTGAAGCATGTTCCGCAATGGCTGGCTTTTCGGATGGCTCTGGTCTATCTATTGTTTGAAGTATAGTCTTCAATGTTTTGTTGGAGGTGAATGTTACATCAATTCATTTTTTTACAAGCAGTCTGATCTTGTAATTGAAGGTGCCATTAAATAGTAGATTAATTCTTATACTTTTTATATCCTGTATGTTTTTGTAGATTGTTGTTAACTATTTATTATACACGTAACCCTTTGGATATCTGTATCATTGCCTGGTGAAACCTAGTTGAAACATTGCTTGTAATAAAGATAGTAATGGCATTCCATAAAATAGTGCCTTATTTATAACATCATTTCTATGTTCATAAATACATTTTCGAACCATTTATGTCAAACAACATAAGTTCAATTATTCCTTAACGCATGCATGAACAAATTATTTACTCTGTGAATACATTAGACTGCTCTAAAATGGGAATACCTGTGTCAGGAAAATTAAATGTCATGTATCTGAAGCAAATATTTTGTTATATTCTAAAAAATATAATGACTGTATTCAGAAAATTTCAAATTTGACAAAGAATGGTTTCGCCAAAAAAGGGAAATAATCTGTATTCAATCCTGAAATCATGCTTATCTTTTATGCAAAATAAATATATCAAACGAAAACTACTCGGAAGCTGACAGATCTGTGTCGAACAGGTCTAGTTTACATTGTAATTGAATTGTGTACTGACCATTTTTTTTAAGAGAAAATACACATGGTATGGCTGAGATTGTAAAATAAAACTGACTCTCACAGACTTGCCATTTTGATATCAATATTGACTAACTCATTAAATTAGTTCATTAAGACTTAGATCTTCAAATCTCTGCAAATCGGATATGATGAAAAATCCATTGCTCTTACAGCATTTTTAATATGACAACAGTAGCAAAGCCCCACTTTTTGGTCAATGAAAATTTTTTTTTTTTTGTCATTTTTATAAGATAATTTCCTGAAAATGAAATTCGAATGGTTGCAGTCTGAGGAGTTATGATGGTGGAGGTAAGGGTTAGATTTTGAAAATGTTCAACATTGAGCCCCCCACTTCCATAGACGCTCCGCGACCCTTTAGTGACATAATCTAGTCATTAATTTTTAACTGTCAAAACCACAAAAGTCAGATGGGAATTCAGAATGGTGTAAAAGGAAGCACTTAGTAGTAACATTTTCCTCCTTTATTATCAACATCATAAACAATTATGATAAAATAGCTAAATACTAAAAGCTGACATTTGCATTTTTAATGAAAAGTTATCAGTTATATATCATGAAAATGAAACATAAAAAAAAAGTATTGAGGAAATAGTTATTCAAAATTTGAAGGAAATAGGAAACTAATTATGATTTGTAAGTGGTGCAGAAAAAAATAACTACAGACTTAACAGACTGGCTTAATAAAAATCTATCAAATGAGTGATTTGTACAGTTCTGTAGTGCTAGGTGCTTTCTCTTTAACTTGAAGGTTCAAGATTCAATTCCAGGATGGGTTGAATACAACATTACCATATTTCCCTCCAATTATCAGATCAGAGGGACTGACATGAAAAAGGTGTCTTTGGGATGAAACAATTAATCTAACATGAAAGATCCCTTAATTCCTGGCGTGTACCGTACCTCATTGTGCAATGCATAGATCCAAATACGTTCAGAAAAGTAAGCATTATTTTGTTCATTTCTCACTAAACAAAGCCAAATCTAAATCGTAGGCCTACATACAAACAATAGTTCATATTCTCAAGTTGCCTGGCATTAAAAATTGTACCGCACAATCATAGATCATTTCAAGGTCAAAATCACGATCAAGGTCATCTGTTAAATGTACATGAGGGAGAAAGTACCTTTAGAATTTGGGAGGTACAAGCATAGACTGTAGATCCGTCTGTTAAGATCATGTACTAATAATTCAAGGTTTAGAGATAATAAACAAATATACACATAGATTATGACCCTATCTTGGATTGTTTTCTGTCAATAATCGTGAGCGGTATTTATAACGAGTAGAAAGGAAGGACAAACAACGACAGCATTATCATGGAAATGGCAACCTCCACGAGATAGAATGAAATCTGAGAAATGTTTCATCCTTACGTAAATTGAAACTGTTGAGATAAGAGGGTGCCACACATATGTTTAAGCAGTAACGTAACTGGAATATAATTTGACTTGTCAGTTAAAACTTGACCCAGACTTGGAACTCTTCAGTATCAAATTACGTGTGCTGATGTATTCACGTGACTCATGTTTCTCAAATGTTCACAAGACAGCTGTTGAATCCATTCCTAAATTTTCAACCAACATTTAGATCAACAAGGAAAAAAATTCTGTAGGTATTTCGCATGCTAGTCCTAGTATGCTTAAAGTGGAGTATAGACTTGTTGTTATTTTCAGATCGGGGCTATGTTCAATCTGATATACTGATTGCCGATGTGGGGGACTGATACTGATCGTTTAGATACACGTAGTTCTCAGATAAGGGATTTGGTCCCTCGCTAGTCTGAAAAATGGCTCTCAAGAATGGATTTTGGCCAAATGATTAGACTTTGAGAGACTTGTGTTTTCAGAAACGCAATGAGGATGCAATAAAATAAACTAAACTATTCGGAAAGCTTTTTGAGTGTTCAAGGTCAAATGTTTCACTCGTTTGAACATTCTGTTTATTTCAGATCCTTTCCAAATATCTTAAAGGATGTTGGTTAAGAACAGTGAAGAGAAACTGTCGTCTGTCTTGTTATGAATCATGATCGTGTCACTTCGACCCATTTTAAACCACAAACAATGTCACAATCGTTCAAAGCTTCTTTTTGGCACAAAAGGTCGCGCCTAATCTGTCGGATTAGAAAAACTTTTAAAACCAGTTTGTTACTCATTAACAATTTTCAAATTCCCTCATATTTTATTGCATGGTTTCTTGTAATAAACAAATGGATTATCCTGCTGTATGCCAATAACATGTGGTGCGTTTGTTGAACCATTTTTAATTAAACGTACACCAGAATTTCAGAATATTTTAGTGTTATAATTGATTTGATCAAACCAGGAATAGATATTTAATTGGTACATTATTTAAAGCAGAGGCAGACCTGGCCAAAAAGGAAATCAATAATTTTGTATAGAGTGAAATGAGAAAAAGAAATATGAATGTTACACCAACTCGAATGGTTCGTCTGCTCAATATCGATTTTTGATACGATGAATACATCAACAACACCTGAGACGCATTGACATCACAAAGACTGTCAACTGGTGTCGACAATAGTTCTATTACACAATGAAGAAATCCTTCCAAGGATAAGGATACAGTTCTATTTAACCCTAGTCATATGATCTAAATGAACCGATGTGTAAAAAATGAAATAACATAAAAGTAATAGTAAGATTATAGGGTGGTTTCTGTAATGAGTAATTTTTCTTGGGCTAATTGGACATAACATGACGTGCCATTTATATTAAACATAAATTTAATTGGAATAATAACAGTTAATACCATATATATTTTTCTGTTCATTAATTAGGCTTTATATGTTGAAAATGTTTCATAGCTACAACGGTCACATTAAAACATATCCCTTGTGTGACTCATACTTTAACAGATGACAGGCCCTTTACCATTCAACCGTGGTTAATTTGCACGTGCGTTTAAATAGCTTTTAAAGTACTGAATAGGCTACAACTGATATATGCCAAGTCTTGTCTAAAATTCTAAGTACATTTGTAAGAACAATACTAGATCTATGGCACAGTTCAACGCAGTTTGAGTATATTTGTGTGTTTTTGAAGTTATTTTCAATTCGATTAACGTTTGCGTCATTTAGGTCGATTTTTGTTTAGTTAAAGACTTGTTGCACTGGTAATCATCAATATGTAAAGGGCCTTTATACATTTATCTTTATGATACCGTTAGAACAAAAGGTTCTGGTTAAACTTAATATAGCAATTATACCTTGCAAACCCGATTAAAAATAGAAGTAGGCATATATGCTTTCAGTTGAAAATACCATGCACTTTCCTACCTACTTTGAGAAATATTAAATTACATATGAATATTACCTTGTTTTATAGAGACTTTCTTTCCACTGTAAGCTTGGATGACAACTTGTGGTTTTGTATCTTCTAAGGTAAATAATTCATCTTTTCCAACTGATTTGTTTCTACCTTTCATTACAGCAGTAGCTCCTACAGCCGTCAGGTACGTTCCAGCACTATCCCGGAACGCCAATCCACTGTTAGCTCCAGATCGAATTTCCAATGTAAATTTGGCATCATCTTCTAAGGTGTCAACAAGATGACCATCTCGATGTAAAAATCGATTGTCACAAGTTTTAAGGGCATATTTACCCTCTTCAAAGTGAAGTATGATCAAAGATTCTTGTCCCCAAGGGGTAACAGCTGTAACTTGGAGCTCATCTTCACAAAGTCGGGCATATCTCTTACGATTAACATTATGTAAATTAACTTGTGGGTGAATCGACAGTTGCCCTACCCAAAGTTCTTTGTCTGATATATTCTTAGAGAAACATTTCACATTGTCATCATTTCCAGATAAGTAATTTCCGTGCATTACATTTCGAATTGCCCATTTGCCGCTTCCATCTTTGGCATATTCAATGGCAAATTTCTGTGAAGGGTCTTCATCTTTTTCTTCAGCTTCGCATACGACATTTCCATATTTATCTGCTGACATATAACGATTAAGGTGACTCTTTATATACACAACTTCTTCTGTCAAATCTTGTTCTAACGTCCAAGTCTGCTTCTTTTTTAAGGCAGTACCAGACGCATTGATTTTAAACCCAAATGTCTCAGCCGTTAAATATTTCATTGAAGAATTTAACAATCCAACTTTCCATTGATGATAATTCACTCCACCATTTTTATGTCCATTTACTCCGTTCATATTCGACATTTTTGTTACTTCTGGGACTTCTTTCTTCCAAATAAAGGTTAAAATTTGCAAAACACAGTGTTTAAGAGAAAGAGCGTCTATGTTAATACAATGGTGATGTGAATACTCTCTCACTATAAAGCCTCGCTACAAGTCACAGTATGAACGATCTCTGATTGGCTAGAAACTCCACTCCTCATCACAATACTGTCTAATCTATACACTATAACTCAACACCAGTCATAATATTAACAGTTTTCTTCTTGCCTATTTACCAGCAATGTGATACATGCTTATGTGAACTAAATGATATGTATTAACAAAATATGAATCTTACTAACATCGATAACCAAAAATCAATCATTGTTAAATTTTGTATTGCACCATGTATCAAATTGACATTATAGGACAATTGGTAATCTTGTATAACATCTATCCACCCCCACCCCCCGTCTTATATGAGTTCTGAGTCTAATAATGAAATGAAGAAAGAATACATTTCATCTTTGTGCAAACGTCCAAAGCATCAAGGATTGAAAATCTCACTCTTAGTCAGTCAGTTGGATCATTCAATTTATATTCTATGGGCTTCCATACAACTTAGTGTCAAATGGCCAAAAAGGACTTCCATAATATAGTTATTATGAACGCGGAATCCCTGTTACATGTCTTTCCTCGACATTGAAACTGAAAACGTATATCTTATTTATTTGATATATCGGGTGGGCCTAAAGTAATGTCCCAACTTTTGACCTTCACTATTTTCCAAAGTATTTACTCAAATGGACTGAAATTTTGCATATGATTAGTTTATGATATTATCTACCTTTAGTGCAAGTTTGAATGATATAGCATCATTAACCTTTAAATGGCATACAAAACTAAATCAGAGGGCGAAAAATAAAATGCCGGAGTCTTCTGAAATCATCCCTGCATGTGCATGGTGCCATTGTGTCACCTGACATTCATAGTGTCATATGGGATGTTCGTTGGTTTGAGGTGCCAATATGTCTAGAAAGAAGGTCTAGATGATGTTAAAACATAAACTGCCCAGTTACATTTTTTATACCCCTGGCTAACAACATGGTTTACAGTAGTGCTGATCGGGATTTTATTAAAACATGTTTTGTTGAGAAAGAATGGAGAGAAAGACATATAATAAGAGAATTTCCTGGAAAACAATGGTGTTATCGTTCAGTTTTTGGCACCTCAAACCCACGAACATCCCATCCCATATGACACTATAAATGTCAGGTGGCACCATGCACATGCAGGGATGATTTCAGAAGACTCCGGCATTTTATTTTTCGGCCTCTGATTTAGTTTTGTATGCCATTTAAAGGTTAATGATGCTATATCACTCAAACTTGCACCAAAGGTAGATAATATCATAAACTAATTATATGCAAAATTTCAGTCCATTTGAGTAAATACTTTGGAATATAGTGAAGGTCAAAAGTTGGGACATTACTTTAGGCCCACCCGATATATTCATGCCGTCGCATATCATGAACCCCCATTGTTTTGATACTTATATCAATTATTAAGTTTTACAAATGTTTTGTATTTTTTAAGTTTACATTGTTATGTTTTTATACGTATTATTCGTGATTTTACGTCATTCAAATAAATGGCCTTTATCAATCAGAATACAGAGTTGTTATATTGCACTTGAAGGTTGGTTGGTCTTGAGAGCCAGTGATCACAAAAAGATTTTGACTACCAGAGAAATTATACGCACATATTACTTCAATCAAAACCTTTTTTTTAACAAGGAAAGAGAGTCAAGAGGGGTTATGTGGGCGTATCTAGATGAATAAACATTTGTTGTAATTTGTTAGAAATGATGATCGATCTTTATATCATAATATATATCAAATCATACAGAAATATTATGCCATAATGAAGTTGTTATCTATCATACTTTATCAAACACCTGTTTCATTACATCATAATTAACAATAGTCTTTCCCTACTAGCAATTAGTTAGAAATCGTTAATAAACCATCTAATCCTGGAGTGATAACAACATATTATAGACTACAGAGTATTAGATATGCCAATATTCGTGTATGCACAAGGGACTATCATTACCAGTATGATAATAAAGGGCAATAACACTGCAAATTGTTAAAGCCATGAGCTACTTTCAAATTTACAAGGGATGCAGGACAATCCCATGAAATTTTCTATAAAGATTTCCGAAAACCATCATAAACTCTTCTAATAACCTATTAAAACAAAATATGATATGCCAGCCAACATCATTCAGATAACTTTGTTTATGTCCTTATGAGAGACCGCAAGCATGCCTTGGAAACGCTCAACTTCATTCTATATATATTTTGAAATAAATTTTATAGTGAGATTCAAATGTATCCACATTCCTCAGGAGGATCTTTATCAATTCCAAAAGGTTCCTAAGGGCAGGCCTATCGATTATGTGTAGTATAATAATTGATACATAACCTGTAGCCTATAATGAGCTTATAAAGGTGTTGGCTGTACATGGTGGTCGGGGTGAAGTGCTCTTATTTGTGAAGCTTTATAAAATAATATATTTTGAATATCGGTTAAAAACACTTTCCCTCATTTTTGTCACCCTGGGTTTCTTTGTATTGCATTTTATCTTTTCGAAATGAAATAATAGCGATCTTAAAGGGAGACAATTCTGTGACAATTCCAACTTTTGAGTGTCAATGCTGTCAAATGCAACAAAGAGAATATGAGATTTGTAAAATCATAATCATGATGTAAATAAATATCTCTGACTCTATGCATTTTAGAACACCCCCTCTGCACGAATACAATGAGGAATAGCTTATAAAGAGGAAATGTGTATAAAAAGCAAAAAATAAAAACAAAACTATAAAATTTCAATCTTTATCACTTCAAGGTAGTTTGGAGAAAAACTGAAACAAGTGGAATATAACAATCAAAAACAAGGATAAGTTATCATACAATTATTCAAATTTAAGTTCTATTTACATCAAAGAAAGACAGTTTTTTAAGGAAAAATAAAATCCTTCACTATACTTTGAAAACAATAACATAAATCATATAATAATTATTAACAACAATTATTTTATATTTTTACAACAAATTTATTAACAACTTGCTGTTTCTCTTCATTGTATAAATCACTAGTTTGCGACTGTGAATAACATTAATATATTCAATTTAACCAGTACACAACAAAATAGTTAAGTACTTAAGATATTTGAACACAGTGTGAATTAGATTTTGCATAAGCTACATAAACTTAAATTTTTATTTTTTCCTTCTTCAAAAAAAAGGCACTATTCGTTTTATTTCAACATAAATGGCTGGATTTAACAATATTATAAAGTATTATCTTTTAAATTCATTTCTATAAAAGGTTATTAGTATATTATGTTGGAGTGTTGATAATATTTATAATATTTCAAGACCAATATATTTGTATTAAGAGTGAAGAAGTTGTTTATATATAGGTTAATTTTGTATCCCGTAATATTATATACATCATAAGAATTCAACTTTAAAGATTCAATTAAGATTAATGATAAAGCATCTTCTTGATTATATTCCACATTGTTCTTTCAAGCAAGATTGGATGACAGTTAACTGTGAACAGATTTTATTCCAAGTAAGTACATGAAAATTTTGTAGTTAAGTGATATATTATCAACTTACTGTCCTCAAACTTAATTAATACAAACAATCTATGTTTCGTTTGATTTTTTGGATTCAGTTGGATCACCCAGAGCAAAAATTTCAAATAAAACATTGTCATCAAGATATTTTTTAACAATACAGTTAACAATAGTCAAAATTACAATTGTACAGCCTGGAACATTATTGTTGAAGACAAAATGTGCTTACATTTATTTGAAAATCTAGCATCACGTGTGTGCTATAAGGTTTGATATTACTACAGAAGAAGTAACTGAACAATTTTAAATACTTAAATCAGAACATAATTACCCCACATTTTTCTCATACCTGTACTAATTAATATCTAAAAAATAAACCTACATTGTCTATAGATTACAACTACAGCCAAACAAATTATATAATATATATTTAATATAAATATATTCAGGGATAATCCATATCTAGGAAATATCCTTACACTGAACCTTATTATATAATTTGGGGAAGCCTTAGCCAAATATATCATGAAAGGATTGGAAAGGATTAAATCATTATCCACTAGTGAGCATAATTGCTGATTTTCATGTGTTAAACTTTCAAAAATTGTGTAATATTTGAACTTTGGTTCTGACAAATTTAAAAGGCAAGCAAGCACTTTCATGTTGTAATTTTGTACATAATTAATGTTAATTCTCAACAATATCCAGGGAGACAATTGTATAGTTTAAAATCATTCTATTATATAGCTATAAAGTATGAATAAGAATAGGATACCAATACAGTTTAATCAATTATTTGACATTTTTGTTAAATCATAGAATATATGAACAGACACCTTATGCATTCAATACTATTTCATCATAATAATATTGTTATAATTTAGATCATTATTAAAAGGTTTTTCCTTCATTGCTTTATATATTTAACTGATGCACGTCATTTTTTAATTAAACATTATGCCTAGATATATAAATTTTGCATTAAACATTCATCAAAACCTCATACTAATTATTATGCATTCATGCAGCAAAACTAGTTTTTCCTATGTGCTTGCCATTAAGTATTTTTTTGATACAATCATTCAAAATTATATAACCCACATTTGTAAGCACTAATTCATCTTTTCTTAAATTTATGCAATTTAACCTCTCGTTTGCTATCTGGTGAGGAATCTGAAGAAACATATATTGGCTCATTTTTATCTTTTGATTCATTATCTACACAAATAACTTTAGAGTGAACTTTATGTTTTTGAAAGATGACTTGACTCTTTAATCCAGTAGATCTTGCTTTAACTATTCTGTAAGGTTCATTATCTCCTTCCTCTTCATCAGATGAACTATTGTATTTCCTCTTATTATGTGAACTACTTATTGAATAATCAATATGGTGTCCAACTCTTGGTGCATCATCTCTCACTCTGAAAATAAGTAATTTAGAAATCAATAATAAAACACTTCTGTGCTGGCTCTGTGATTCTGAAGCTCACTCATTAACTTATGGGCCCAGGGTCGAATCCTTTCATAGGTCTATATAATACCTACAGGTTTTTTAACCTGCTTCAGATAAGACATAAAAAAGTGTCTGCAGTAGTTCTGATGTGACAATAAACAGTGGACTTGAGAGATGAATTATTGCTAACTGCCTATTCCCATAAGCTCATAAAGGTGAAAAAAGTAAGATGTACGGTATAACTGAATTTCATAAATTTTTTACATCTTAAAGGATTTATGCATTGTTTTAAATAAATGAATAAATTCATGTTGTAATACTTGATTAGTAATTTTTAGGGGAGGGTAGACAGAATTTTTTTTATTTTTTGCATTGCAATACCTTAAAAATATAAGATTTTATGCCAAGCTGTACAAGCCGGCCGACTTTTAATTAGATACGTGTCACGTGACTCAGTGACGTCAGAGACGTCCCAGTGTTGACTGAAGCCCAGCTGATTCAATGGCAAATGGTAGTGTGGAACCCTATCAGTTTGACCGGATTAAAAGCCAAATTTCCGAAAATAAATGCTTGGATTTTAGCGACAATTCTTCAGAGGCCGATAGGCCCTAGTAACAGCTGTTCGGATGACGAGGACAACATTGCAAACAGACATCGGTTAGGAAATAATGACGGGTAAGTAGGTCAAAGTGATGATAATGTCATATTTGTCATATTTAGGAGTTTGTTTTGGGGCATCAAAGCAAACAATGCACAAATCCTTTAACACATTATTCGCATTGTAGGTCTTGGTAGGGTTTACAGCACCAGTAATCCAGAAATCTTCTTCTACCTATAAAAAGATTTTCAGGAAATTTCATACCTTCTCAAGATAATGACTGCCCTCCTACTAACTACATCTTGGGGTCTTATACAATGAGTGATATCATCAGCTGCATAACCACTGAAAGAGTAGAATGAAATAAAGCATAAAATGTGGTAATAAGTCATTTGAAGACTAAGTCATTCAATACTTCAATTAATCAGAGCATTGGTTCTTTACAATCGTGACGTCATTTCGTGTAATTTGTTATGTCAATCAAATAAATGGCTATTGTGGGTTCTAATACTGTTCTTTAATGTCAAATGATCTTTAATAGGTCATCTTAACTCATAAATCCACTTGAACTAAATGTTAATGGGTTCGGATAAAGATCAATGCTAAGAGATTTGACCAAAGTCATGATGGTATTCTTGTAAAATATGATTGTTTCTGTATTTCACCTACCTAAGAAGGGTGACACACCCTCTTGCAATTGGCAAATTCAATACTGGTTTAGAAACCCTGATAGGTCTAAATGAGAATTTGCATCCAAAACTTAAAGCGCTATCACTGAAAAAAGACACAGATACAATAGGCCGATCAAATATGTGTGGAGGGTCGATGTGGGAGACTATACAACCACCAGGTAAATAGTCATTGATGACAGCACTATTTATAAAATCTTTAGGTACTATATTTGCATCACATAATGGTTTAATAACCAATTTTTCAATCCACTTTGGTATATCATCTACCTCTCCCTTCGCATATAATCTTTCCATTCCAGGACCCTTCTTCTCCATCTGACTACCATACGTATAGCCCTCACCAAAGAAATATTTATTTCTCAATGGAGCTCTATCCACTGTGTTTTCCTTATATTCATTTCTATTGGCCTTTGCCACAACATCGTCGATTTTCTTTTCGATTTCAGCACATTCAGCACTAGTAAATAAACGTCTCTGTTGAATGCCAGAGTGAATTTTCTTTAATTCGTCCAAGTGGTAGTCTTGATATCTGTGCCTATCATAACGTGAAATCTTTTCATATGAATCTGAATACATCGTATCATAGTTTTCATTAGAATGTCTTCGTCGTTGGGAGTTTTTAGAGGGATGTGCCGTTTTTAACTTCAACCTTAGATCGGATTTCTTTTCCGTGGCCATCTTTGCAAATGACATGTCCCACAATCCTTCAGACTAAATTCTGTTTGGTTCTTTCTTAAGGTAGTTGATAAAATCCAATCTCAGATTTTGATTGGGTAAGTGCAAATAATGACCAATCACTGAATAGTAAATGCGTTTGATTTCATCCATCAAACATACAATTGGTGGGTGTTCGACTTCAAATCTACTCAAAGTATCCAGTTGCATTCAGTTGTTTATATTTAATATAGTATTCCTATGTGGGCTGCATTGGGTGATTTTTTTCTAAATAAGGGATCATTATGATCACCAAAGTATATAATCTGATTAATCTCTCTACCAAAATCAATTATTTTTTTATATGATTCGTGTACTATATGGTTTCTTTTGGTGCGTGCCAACAAATAGTATTGCCATATATCACGTGGTTAAAATTTGGATTCGGCGCGTATGCACTTCCTGTGTAGGGAGGAAGTTGGAATTTCAGGATGCCGTTACCGCTTCAGCAAGGATTATTCCAGGTAAATCCTCAATCGCACTCTGTTTTAGTTTGGAATGCGGGCGAATTATTCCATGTTGCTGAAATATAGCACCAACTCATTAATAATATCCAATAGTTCCTTCACTGACGCTTGAGGGTAATTACGTTCGTAAACGTATAGGCCTACCTAGTTGGGGATCCGTCCTATACTTTTCTTTGACGGTTTTCCGGGGACCAGGGTCCCCGGCGTTTGAACGACTCTCAGGTCTTAACGAATTGGCCTACCTTTATAAATTTACGTTTTTCGGAAATTTCGAAGAATTTTCTTATCGATGGAATACAAAAACTTCACAAGAAACTCTCAAAAGTGCCGTCTTACGACGAAACAAAATTTGAAGCAGTCCCAGGTCGCCATTTTTTGTTTTTTAACTGTTGGCGGATGTGGGCGGAGTTTACATGTTTAACCAGAGATAACTCGCTCACGAACTGTAAGCCCCGCCTTTATGGCAGCCATCACTGATAGAATTCTCGCTTGGAAACTTTCGATCAAAATAAAAGGTATTATTTGAGCTAGGAGATCATTTAATTTACATTTTTATTTAATAGTTTATGAAAATGTATCGAGATGTGCCGATTTTCAAGGACACGGGGGCTTAATAAAGAATTTGAATTTCCGCAATGAAATGATACAGCATGGCAGCCTGACGTTGACCCGCTCAACGGCAGGTTTTATCTGACTAAGGCCTACCCTACTGCAGTACTGATAGTCAGTAGGCTAGTGTAGTAGTTAGGCTAGTGACGGTGTCACTGTTAGTACATTAGTCTCTCAGTCTCAGTAGGTTAGTAGAAGAAGAACTGAACTGAGAATAAAATGAAAATAGATAGAGAATAGAGTTGGACTAATTAACTTCCTGATTGTGCTCATGTCATTATAGTCAAATGAATACGGTACCGTACACTACATGACAACTTGGACCAAAACAAACTGACCACTTTTTTATACATTTTTATCAATGACTAGGCTAGGCTATGCAAACTAAGTAATACCACTTTTCTTCATCAACTTGGACCTCTTCAGACCTTTTTGAAATTCCGAGCAAGTCTTCAATATAATATTTGTAACTTTGATCGTAACAAACTCAGACCACTTTTCGAGACTTTGACAAGTACATCATAGATAGATAGTAAAACTCTTAACTGTAAGCTAGTTCTAAATATTCTGCATGACTTCAAATTACGCTCAAATTGCAAACTTACTGTTTGTACTTAGAACAACATAATCATAATCCATTTCCAATATAAAGGCTTTGTTTATCACAAACAGGAGATTGATCAGCTATTTGGATAGATAGCCTTCATAGGAGGTTCTTAGCTGTCATTTAAAACAACCAGACTTTTAATCTCAGAGATTAACTTGATAAGGTGTAGGTGTAGGGTCGACCTGCAGACATGTCAACCCAGAGACAATATTTTGTTGGTTAAGGCAGAGACAAATCAATAAACAAGAGATTATGTTGACACTATTTTCTGTTATCAATTTTGATACTGGTACCAATAAACCGATGGATTAAAACAGACTGATAGTAATATTTGTCAACAATAAATATGCAAACTCGGACATGTTTTATTTACTCTATAGTAGGCAATAAAGTTGCAATCGTTTGATCAGTATAAAATCAAAACCACTCATTATTTATAATAAGGAAAATAAACCAATTTTTTTCAGATATCAGCTTCTTTTCAATAATATGTCTTGGGCATGACTGGTATTTCCATTTCCTGAATAGAACATGCCAGACTCTGTATGCCTAGATTAATTCATTAACATGACTCAACTATTTCTGTAATCGTACTACATTATCATTGACTAGAATAGCTAAAAAAAATTCCAGGTTCTGAGACTGAAATTTTATTGCACGAACAGTTAGTGAACATATCCCTTTAAGCCATAGCTATAGTAGTCGTTGGAATGAAAATTTTTGTTTTTTTGTTGGATGTCAATGAATTTTTACAATTTTTTGATTGCAGTCTGCTGTTGAACCTATGCAAGTTGATGCTATTCAAGAAGAAAATGATAACACAGAAGCAAGTCATAATTATGTGGTGGAAAATCCAACCTTGGTAGGTTTTGTTTGGAATGCTACTTACAATTTCAGTAGCTAATTTGATAAAGTGTGATTAATTCAAGTCAAAAGTTTTATAGACCAATGGTATGATTCTTTGGGAAGCTTGTATTTTGTAAAAATGACAGAGATCTATTTAGACATCTTAGAAGTCAGAGAGTATGAGTACATAATATGGAACATTGTATCTGTGATGTAAGTTTTTTCTACCAATGTTCTTTATGTACAAATTGTATCTTTCAGGATTTGGAACAATTTAGTACTCAATATACTGGGTTAGCTAAATTATACAGACTGATGTTTGTTGCTGATCACTGTCCTTCATTAAGAGTAGAGGCTTTACGAATGGCTTTATCTTATTCTATGACTACATACAATGCCAATCTTTATCAGGTTATTCATCAAAAAACACAAGAAGCTATTACTGCGTAAGTAAGATATATGCTTTGATCAGATGATCGGAGGTCAATGTAACTAACCAATTCCAAAATATCTTCTTACTATTTTCTCGTGAATTTTTTTTTGAATCTTTATGAGAGAAAGATTTTTGTTTTTTGGGGATATATCTCTTAATAGTTTGATATAACATATCATATTTTTAACTCTATTCATTTAATAATTAATGATGTTAACCAGTACATAAAAATCGTGTCAAACCTCAGTCTGGCCAAGCTATGTACATTTGTTTACATTATATTGTGATTTTATAGATCTTCTATATTACCTGATGCTGTAGCTGGAGCCATTTTAAATACACCAGCTTTAGATACACAGTGGATTGAAACAACAGCTAAAAAGGCGGCATTGAAATTAGAAAAACTTGATACAGATTTAAAAAACTATAAAAGTAACTCAATTAAAGAGAGTATACGGTAAGTTTTATCTATAGAGTAGTTTTCAGTAGTAATGTGTTATAACATTATTCTTGCATATTATAGAACTGAATTAAATGAACTAAAGCATCATCATATCAATAGAAAATATCTTGAGCAGTGTATAAATTGTGTTTTCATGTTATTTTTCAGACGTGGACATGATGATTTAGGAGATCATTATTTAGATTGTGGTGATCTGAGTAATGCGTTGAAATGTTATTCTAGAGCTCGGGATTATTGTACCAATCCTAAACATGTTGTTAATATGTGTTTAAATGTTATTAAGGTAATATGCAGGAACTTTTTTTGTAGTTATTCCATATTAAAGCGATATTAAAGTTTTTAAGTTCTAAAATTATTAAATGAATTGCTCAATAAGAATATATATTCATCAACGGTGTAAAAAGTATAAAGATTCCAATAAAACTATGTAATTTTCCTGAAAATTACAGGTTTGAAGTTTATATCGCTATGGCTTGGAATTGGAATTGAGAACTTACTTCTTTGTTATATATACAGTACTATTTTCTCTATAGCTCTTGGTATTGTCAAGATCTTTCATTGATTCCACTAAATTAATGAGATTGATGTTTATTTAGTTTGTTTATCTCTTTACAGGTCAGTGTGTATTTACAGAATTGGTCTCATGTACAGAGTTATGTCAATAAGGCAGAGGCCACCCCTGAAGCTACAGAGGTAACTATATTCTTATAAACTACATTATTATATTACATTAGAACAGGAAGTCAAGCTTTCATGATGATTTGAAGTCAAATTTCATGAAAGATGCGATCCAAGATTTTATATAATATTGAATACTGTAGGAATCTTAAATTTTATTTGTTTATTTTGTAGCATGGTAAAAATGGGGGTCAAGCTATTCAGACTAAGTTAAAATGTGCAGCAGGTTTAGCTGATTTAGCAACATGTAAATATAAATCTGCAGCAAAATATTTCTTACAATCAAGTTTTGATCACTGTGATTTTCCTGAGGTAAGTTCACCTGAAATTTTGTCTTGATTGTTAGATTGTGTTTGAATCCTGTTTTTTCCCCAAAATATTGAGTTCAGATGGTAGTTTCTCGGTTCAAATACATTCAAGAAGGCGTTTCATAATTTCTAGCTACACAATATTTGTAGCATGAATTTTTCTTTTATAAACTTTTATGTTACAGACAGAAGTAGGAAGTCTATTCAGTCTAATTAAAATCAGACCCTAATTTCGTTCGTTCGTTTTTTTTTTTTAAATCCATTTTTTTAACCACTACATTAGGGTCTGAGAACCAGGCGCGGCAACAGCCGTTCACGTTAACTTTGACCTAACCTTAATGAACTTTGTTTTAACCAATCAGATCTTTGCCCTCTCCCGCGCTGGGATTTTGTTCGCGAACAATAGGTGCATTCTAGGATTCCTAAGTGCTGTACACTAGTTTATCAGGTCATGATTATCAAGGTACGGTCAAAGTTAACGTGAACGGCTGGTTCTCAGACCCTAATGTAGTGGTTAAAAACCGGATTTAAAAAAAAAACCGAACGAACGAAATTAGGGTCTGATTTTAATTAGACTGGAAGTCTATTGTATGATTTATTTTACTGTTTGTTATTTCAGCTGATTTCTCCCAGCAATGTTACAACTTATGGTTCTTTATGTGCTTTAGCTACTTTTGATAGACAAGAATTACAAAAAAATGTTATAACTAGCAGGTAAGTTTATTGAGATTTTTGTGAAAATTCTTACCTGTTTTTAGGCTATTCAGAGTGGCAAATTTATCATCAATTTTATTATACGCCCACATGAAAATGTGGACGTATATTGCCGTCACCCCTGTCCGTCCGTCCGTCGGTCCGTCAACAATTTCTTGTGTACGCGATAGAAACCAGAGTTTTTATCCGATTTGAATGAAACTTGGCATGTGTATTCATCTTGATAATATCTTGGATGAGTTCGAAAATGGCGCAATTCCAGTCGTCGGTTTTTGAGTTATTGCCCTTGACTTAGTGAAAAAACATTAAAATTAACTTGTGTACACGATAGAAGCTAGAGTTTTTATCCGATTTGAATGAAACTTGGTATGTGTATTCATCTTGATAATATCTCGGATAAGTTCGAAAATGGCGCAAATCCTGTCGTTGGTTTCTGAGTAATTGCCCTTGACTTAGTGAAAAAACGTTAAAATTAACTTGTGTACGTGATAGAAGCTAGAGTTTTTATCCGATTTGAATGAAACTTGGTATGTGTATTTATCTTGATAATATCTCGAATGAGTTTAAAAATGACGCCATTCCAGTCGTCGGTTTATGAGTTATTGCCCTTGACTTAGTGAAAAAACGTTAAAATTAACTTGTGTACGCGATAGAAGCCAGAGTTTTTATCCGATTTGAATGAATCTTGGTATGTGTATTCATATTGATAATATATCGGATGAGTTCGAAAC
The DNA here is from genome assembly GCA_029955415.1 of Lottia scabra. NCBI lineage: Eukaryota > Metazoa > Mollusca > Gastropoda > Lottiidae > Lottia > Lottia scabra. Next base: position 21,300,809 of record JARJEI010000004.1, read on the forward strand.
TGGTGCGATTCCAGTCATCGGTTTATGAGTTATTGCCCTTGACTTAGTGTAAAAACGTTAAAATTAACTTGTGTACACGATAGAAGCTGAAGTTTTTACCCGATTTGAATGAATCTTGGTATGTGTATTCATCTTGATAATATCTCGGATGAGTTTGAAAATAGCACAATTCCAGTTGTTGGTTTTTAAGTTATTGCCCTTGACTTAGTGAAAAAATCGTTAAAATTAACTGATAATGTGTAATCATCTTGATAATAACTCAGATAAATTCAAGAATCGTGCGTTTCTAGTCGTCGGTTTATGAGTTATCGCCCTTGACTTAGTGATAAAAATGTTAAAATTAACTAGTGTGCATGATAGAGGCTAGAGTTTTACATTCGAATTGATTCATTTAAATATCAGCTCAAATAAGTGCGATGGTGCAATTAACTTTTTCAAATATTCAAATTAGCTGAAGTGGGCGTATGTTACCTTGCCTGGAAAGCTATCTTTAATCAAATCTAAGTCTTGGAAACAATAATTTTTTTACTGAGCGTAAATTTTCAATATTTGAGCGTTCAAATCCATGTTTATCCATAACAATTATCCAAAGAATAAAAACAACTTTTGTTTTCGTAAGACCATGCCATAAATTTGTATTTTGAGGTACACTTAAGGGATTCTGCAATTTTCATGTGGTTTTAGTAATTTAGTACTTGCTTTCTGTAGCAATTTTCAGATTTAGAATTTAATAACAGCTTTGAATGCATTTCTATAAACTGTATTGTAAACGTTAAAACAATTTTTATCTGTTTCAGTACATTTAAACAGTTTTTAGAATTAGAACCACAACTGCGAGATATCTTGCATCGTTTCCATGAGTCGAAATATGCTTCCTGTTTAAAGTTATTAATTGAAATTAAAGTAAGTTTATCTTGTGTTTTCAAATTTTCTTAATAATTGTAAGCCTAAAAAACAATGGGTTTTAAATAGTTAAATAAACAAATGTTGTACTCTGTCATCTTCACAATCTGAAGGTATTTCCAACTGATTTGTGATGATAAAGATGGTATTGATTAGGATTTCACAATGACTTTTATGAAATTCCAAAATATTTTATTTCATTATATATTTTCAGGATAATTTATTATTAGATATGTATTTAGCGCCACATATTAACACTTTATATACACAAATTAGAAATAGAGCACTTTGTCAAGTAAGTGAACAATTCTTTATTTTGGTGTTTAATTGAAATTGAGCTGTTGATTTAGCTAAATGTGTATGTTTACGGGTTAAATTTGTTTTTCCATGATAAATGGATGCTTCAGATATTCTGGTTGAACAGTTCTTTTATGGAAAATAAAATTTGTACAAAAAAATTATATTTCAAGATAAAAACTAATCTGCCGTGTGAATGTATGTTACCTTGTCTGACTAGTTATCTTTCTATATTTCAGTATTTTAGTCCATATTTATCAGCAGATATGAGAAAAATGGCCTCAGCTTTTAATACAACTTTACCTGCACTAGAAGATGAATTAATGCAATTAATATTAGAAGGTCAAATAAAAGCTAGGATTGATTCTCATAATAAGGTATTTGAGACCAACTATGTAGTAACCAAGAGAAATATATCCTTTGTTCATATTTGTCATGCATAAATTTGTACTTTATTTTTATATACCCTCATCTCTCTATGAGGATGTATATTGTCGGCACCCCTGTCCGTCCGTCAACATTTGCTCGTAAACGCTCCAAAAACTATAGTTTTTGAAGGAATCAAATGAAATTTGATATGTGTATACATATTCATAAAACGAAGATCAAGTTCGAATTTGAGTTATATTCGAGTGTTAGAAGTTATTGTCTTGAATAATGCTATGACTATCTTAGTTTTCAACCAATTTTGAAACTTAAAATGTATGTTATTGGACCTAAATCGAAAGGTTTGAGAAAGTTTAGTTTACTCCTGATTAAATTTAAGGCTTTTTAGTTGGGCGTATATTGCTGTGGTCCACAATCTTTTCATTTCACTAAATAGCAAACAATCTCTACTACATGAAATAAACAAAAGTCAATATCCTTTTGATTTGTTTTAAAAAATATGACCAATTGTCATTCTCATCTATAGATCAATAAAGTGTAAAGAGTTGGACCCTCATATTCATTCCACTTGTATCTTTCCTCTTTAGATTTTATATGCCAAAGATATTGATGAGAGAAGTAGAACCTTTGAGAAAGCTGTTGCAATGGGGAAAGAATATCAACGAAGATCAAAGGTACAGTATTCTCATCTTACTTAAGACAGTGGCTTTATCAGGAAGGAATCAAAAATAGCAAAAAAACATTAAATTTCATGACAGACTTATGTCCAAATATATTTATATATTGTATATAAATACAAGAGTTATTAAGGAGTTTATTATTATACTGTTATTTTTTATAGGCATTAGTATTGAGATCGGCTGTTATAAGAAATCAGATTTATGTAAAGGTATGATATATTTTGTTGTTCACTCTTCATATAGTTGAAACAGACATCCCTTCCAAGAAATTTTAAAATTCAGCATTCTTAATGTTCTGAATGCATGGCGAAGAAGAGTTTATTTCACTATTTTAACAATGAGATACTGCATTATTATTGAATTCTGTTCATTATGATTTGAGATAAGTTAAATTTGAATTTTTCATTTCCTACATTCCAGAGTCCACCAAGAGAAGCAGGTCAAGGGGGAGAAATGTCCATAGCACCAGGAACAGCCAGTTCTGCTAGAAATTAAAATATAGACAAGATAACTCTAAATCTCTCTCTATACTAGTAAATTAACTTTGTTTTATATATTATTATACTGATCTCTGTATTTTCACTATATAACTTGTATTTAGAGAGGTTTAGATCATATATCTTTATATAGCTTGTCTGTGATATCATATGACATCCTAAAGTGCTTAAGTACGAACAATGTTGGTCATCTAGCTAGGTACTGTTATGATAAAATTTATCAGTAGAGAGGTTCTGCCAGCCAATGGCAATTTATTATTAACTGGATTAAAGATATGTTCCCAATTTGTATTCCATAGGTTTTTCTATTTTCCAACTGTTAGAGGTGAAATTTAAGTACATGAATGCAAGGTTATCTTTACAATTTCAATCTATTACACTCTGTTTGATACCTAGACAAAAAATTAAATAACACCTGAATGCAAACTTTATAGGGGAATGTTCCCCATCGCACCTTGGTTTGTGTCTTAAATATACCAATGATGTAAAGGTATTAGTGTTTGTTCTTGTTAATTTGAATGAAAACCAGATATCAACTTTTCAGTTTGATAAGTGATATAGATAGATTGACATATCAAGGTACAATTTATGAATTGATGAACTAAGTTTTACATTGTTTGATAATCAATATATAAAGTTTGTTATTGTCTTGAAAGGTATCTATATATCGGGTGTTCCAATAAAAACGTCCCCACAGATTTATTTCAATATAAGTATATTGCAAGACCCTGAATAAATTTTTGACAAGTACTGCCCCGAACACAATAGTATGTCATTATGCTATTTTGTTCAAGAAAGTACTCATACAATTTTTATTCTATAACTCATATTGAAGTGAATCTGTGTGAATTTTGAAAGAGAACGGTTGACTTCAGTTAAATTTAAGGTATTTCTTTTTTGGAGACACCCTATAATATGTTAAAGGGTAGAAAGAGAACACAAATCTGTTTTAGTATGCTGTAGAATTCAATGAATGGGTATAGATACTGTGACATTATATTCAGGTAGTTCAAGTTTCAATAATCACAGTATGGGTATGGCTTGTAAACTTTCAATTGATGTCTATTTTACCTCCATATTGTCCATGAAGTAGACCAATTTAACAGTATAACATTGTTAATAGAAATAAGCTCAATATATTATTATAAAGTACTGGATATTTCTAATCTTAGAACTTCTCAAATTTTTCCTAGATGAATCAATTTGAAAGATGAGTGATGATTATTTAATGATGTTCTTATGTTGAACTAAGCAGTTTGACTTTGTGTAACCGAAAAGACAGTAAAAATGTTCTTTATTTCTGCTGTATTTAAACATCTTGCTTTGTAGGTTTGTTATTATGTTTACCTTATCAAAATGAAAATGTTAGCAGATGTTTTAGCCCAGTTAAAATCATTATAAATGAATTGTACATTGTATAAATATATGTATATGTGAAGATTTCAGCTTTTCTAACCATGCTGATATAAGTATGGTTTATAACTTTTGTTGATAAAAATATTTTATCAGTATTGATAATAGTTGTTTTATTTGAGTAACAACAGAGTTATCTTATTTCCAAGTAATAGATTGTATTAAGGCCCTATAGATTACAAGAAATCCAAAACTGACTTGGTACATCGGATTCGTGATGTAAATGAGTGAATTTACAAGGAATCCAAAGTTAACAATTACGTATATTTGATGACAGTTTCAGCTTATTGACACCCAAGGAGGCTGATTCATAGATTTGAAATCTGGATTAATCAGGGCAAACAGTTATAACGAGTGACACATTCAGATTTCCATGGGTGTAAAGGAGTAGGGCCTAAGTTGCTTCCCGCTGCTCCATAACACAAATTTTAGCCACTGATTTTTGGATTAGGTTCTAAAAATAGTTGTCATATACATATACATCATTCTGTGCTTAATAATTTAGTGAACCACTTCTCTAAAGATTTAGCCAATGCTGATTGACTGAAAAAGTGGGTTAGACTAGAATAGATTTTCTTGTGCAATACTCATACTGAATATAGGAAACACAAATCATATGGTCACATTTGTTTCGTTCTATGTTGGTATATGGAGCAATATTTACATTAAATATGGGAACTGATGAAAAGAATCAAAGAAAGTACTCAAAAAGATATATAGTATACTTTATTTGTTAATATTTTCAAGGCACATTAATTTAGCATTAAAACTTGCATAAGTTTGAGAAGAAATCTTAATAAATTATTGCTATTAATGGAAGGGAATACATCAATTTGTTTTCTTGAAAATATTTTTCTAGACAATTTGTAATTAACATTTTGTTATTCATACTTGGTCCCTTAGTCAAAATTCATAAAAGTATTGTTTTTAAAAGAAAATCAAATTTCATCAAAAAATAAGGTCTTCAAAAATATTTTTTAAGAAAATAAAACAATATTATATATGGTTAAATAAACAAAAGTTCTAAAGTTATTGCTGGATTATATTAAGAAAATCATTAAAGAAAATCGATGCTTTGCTGGTCAGAATTATTACTTTATTTCTTGTAAAGAATCAATGTCTAAAATATGTTTAAAACCAAATGGTTGAAACAAATATCCATTTCCATGGTAAAATTTACTCTGGAATTCCACCCTGTAATAAAATAATTTGATATGTTAGTATTTAAAGCATAGGTAATCAAAATTATCATTAATTACTTGTGATCTAATATATAAAACAAAATTTGAGGTCTCTTAGACCACAGAATATCAACACCTTATTTAATTGTAAATGAACTGTTTTCCAGATTTGTGTTCTGAAGAGCGATACAAATACCACTGAAAAATGAACTCTAAGCGAGGCCTAACGCAGTATTTTGTATACATAAAATTAGGAAATGGGCAATTGAGCTTAACTGCTTCTTAAATCTTTGAATTTTAGAAATAAAATTTGTTTACCAATGTAATCGAAGGGTATGCAGAAAAGCAGACAATCCTTCCATGACTAACAATACAGCGATAGTTAGATTAGCCCAAGCCATCCATACCGCAAATATAATCAAACCTCCCAGATACTGCATATCCATAGACAGTCCAATATGGAGTACCATATTCCATAATACTTCAGACAATTCTGAAAGTACCATCAAATCAATATAACATACAAGGATAACATTTAAATACCTATCAAAGTTATAAAATATTTCCTTGTCACAAATACATTTTAGATCTTCAATGCCTTTGGAACTAACATCCAAGGCCTCCTGTGATACAGATTGAAGATTCCTCAACAGTTGAAAATTGAAAAGAGAAGGAATTTCCCACTGACATTTGCATGTTTTCATGAGCCAAGCTTAAACAAATATTAAAACAAATATACTTACGTGCATGAGCTAAACTCAAAGCCCACAGTCGAAGATATGAAGCAGTATGTGATATACATCCTAAACAAAATTCTATTGTATGAATAGCTTGTTCAATAAATATTTCACTAAATTCAAACTGAAAGAGACAGAAAATAACATTAGATAAAGCTGAAAATATTTGGTCAAATGATTTTAATCTCAATGGACATAATTTATCTTTATAATAAGGGCATAAACATCTACATATTTTCTTTCAAAGCTTATTTGCAATTTCAATTAAACTAACACGTTTTATGACGTCTCTGACAGTGATCTGCATAGTCATAAATAGTAGCTTCTGGTAGATCACTGTCAGTGACGTCATAAAACGCGTTAGTTTTAGTGGAATTACAAGAACCACAGACGTTGGAATGGCGTAAATTGACGCTACCAGTGTCCCCAATACACATACAAAGTTTAGAAAACCTCTTTAAAACTTAAAACTTACTTCTTCTTCATCATCATCATGATTGATTAAAGCATGACCATCTGGTTCTTCATTATTAACTGAGAGATGTATATCCTATAAATATATTATAATAATGATATATGGTATGTCATACTTTAATATCACACTGTTCTCTATACTTGTTATTGTTGAGTTAGATCTACATTAACAGTTACATGCTTACTATAGTCAATTTTACTTGGAATGTTAAAATTAGTTCATTTATATAATTTTGAGTACTATAAAATACATCTTTTTGGGAAATTCTAGTATTAGTATGTTTATTAGTATAATGAATGAAATTAGAGAAAACGGTTGTTAATATTAGTAAATCATAAATAAATATATTATTAATAGTTAAAATATAAATTATTAATAAATATAATATTATTCAAACTGGATATTATATTATGATTGCTTATGTTCTATGAATAAAAGCATGAATCAGATGATGATGATGAATGATTTCTGTGAATTATTAAGGCATGATGTTTATTAGTTTATGTATATAATCCTCATATTGTTTATATAAGCTGCCTTCAAGCAAGTCATATTTGCTTCAATATGTTCCTAGAGCCAAATATGTTAGATTAAATATAAAGCTTTGAAGTGGTTTCAAAATGAATTTTTTTAGTGCTGTATTAAGTTAGAATCACAAAAAAGCAAAATGCAACAAATAAGGTTAATAATTACTGAAAATCCTAAGATAAAGAAAATGAGAACCTACACTATTCTGATAACTTATATGTTCATTATCCTGCAATATCATAGAAATTCTAGTTAGGTATAAATAGGAATACATAAAGTAGAAGAAGGCATGAAGCCGTACGACTAATTGGTACATGCAGTTATGGATACCAATGTCTTGGTATACATGTTATTGAATGTGTTTCTTTTTGTACACTAAGGTCTTAGAACAGTATACATTGTACATTTGACTGACCAGTCAAATTTTATGGACAAGGTTATGATTAAATCAGATGAAATAAGTATGAAATCAATGATCATTGTAGGGTTAAAGGATGTAAGATGGCAGTATGAAACTGATGATAAAAAATGTCAGGGATACTGAAAGCAGATAATGTAAGCGACTGAAATAAAGACATGTCTAGCTTTGCTACTGAAAATGTTGCTAGATATATAGCAATGAGTTGGGGCATATTTTCTACAACTCACTTTTCCATCTTCACCAACTGGTTTTGACTTGCCATTAACTGATTTACTTGTATCTTTCTCCACCTTAGGTGGGTGTGTCTATGAAAGAATATCAACTAATAATTTTAATCTATTCAATATACTGGTAATCCAAACGGTGATCAATTAGTGAGAAGTGAATTTGAACTAAACATGAACAAGTTAGTAGAGTATTTCACATGCAACGTGTTTTTTATAAGTACACTATGATAGTGATAATGTTTTGTTTTTAAGACTATAACATGATTATTTAATGAAATGATAAGATTATGATAAAAAATTTAAATAAATATTACAATTAATTTTGATGGAATGAAGTATCATGCAGGTCTGGCTCTAAGTTTTCAAAAGATGAATGAAAACTTTTACTTTTACAGAAATTGTGAAATTTGCTCTTTGATACAGATACAGAAATAACACTGACATCAGTATCTGACCACAAAGGTCTTTTGAGTATCTGTACCAAGGAGTTCACAATTGATATATATTGGTGTTTATTGTATTGGAAGGGAGAAGTCCTACACCTAACATTGGTATTGGATATCAACATGCTGTTTGATGATAAACCTACCAATTCTTCCTCCTCACTCTCTCCTTCTAATACAACATTATTAATTTCACTATAACTACCCTATTAAATAATTCTAATATTATATACTTGTAAACATAAATAACAGAATTTAAATTGGTTATATATAACTAGTTGATACTAAATGAGAACATTTATCCATACAGGTTATCTACTTGTCGAATATAGAATTTCTAAGGTCGTTAAATTTACTAAAAGTAAGACAGATTTCAACAGGCAAGCTAGGTAAATTTAGCTTGGGATATATGCTATTACTATCAAAATAATATTACTGTATGTATTTTCACTGTGGAAATTTTTATATATGATATACATTAAGTATTTTTCCATGAATGTGTTTGTTGCCAAATCCAAATTTGAAATACATTATTACATGTATACTCAATTGGGTCTTAATACAACATCTTCAAAATTGTAAATATTTTTTTTTCCTCTAGAGTAAAAATACACACAGTAAATTCTAAAACTAATCAAGATTTTTTTCTAATAAGAACTATTTCAGATTGGTAAAGATTTAAAGATTGAAATCACTATAAGAAACTAAAGGTGATAAAGAATAATTCTCTCAAATATTGAAAAAAAAACCCTCAATATCACACAACATCATGCCAAGCTTCTCAACATGCAGCAGGTTTTAGTATTCATTATCATTTCATTTATAATATTCATAATTAGTTCATATTAGTTAATTAACATTCTGAAAATTAATTGTTATAATTAATAGGTCATCTGAAAATCAAAGAAACAACATTCTCTCCAATCTCTGACATCAATCAAGATATAACAGTACAGCGGAAACAGAGTGAAAAATTGCAAACAGTTATAACATTACAAACCACAACCATTGATATACACCATATAAATACTCGTATAAATACTCGATATACATGGGATGGGAACTCATCTAATGTAGGCATAGTTACACACTTACCCCCATCTCAATTTCAGAGGGTCCCTCTCCACTCACAGATTCTCTCTGTACTGGGACAACATTTTTACTAGTAGACTACACAACAACAAATTAAAAATAAACAACTAAACATATAATGAATCATGCTTCAACCTTCACCAAAACAAGGTGCTACAGGTATTCAACAGATAATTTTAGTTTCTAACTGGTTTCATACCATTCCTTTATTTCTTTATTTTCGTTTTTTAAAAAAAGTCAGGCCATACCATTTATTTTTTAACTGTCAAAGTCAAATTTTTGAAAAGATATTTTGTAATCTTCTTTTGTCATGTCAATTTGAAAGTTTTAAGTGTATTACTATCCATATTCATGTTATTGGTCTACAAAGTTCATCACATCGGCATTTTTAGTGGTGACAATCAGTTTTTCATCAAATTTTGGATTCAAACAATGATTCAATCAGATTTTGTGCCCGTTTTGAAAAATGTGATTCCAAATTGTTTTCATCTTACTGAATAGTTGTCATGAGATTCTCATGATGAAAAGCAATATACATGATAACAAAGAAGATTTCAAAGATTGGTTCAACTCAGTTGGAATGCAGTATTATTTTTACTTTGTTATATTATCTTACCACTATTATTTTGCAGTAAGTCAAAAAAGATCTTCTATTATAATTTTTTAGTAGTTAACACACGTGTTAAAAATTGTGATGATTATAACAAAAAAAGGTTGAGAAAATAACATTAAAATAAGAACATACAATATATAACATGAATACATACATAAATAATGTATACTATGATATACAAATAAATTGATAAATAAATTTAAGAATAAGGGTATTTAATATAATTTATATAAGATTTAGAAATGCGTAGATATATAACTTATAAGATAATGATAAAAAATAAAACTTCCTTTGCCACACGGAACATAATTTAAGCAACACGGTATAAAAAAGCGTTAAAAACAAAAATTACACTCTAGTTTTGTGTTAACTTGAGAAAGAGTTCAAAGAAAAGAAAGTGACTTATTGATGCTGATGAAAGGCAAAGATCATAAACAATGTACAGCATATTATTGTTTAAAATATCAAACAAGTTTCAGTGGTTATATATAAACTCTCTTCTCATCGAGACTGTTTCTCAAGTTGACAGTAAACTATGTTAATAATAATAATAATAATAGAACCTACTTGTTCTGCTGTATGTTCATTAGGTATCAAGGCATCAGTAGATAACGCACCTTGTATATTTCTAGACTGAAAGATATAATTTCATCTTATTTACTAGTCTTGATTAGATCTATTGTCTTGAAATCTCCTATTGCATCATTTGGTATCATGAATGTACCAAAAATAGTTATAAAATAGTCCATATAAAGACTTAAACTAAAATTCCATATACATGTCAAGCGGCTCCGTCATGCGTCATTCGTTAAAAATCGAAATGGTTGGTTTTAGAGGGTATGATTCCATATATGCAGTAGCAGTATCCGTCAAATGGTCTCCGTCATGCGTCAAAATCCAACCATTTTGATTTTTAATGCATGACGGATGGCGCATGACATGTATATGGAATCTTATCTTTATTCAATTTTCAATCAAATTTCTCTTAATCCTCAGAACTCTAGATATCGAAATTCTTGTTATCATTATGCAAGTTTCTAGCACATTTGTTCAGCAATTCACAATTTCAAGACAGAAAAGCGACTCAGCCTAAATAAATGAGTTTTAAAGTAAGAATAAGAGAATATTCAATACTTACCTTTACTTTAGCATTATGTTTAGCACGTAAATAGAATGGTTTTACTAGTAATAACACTGGTACTGATAACACAGCCATAATAACAAATATAGTTTGTATGGTTTCCTGAAATAATTGCAAATTTATCAGAGTTAGAGCTGTGTTCCTTATATAAGACAAAACATCATGTACAATTGAATACAAATACAGTTCAAATCATTGTTTTTTAATAGACATAAAGGTCAAACAGAGAATGATATTAAAGCGGCAATGCAATAGCTCAGATGGTAGGGGGTTGACTATCATTAGCTTGTTGATTAGGTGCTGAAGGTTCAAATCCTCCTAAACCACTGCTTGCATAGCTCTACATGAGTTTGTATGAGTTAGCAATCCATATCAACAATCCATTCAATGCTGTCTATTATACTTTTAATGATGTGAAATTGAATTTAATACCTGGTTATCATAGAATGTAGCTTGTACATTACATTCTTTTTTCTCGGACGCATCTTCATATTTAAACATAAACATATTTATATATTCTGGAAAAAAGAATATTTACGTTAAATAAATTCAGACAATAGAATATAATAATGTAACAAAAATATCAATACACCTTATTCGTCCATCTTGGATCCATACCCCTCCCTCTCCAATCCAACTAACTCAAACCTAATAAAATTTTACATCGTTAAAATCGGAATTAGGTTTTTTAAAAATACTTTCAGATGAAGTGGTCCTTCACATATTTCTGAGAAAAGAGCAGAAAATGCAGTTTTTGGTCAATTTTTTGGCTGTTGATATGGTGATAAGTGTTCTGAACCTCGGTTTCAAAGCGAGGCGTGAATAGGGTCTATTCTGTTTAGTTTACACGATAATTTATAACATTATTCAAGGTCTGAACAATATCATCTTAATTCTTTGAATCATCCCGATTTTAAATGTTCCTTTAACAATAAAATCTCTAAAAAGTTCAAAGTTAATAAATTTTTCCCCACAAAGCAAGATAGTGAGAAAGAATTCAACCATCATAATACAGATATGAACCCAAGAACAAACATACCATGCAATATGTCTGAACCTAGGAGCAGACTATTATTTTACTTACGAATGAGAAGAGCTGGAGCACATCCTGACTCAGTTACATCAAACACTAACCATTTATAATATACCATAAAAATCAAATACCCAAATAAAGCCAGTAAAAATACTAACATAGGTAGAAACTCACAGAATAAACATACAATCATTTTAAAATGTCTACAAAATAAACATTCATCTAAATATTAACAAAAAACTCCTAGTTTTACAGTACAAATTATTTTGAATATAGAGGGATTGTAAAAGATATGTTGTTTAGTGATTAAATAAACAAAAGAATTTTTCAACCTATTTTTTTAACCAAAATAAATATTGGATGCCTTGAGGTGTCACTTCCCAATAGAAATTTCCCATAATGTATCATAGAACATCTATTCAATTTTACCACCAATCTCTTTCCAATCCCTTACATACAATTAAAATATTGTTACATTAAAGTAAGCATGCATCTAGATAACCTATATTAAACTCAGATATATATCACCAATATAATCATATAACTTACAGATGGTTAAATATACTCAAACATACACCAAATACCATCTGACTAATACCCAATATCACAGCCATTTTCATTTTAAATGAGTTCAAGAAGGTGATTTTATTCTTAGCCGACTGCCATATCTTAAATATACAATTACAAAAACTGAAATTATCTGACTTTAATAGGCTTTATTTCAACTTTGGTGGTGTTAAAGTGAGATGAAAAAAGCACTTTCATATAAAACACTGGTCTAAAGGTTAACATGCTGTTCTGGTTTTTAGCTCTCAACAGCTTCCAACAAACAACCTTGATGCTATTTTTTTAGAAAAACATATCATTGATAATTGAAGGTAAAAATATGAATCTTTACGTACAGGATCAATACCAAAAGGATAAGGTGTACCATTACGATAAAATGGTCCTGGATCTAAAGTCAACGTAGCTGTTTCACCATCACCTTGTAAATCACCATCACTATTAAATAAAATGTCAACATAATGTAAATAAATTTATAACTATCAGACGGAAACTTTACTGAAATTTGTTCAAATCAATAGAAGCCTTAAAATGTTTTCCTTGATTTAAACATATAAATTTTCATTACAAATACAAAATTTAACCCATAAATTCTTGATAACAAATGACTTTAATTTATAAGAATCGGTGAAAATGTAATAGGTATAATTACGTGTATGTAGAATGCCAAGCACTACCAAATATATTAAATGATTTAGAGAAGGCATCATTATATATCATTCCAGTATAGATAGAGAACAATCCCATCAACATTATAATATATCTTCCACCAAAAAATGTATTCCATATCTAGATAACAATAATTATATACTATTATTGTGATACTATAATTCACTAAGATAATATTCAGTTTCAAGGAATGGAGTTATTCTGTTCTTGAATAATTCTGAGACTTTCCTTGTTATTCCTGCAAATGGATATCAATAATTCCAGAAACAACTTTGGCCTTTATTAAAGAATCCTCACAAACAAAGCAGTTATTCAAGTAAAATTTCTTTCTTTTCCTAAATTACAAATCAAATTCATGTCATCTTATATAAATATTATAAAATTATGTTAAATTCATAACAAGTGTGCATAGTCTAATCACCTCGTTGTTAGTTTTTTGAGCCAAAAGACTCTTTTCTTTAATAACCATCCATAATCCAAACGCAAACATCAAGGTACCATGACCAGCATCACCAAACATTACAGCAAATAAGAAGGGAAATGTGATAATGGTGTAAGGCACTGAAAAAAGATTAAATATTTATCATAAAGAGGCTACTCTGTAGTGTAAACCATTTCCTTTTTAGATTAAATATAGAATTTGCTATGAGAAAGTGATAAATCATTTTATCCTTGTATGCTTGCAAAATTATATTTAAATTTGGTTTATAGGCTATATGCATGATTTCACCAGTGAACTGCAAAAATAACAACTTGTATTCAAATAAAAGAGAAGACTACATACTGGGATTGACTTCTTGATAAGTGGCTACACCATAAGCATCAACAATATTCTGGAAACCTTGTGTAAATCGACTGGTTTTAAAAAAAGTTGGTGGTACTTCCTTGGTTTTTAATGGATGTAGAATACTAGGTATAGTACTACCGCTTAGTTTCTGTATAAAAAAAAACATTTAGTACCAGAATCAAGTCCATTACTATTGTCAACTAGAAATGAATTTTACTTTGAATTTATTTTGACAAGAAATTTAAAGCTTACCTCCCCTTCTTTAAGAACTCTTCTAACTTCTTCTAATGATTTGACAGGACACCAACCTTCAGCAATCAAACTATTGTGAGATATATCAAAACTAAACATATTCAATGTATGATAGATAGCTTTAATCTTCTCTACTTTAATAATCCAGTTACGAATTTCTTTCTGAGCACCTACTAACACTCTTCTTCTGTGATCCTCAGTTTGATTCAAAACCTTTAATTAAGTAAGAATTAATAAATTTGATAAGTGTATTACAAAAAGATGATGTTCATAAGTTTAAAATACTATTGAATATAATATATGTAGATTTGTACAAGTAAATTGTACTAAAAAATACAATGAAACTGACCATTTTTAAATCTTCTAGTCTTGTTGTTACACCTCGTAACATCTCTTGTCTTTCTTGGGTAGATTCAGGACATGGATACAGAGCAGCTTTAAATCTATAAATAGAACAATTCTTTATGTCTGTGATATTTTTTTCAAAAATAAGTCAAATGCTTTGCTGTAGCTATTATAATAGCAGATATAACTGGGAGGTTGTAAACATTTCAAGCTTGGACTTAATCATGCACTTCCTCTTAAAACACCATTACATAGCATGATCTACATTATACATAGGACAACATGAATTTAATGACCATTTTTCCCCCAAAACAAAAAATTTCAGATGCTTGAATAGAAAAAGTAGATCCTACCCTTCACAAATCTTCTTTACACGGGCCTTCAATTGTTCCCCTTGGAAAAATACCATGAATACAGCTTTATGTTTAGCCTCTCCCTACAAAACAACAAAAATTGAAGTTTTAATGAAAAGATATATATATCAAATTTAACATTAAAACAAAATGGTTTAGCAGATGGAATATTTGAATTGATCCAAATTTTAGTCAAGAACTTACAGTGTGGGGATCTTCTAATGGCTGTTGAATTTCTTCATATCTCAAAAATACATTACCACGACAGGCAAACCATAACATTCTCTCAAATGGTGGAACTTTCTCTCTTGGTATGACACCAGCAATAAATCTATAATATAATTACAATGAACAATTAATATAGATCAATAAAATAAAGAAACTCATTTATGTCTTTTAAAAGTCATTTAAGAACCAAGAAATATAGAACCATTGTAAGGAATGCAATTTTGTAATTACCGAAATTTTTACTATAAATGAATGAATGAAATATATAATCATAATAACCCTAATTGAACAGATTGTGCAGGTCCAGAATCCTCCATAACTAAAGCATGTTGGGCTTCACCAACTATATTGGGTAAATCTTGTCCATGCTGAAAGGAAAAAGATGTTTTATGTTTCTTTTGTTATATATTTCTACATTTCTGTGAGCTAGTGGGCAAACCAAATGCAGTGTGCATTGAGGGAAATTTTGTTCAGGACAGCGGCATAGAGGGATGTTTTAACTGGCACAGCCTGTAGCAAACAGTCTCATTAAATTGTCCATTCAAATAACTAGATGCTTTCCTTTCTTAAGTCTGATTCACTGTTTACCAATAAGTGATGTGAATGCAATAAATTTATATTTTAACTTACAGCTGAAAAAAATGTTTGTGTCTTCTTCAAAACTTCTCTTAATTCAGTCAATTCTAAGAAATTTCTCTTCAAAGCTTCAGCATTAGTGTTCACTTCTCTCAGTTCACTTTCATTCTTTTCAAACTGTGCCTAAATTATTAAAAAAAAAAAAGATTTTTATCACAGTTCTAAAATATCATTTTAAAGCAAATATTGTTTCCTTCTACACAAAAGGTTGTCTTTTGAATTCTTTTATATCCATAGCTTACATTAATTAGATTTTTGTAAAATGAGCATGATTGAGCATATTATCATGTTATGGCAGCTGAGTAGTTTAGTTGGTTCCGATTTGGATTGTCAATTTTGGTTCTAACCCCTATCAAATTAAGAAAAAATTATAATCGAATGACCAGGGCTTCTGTGAGAATACTGGTATTGACTTTCAACCCTCAGCAACTATCACACATTATATTAGAAACATAGGCCTACCTCCAAGTCAACCATTTCTTTGGGAGCTGGAGCTTTAGGATTCTCACCAAAATCAGGAATCTTTAGTTCATCTTTCTTTATTTCCTTTTCAATATATCCTGATAAACAAAACAAGAAAGATACATGATGATAATGACACATTTCAAAATAAGATATGCTGTGTATCTCAAATAAAAATATGCTGTGTATCTCAAATAAAGATATCCTGCCTACATTTCGCTTGAAATTACTGTAATTTTTTACAGTAGGCTTACAATAACTTTTTATTTTGACTAAGTTGTAATATAAGTTTTTATTATTGTTAATGACTTACTTAGTTTTCTTTCCATTTCTTCACATCTTCTAACTTCATTAACAAACTTCTTTTGAAAGGCATTAACATTCTGATTTAACTACAAAATAAAACATTTATTTTGAAATGTATTTCATATCATATTAGGCATGAGAAAATTATCATGTCCCATTAATTGTTTTTTCCCATTTTAAACCAATTTTTGATCCAGTGTTCCAGGTTAAGAAGACTGCCGGCAGTGGACAATGGATGTAGGCCTATATCGATCCAGATAATACAAAATATTACTTTTTTATTTCTGATCTATACCTCAGTTTGTGTCCACCAAAAAAGTCTGTGAAGTACCCTTAGTTGAAAACCCAGGATGTAGTTGGATACTTACGTCTTTAAACTGGAAGATACCAAGTTCTCCTAATTCTGATACACAGGCATATGACGCTTCTGATTGAAGAAATAATTGACACAAGGTCATTTCTTCACTCCTGAATAAGGAGCCCATCTTGTCAATATATCAATTAACTACTGAAAAAGAAAAATATACTTTCAAAGTAAAAGATAAATGGCCTGCTATCAACTTTTTAAAAAAATTGTAACAAAAATATCACTTATAGAAAGTTTTAACAGATAAGTCACTTATGCAGGCAATCAAACTTATTGACATTAACACTAGGGCTAAAGTTATAGCTAAAGCCTTTGAAATTACGTTCAGAACACAGATCATTGATGTAAGAATAGAGGCATAGACAGTTTCTGTAAATTATAATCAGTCTTAATAAATAGGTGAGTTTTGTTATGTCTTTTGGGGTGAGAATCCGGTGATCATCTGACAGTTTTGACATAGTTTGATCAAACAACGGCCTTAACCGGAATTTATTACTGTTATACGTTGCAGAGTAGTGTTGGTGACATCAAACATAAGATGGGCTGTAGATTTGCACCATTTTTAGAGCACCTCATTTCTGAAATTCACTTAAATCTTTGCAAACTGTTTAAATTTAACCCTGGACTGAAAGAAGTCAATAAGAATCTACTACAAGTAGGGCTGGGTATTGATTACTAAATTTAAATCGATTATTGAAGGCAGGCTAGTAGACGACATGTAAAAGTGGTAGAAACCCGACATCATCGGGAGATTACACATGTATGCAGGCTACTGATCAATCATCTATTAATAATCAAAATATTTTAATTGAGAAATTCTCTGATATTCGCCTGTTGGTGTACGTTTTTATACCATTATAAGTTTTTATGAATCTGGTATCTAACTCAAATGAACCTGAAGTAATGTCAAGAATTTTGTATGATCATCATGATATAATGGTGGGTGTGACTTGTCTGTCTAATAATCGTGTAACAGAAATTTGACTAAATTTTAATTGATTATGAAATTTGATAATCAAAATTAATAAATTTGTAGTGTCAATAATCGATTATTTCAATCATTTCCCCCAGCCCTAACTACAGGTAATATTATTATCTATTTCTAGTTTTAAGAAGCTGACAAAATATTTGTTTAACAACTGGTCAAACAGGATTCAATACATAACATGTACAATGTACTGCTACAGGGTATATGGATTAAATTAAAGAACAACAGTTTAGGTAAACAAAAAGAGAGATTGTACTTAAAAACTAATAAAAGGAGAAGGATACTGACATATTTTTTGTAATATCACATGGTTATAATCAGACACAACACATATTATACACATTATATTAGTATAATACTATAGCCTATAGTCATTGTCGAGATATGACCAGGAAATAAACTTCATACTTTTGCAAAAAAATTTAAGGTTTCAGTTTGACATAATAAAATTTATTTTATATGTAACAAGGTCATATTTCATGTTATATATAATGTAAAACTTTTAGTAACTTTCAATGCAGGCTACATCAAGATGAATATACATACCAAGTTTCATTCAAATTGGATAAAAACCCTTTCATCACAAACACAAGTTGATTTTAAACTTTTTTCATTAAGTCAAGGGCAATAACTCTAAAACCGAAGACCGGAATCGCACAATTTTGGAACTCATCCGAGATATTATCAAATTGAATACACATACCAAGTTTTATTCAACTCGGATAAAAACTCTAACTTCTATCGCGTACGTAATTTTAACGTTTTTTCACTAAGTCAAGGGCAATAACTCATACACCAAAGACTGGAATGGCACCATTTTCAAATTCATTTGAGATATTATCAAGATGAATAGACATACCAATTTTCATTAAAATCGGATAAAAACTTTGGTCTCTATCGCGTACACAAGAATTTGTTGATGGACGGACAAGGGTGACGGCAATATTTGTCCACATTTTCATTTGAGCGTATAATAAAAAGGGAAGAGATATGATATGGAGCCATTATTACTTTATCACAAGTTCTAAGCCTGTATCAGTGGCCTTGATGAATCACTTATGTTTGAATAGGACGTAATGGTTAACATACTACAGCACAGCTTTATATAAACTTATAGACGCATGAAAAATATTCAATGCTAATTTTCAACTTCCGTCAAGCTGAAACTATTAGCTTATCAAAAACTGTTATCAAAACTCAGGTAAAATCAATATCAAATATAGATAGGATATAGTGTAGAAATAAACAGAGATATATCACATAGTTAAAGTATTTATATAACATGATCAATTCTTAACTACCTTAGAATTTAAAAACCTCTTTAAGTTGCTATAGATATGGAAGGACTTTCTTGATCAATTATAACAGCTATCATAATGCAGGGTTTCCAGCCTATTAAAATTTCTAATATTTCTTGTAAATTTTCTCTTCTCGTAATATTCAAATTATATCTACATCCATATTTCTGCCATACGAGTCAGTCAATATCTATCATTAGCTTACAGACATACTAATCTCTAACACTGTGCCAAAAATAATAATATGAAATAAAGTAGAGAATCTCATCGACATCTCTGTAAAAGTTTAGTTTAACAATTTGAGTGTCTGTCAAATCTAATTCAAGCTTTCCGCATCCAAATATCCATGAGGAAATCCACATATTGATGAATAAAATTAATGTAGGCCATCATGGTCATGTGACCCTGTGACTTCAGATTTTTGGATGTGGACGCAATTTGACATGGCGATGAATTTCTTGAAAAAAAGTAGGCATGACATGGATGACGTTTAAAACCTGGTCCCTCAGAGGTGCAGAAAATCTCCAGTTTTTGGGGCCTAGTTTTTCTGACTCTCCCCCAGCCATATCCGTCCAAATAGCTATCAGTCTATCAGAGGCTGGGATGAGGGGAGTGGGGTTGTGGAAAGAGTCAGCAAGTTGCGGACTACTACATTGACATGCATTATGTTGTTCTCAATAATATGTATGCTAAAAAAAATGAAGCCTTACGAACTGGAGATTGAATCTTAAATATGAAGTGCTTATGCCTAGGCCAATCAGATTTTATATAAAATAAATGACAAGTAAGTATGACATGACATGACTTTTTTTTTAGGTTTGGCTTATAACTTAATTAAACATTTAAAAGAGTTTAACCTTCCTTATATAGTTTGCTCAATTTTGTAGATAAGAATTAAGAAGGTGAAAAAACAATTATCATCAAGTGTGAGGACAGTCTAAATAATGTATTTCTTAGGATTTGGGTAATAACAACTTACCAACTTGTGAACTGGTGAACTGTCTTCCACCTACACTAATCAATGTCATGTGACAAAACTATTCTGATCATGTGATATTTTGAAATACTGTACTCTCTAGCTAAGGAGTTAAAAATGTAATTGCAATATGGCCTCCGATGACACAGTTTACGCCGGCCTCCTTATATTTTCAGTATTTTTTGGCAGTTTTATCAAATATATAAGAGGCGCAAATGTGAAGAGACTTGTTACTTCCTCTGTTGGAATCATTCTAGTCGTTATCATTTGCAAATTCCATTTCCTCCATTCACTTATTGCCGTGTTGGTGAATTGTCTTATCTTGAAATTCGTTAGTTGTAGGTTTGTACACTACGTCTACGACAAAATTGACAAAATCAGCTATCTCTTTTGTACTTATGTCCTAATCTGGCCTAATATAAAAATCATTACCAAAAGTTTACATATCAAAATATTGGCCTTTATAAAGGAGATATTTCTACAGAAGCATTGTCACTCAAAACCAAAGAAACTGTTTAAACAAACTAATTTAATAAAATAGGCTAGGCCTAATTAAAGTAAAGTAAAGTTTACATTGTTGTCAGTGCAAACTTTTTTAAAAAAGAAAGTGCTTTAGCCATTGTCAAATGCATTTATACAGTAGTGACCATTTTGCAATGTGTAAACAGGACAGACTTACTTATTATGAGTTATGACATATTCTCTCCTATTTGTTGAAAGCCATCAAGAATTTGATTGGCTGTCTTATGGCCATCAGTGATATTATTGGCTGCCCTGACTGAATTTGGATCCACACATCCAATTCAGTATAGTACCCGTAGTGTAATTCAAATCCATAGCTAGATTAGTTGAATCACCTATTGTTTTATGATATTTTTTTAACATTTTGAATGTTAAGTCTTAAGATATTACTGTAATCTTTGATTTTTATTTTAGATATGTACATCTTGTTAGCTATGTTTGGGCATTTGGTTATCTGGCATTATTTCGAACTATTCAATACTTTGGACTACCAGCTGCTCCACCACTATCCAATGCTGTCCAACTATTTATCACCTTGAGAGTAAGTTTTTATATATAAATTTTGATTGGTACTCATGGTTAAGTATTTTATTTTTGTAAATTTACAAGCTACTAATACAATAGTGGGTGTATATTATCTTGCATGGCAAGCTATCTTTTTTTTTTTGTACAACAATATAAAGGAGAAAAGTAATATTAAAGACTGTGCAACCAATATGAAATTATTTTTAAGTTTAAATGATATTATTACGTTATCATTGACAATGTAATGATTTTTCAGCTAATCGGTTTGGCATTTGAAGTACATGATGTGAACAAGATAAATGATGATACAGAAGAAAATATTTTATTGAAGAAATATACTTTTATTGATAGAAATAACTTATGGCATACATTTAGTTATTCATATTGTTATATTGGACTATTAACAGGTATGCTTTATATTTCATATTTTGTTAAACTAGGCAAACTATTCCTGTGATATTTCACTTTAGTGGTAGAGTTTGATGAAAACAAGGCAATCGTATAAGCACTGCACACCTATGGTGAAATGTTGGTAGGGTGAAAAAAAAGTTCACGGGTTATGAGTTATATTTTCTGAAACTATACCCCAGTGGCTTCAAAAAACAGGATAGTTTGAAATTCCCTATAGAGCCCTTTTTGAAAAAATCACAATTATAGAGAAAAATTGTCGTTTCGGACAACAAAACCCAGATTGTCCAGAGGTATCCTGCCATGATCGTTCGTTTTGATGACAAAATCAGCTTAACACATTGCCAGTTCAATAAATATGAGATTAAAGTTTATAAATGAGCAATTAGAAACAGAGGCTACGCACTAAGGAATAGAGTCTACATACTTAGAATCAGAGTTTACGCACTTAGGAACAGAGTCAAACGCACTACGGCACAGAGTCTACGCACTAAGGAACAGATGACGCCAGTCATTGCCTCAGTGTGCACAAGTCACTGACTCAGTGTGCGCCAGTCAGTGACTCAGTATGCGCCAGTCAGTCACACTTACGTTATGAGTGCATAAGCGCCATGTGCACACTGCTATGAGTGCATAAGCGCCATGTGCACACTGCTATGAGTGCATTAGAGACATGTACACACTGTTATGTGTGCATTGGAGGCATGGGCACACTGCTATGTGCGCATTGGAGGCATGTGCACACTGTTATGTGAGAATTGGAGGCATGTGCACACTGTTATGTGCGCATTGGAGGCGTGTGCACACTGTTATGTGCGCATTGGAGGCGTGTGCACACTGTTATGGGTGCATTGGAGGCATGCACACACTGTTATGTGCGCATTGGAGGCATGGGCACACTGCTATGTGCGAATTGGAGGCATGTGCAAACTGTTGTGTGTGCATTGGAGGCATCCGAAAGTGCTTCCTGAGCCATTTGATATTGAAAATCACTTTTCCGCCACTGCGTACACGACTGAACCTACAATACACATGTGTTTATGTAATGTGTCTTTCGATTTTTAAAAGATTTCTACATTGATTGAAAATAGCCCGAGGAAGATGCAGATCTTCAGGATCGTAATTTGATATGTAAAATGTTCTTATTCTAGAGCGGAGTTTCTCTCCGACTATAGGAGCCATGCTTGACCCCTTTTCAAAACACAAAACACATACCTTGTAGCGGTTGTCTGCGCGACTTTGGCGTTTTTGGCTAGGTCATAGAATTTTCCCGGAAAATGAGAGGACTTGCGTTCCCGGGAATTCCAAAATTTCTATTCTGCTCATTTATAAACTTTAATCTCATATTTATTGAACTGGCAATGTGTTAAGCTGATTTTGTCATCAAAACGAACGATCTTGGCAGGATACCTCTAAACAATCTTGGTCTTCTTGTTGTCCGAAACGACAATTTTTCTCTATAATTGTGATTTTTTCAAAAAGGGCTCTATAGGGAATTTCAAACTATCCTGTTTTTTGAAGCCACTGGGGTATAGTTTCAGAAAATATAACTCATAACCCGTGAACTTTTTTTTCACCCTACCAACATTTCACCATAGGTGTGACTGGCTCAGAATACTTTCATTGGTATCAAACTCGTATACTTATATTATTTGATGAGTATCTAACACCTTGGTGCTCTGCCTTTTGGACTCTGCAAGTATTGAGATTGTCTTGAAGGCTTTTTATACGCCCACTCGAAAGATGGGCGTATATTGTAATCACCCTGTCGGTCCGTCGGTCCGTCCGTTCACATTTAGTTCGGGCTCACTCTACTACAGGCTACAATTCTTTATAGATTCTTTTGATTTTGATATTGTGGGTCAATGTCATTATGAAGATGATCCCTATTGATTTTCGTGATGAACGGATAATTTTTCACGGAAATATCGTGTCCGACTTAACGCTTCACTGTATTAGCTATACTGTGCATCTCGTGCTCACTCTACAGGCTACAATTCTTTATAGATTCTTTTGATTTTGATATTGTGGGTCAATGTCATTATGAAGATGATCCCTATTGATTTTCGTGATGATCGGATAATTTTTCACGGAAATATCGTGTCCGACTTGACGCTTCACTGTATTAGCTATACTGTGCAACTCGTGCTCACTCTACAGGCTTCAATTCTTTACAGATTCTTTTGATTTTGATTTTATGGGTCAATGTCATTATGAAGATGATCCCTATTGATTTTCGTGATGATCGGATAATTTTTCACGGAAATATCGTGTCCGACTTGACGCTTCACTGTATTAGCTATACTGTGCATCTCGTGCTCACTCTACAGGCTACAATTCTTTATAGATTCTTTTGATTTTGATATTGTGGGTCAATGTCATTATGAAGATGATCCCTATTGATTTTCGTGATGATCGGATAATTTTTCACGGAAATATCGTGTTCGACTTGACGCTTCACTGTATTAGCTATACTGTGCATCTCGTGCTCACTCTACAGGCTTCAATTCTTTACAGATTCTTTTGATTTTATGGGTCAATGTCATTATGAAGATGATCCCTATTGATTTTTGAGATGATCGGATAATTTTTCACGGAAATATCGTGTCCGACTTGACGTTTCACTCTATTAGCTATATTGAGCATCTCGTGCTCACTCTACAGGCTTCAATTCTTTAACGATTCTTTTGATTTTGATTTTATGGGTCAATGTCATAATGTAGATGATCCCTGTTGATTTTTGTGATGATCGGATAATTTTTCACGGACATATCGTGTCTAACTGTCTTGACAATGTGTTAATAAGTGTTAATTCAGTTTATATTCACAGTTCTTTCTTTCAACTAAATGTGAATGGGCAACAAACAAACACTCACACTTACAATCAAAGCTATCTGTGGGCATATGTTACCTTGCCTGGCAAGCTATATTTTTGCGTATCAGGGTTTTGGATAACCATAATTTGGGCACACCCTGTTTTCAATGAGGGTAGGGCCAAAAAATACAGTCCTTAGGAGCTCCTGAGAAGGCTACAGTAGCATTTTTTATTAATATGTAACTCTCTGAGGGTTACATAATTTCAGTTATACAGGTGGGTCTGAAGTGCTTGAGTAGCTTTGCAAGACATCTTATTTTATATCTACTCAACTAGTTTGGGCATGACATTTAGCGTTGAAACTAGCATTTTATCTAAAGCCCTGTGTATACTTTTGCGGTGTTTACTAGTACCTACTGGGTTAGGAACTAGTATTCTAAAGTAATATTATTCTATTTTAGGTCCATACTATAAATATAGTGTTTATTCATATTTATTGCATAATGATAGTTGTTCTAAAATACCAAGTTTAATACCATTATATAATAAAATAAAACCACTACCTATTATCATTACAACATTTTATTCTTTGTCTTACTTTTTTGATGTTCAGGTAAGTAACTTTGTCTTATAATTTAAGTTTAAGTAGGACATTCACCATCGACAAATCATTCCTTGGAAATCTTTTAGCAAAGCTAACAGTAATTAGAAGTACAAGATGAAGTTCAAATCCACAATAAGACTCTTGCTTTAGTGAAACTACCCCATCTAGTTTGAGGTATATTTAAAGATATTATGTGATCAAGAACTACTGAAGATTATTTACGTACAATGTTTATTCAAGTCCCTAATAAACGCACAAAAATGCTGACTATTCCCCGTTAAGTTCTTGGTTTTGTTTTTGTTTGGTGCAGCCAAATGGTTCTTGGTAGCTTATGCTGAGAGATGACATTTTGAGTCAGTACTGGAGCTAAATTCAAGATGTTATTTAGTATTTGAGATGCTGCATTAATTAATTATTAAATAATTACGATTTCTTTTATGTAGTATGCTAAAACAGATGAGTTCTATGAAAGATCATTCTGGTATCGGTTATTTTTTATGGTACCAATGTTTATGATATTCCGTACAAGATTATATATAGCATGGATATTATCTGAATGTATGTGTATGACCTCAACATTAGGTGCATTCCCTGTGAAGGCTGAATCTCGTTGTGGCCAGGGACCAACAGACTTAAAAGCTTTAAGAGACAGGTGAGACAAACAAATAAAAGCATATTTTATTTTCTTCAAATCTGTCATAATTTCAACTAAACAACCCCAGAACTGAGGAAATAAAAGTACAATCTCAACTAAGTCACATTTTCACAAGAAGAAAATTATCTGGTATTTTTTTTTTTTACAAGATCGAGACATTTTTTGCCTTTTGTTACATGTCTGGGTCCCAAAGAAACACTACATGCAATCTGTTCAAATTTGTGTAATCTGAATTTTCTATTACAGTGAAAAAGAAGAGAATGTAGATTATGATTATAAAACAGTTTATAATTTAGATATATATGGATGTGAACTTGCACCTCAAACTAAAGATGGTTTAAAAGCCTGGAATAAATCAGTTCAATACTGGTTGGCAGCTTATGTTCATAAACGTGTTCCAATGAAATCTCTCAAGTAGGTATTTGGTTTTATTAAACATGTTCATGTACATTAAAGAAATAGAAATACAAATTGAATGCACAATTTCCTTCACACAAGACCTCGGATCCCCACCTTTTGGACTCTTCGTACTCCTATCTTGTTCGAGCAATCTCCTGGTACCCCTTCGCACACCACACCCTAGGTAACATTATGAGCCAACATGAAAGTAAAAGGATATTTGTCGGTTGATGGAGTTTGATATTTAAACCATTCCATACTATATAAAATTGTCTTAGAGGCTTCTCAGGTTCCCCCAAGGGATACTAGTAAGGCCTACCCCTGGTTTGGACCCATGACATAAGCTCATAAAGTTTCAAAAGCCAATTTTAACATTTAATTAAGCTTATATAAGAAGGTTTCTGTAAGTAAATGGTATTTAAAATGATAATTAATGTTGATTTCAGAGTATCAGTAACTATGGCAGTAAGTGCTTATTGGCATGGTATACATCCTGGTTATTATCTGTCTTTTATGACAGTACCACCTATATTGATGGCTGAACAAGCCATGATGAAAGCTTTTAGAACCAGTGAAACAGAGAAGATGTTTGATTGGGTTTGTTGGTTTTTTAAAATGCGAGGATTTGACTATATGTGTATGGGATTTTTATTATTAGGAGCTGGTGAAACATTACGATATTGGTCATCCATTTATTATATAGTCCATGTTTTTACTCTTTTCTTTTTTATATTAGGTACAGTTGTTAATTTAATCAAACCAAAGTCAAAGTCTAAAGATAGTTAAACTAAGTTGTTTTAATAGCATATCTAGTCTACATTCTGTCAGGCTATGTTTTAGTTATATACATGTATAATTATATATCATGTAATAGCCATGTTCTTTTAGCAACAGTGTACATTGTTAATGATCTAAACGTCATTGCATGATGGTTAATCTTTTGCGTTGCAATGAAAATTATGATTAACAAGGCGTTTAAAGTAAGCAATTGTTAGATCGTAAATACAGTTGATAAAGGAACATGTGTATTAGCAATCAGGCTATTAATTGGCTTATTAGCAATATATCAAAAGACCACTACTGGCATTTATGTAATATCGGGTATTAAAGAATATTTTCATATATTATTCTGACTCTACTATTAACAGAAATTTAAGTTCAGTCTTTAGCATGATTACTATCCTATTATTTGGATAGAAACCAGTCAAATTTGGCTTTACAAAATTTCACCGACGTATATACTGATGGGATTTCACAACTGCATAATGTCAAATATAATATCCCTGTCTTGTATTGATGGGAATTGCAGGGACTCGACCCAAAATACTGCATGATGGAAACATAATATGCAAACATCACAAATGTGCATAAAAGTCTTCAATCCTCTTTTAAAGACCATCTTTATGCCTAAACTACTATGTTTTTATCTAGCATTTATTCTTTAATATTACTTTATATTAATAAGATTTTTACAATGAATAAATATATTTTGTTACAAATGTCTTCTAATTTTTCTGACCCGGTAACATACTTCAGTAGTCTTTCACATAAACAAATAAAAACAATTTCACCTTTCATAATCTTCTTTCAGTATATCATTTCTTACACAAGGAATGTTGACTTAAAAGTTACTAAACACATAACATCACATACATGAGTTTTCATAATGACTAGAACATTATTGTAACTAAACATTTCAAACTCCTTCACCAGTAGGATGTGATATTTCTTGTATTACTAAATGAAGAATTTGATTTTGTTCAGCTGATAACATTGGCCAGATTTCTGTTTGTAATGCTTGTAATGATTCTATATCTCTAGATTGACATGCCATCTGTAATAAAGATTATACTGATTAGAAATATTAGAGTCAACTTGTCGGTCTACTAAATGGCTCTCCGTCTGAATAATTTAACTGAGATTAGAGATAACACTTATTGTTTTCTTTTGTCGAAAAAATGGTTGTTATGAAGCTGACCTCATAACATACAAGAAATTTGTCAGTTTTAAGAGAAAAAACCTCAAGGAAGAATATTTCATCGCAACCAAATTGGCTGCACGATTTCAACTTATAACCATTGATGGTTTCCTGTCCCTCAAATTCACTAATTGAAGGACAGGATGTTCTGGTCTAGGTTGGAGTCTTTCTGTATAAAAATGTAAAATATAAGTAATGTCAACTCACCACAATTGACTGTAGTAAGAGAAATAAATCTTCATCTAAATATTGAGCTGAAAAATTTAAATAACTTTTAAATATATCGTCCTTTTCCGACCAAAATAAATAAGTTAATAATGAACCTGTAAATTAGATGTTTTCTTTTGCCAAGATCTTTTCCATGCACATATGAGATATGTCAAGTCTCAGATATCTTTTCACTGGGGTTGCAGTGGAATGTGGCAGTTTGAAATATATTACCATCCATATTGAAACATTACCCCAGCTAATTTATTCAAACTGAGATTAAGTTGGTTTATACAATATTTTCTAATATATTTGATTTGTTAAATTTAATTACCTGAAAAATGATCTTCTGTTGTTTCCCAGGCATATTTTTCTAATGTTTGAGCATGTTCTGGTCTTATACGTTGTGGAGTAGGCTAAAAATAGTCAATTGTTAACAGTTCATGTATATCCAAATAGTTATTTAACTCTTAATTTATAAAAACTTCTTACATATTTAAAATGAGAATGATGGAGAACATAAGCATGCATATTGAAATAATAAAAGATTTGTTTACCTGTAAAAGCATCAATAACAAAACTCTAGCTATTTCACATTTAACTAACATATCAACATAGGGTCCTAATGGTTTTCCTGTTGTTGTTGATCCTGAAATTCAAAAAATTAATAATCAATGATCCTAACCTTCCTATATTTCCAATATTGACATGGTGCAAATTGATGCACAGTTTATGAAACCTCTTTACAATCCTTTTAATATTGATCTTAATACCAAATTTACTTAAGATAAAAATCCTACCTCCTCTTTCTTGAGCTAAATATGTCATTTCGGTTAAAACTGCTAATGCTCCTTCATAATCTTCTACAATATACAAAATTGTATTTGTTGTCAAAGATAGCTTGCCAGGCAAGGTAACATACGCCCACTTCAGCAAATTTAAATATTGGAAAAAGTTGATTGCACCATCGCACTTACTTGAGCTGATATTTAGATGAATCAATTCGAATGAAAATTCTAGCCTCTATCATGTACACAAGTTAATTTTAACGTTTTTTTCATTAAGTCAAGAGCGATAACTCATAAACCGACGACTAGAAACGTATGATTCTTGAATTTATCCAAGTTATTATCAAGATGAATACACATACCAAGTTTCATTCAAATCGGATAAAAACTGTAGCTTCTATCGCATACACAAGTTAATTTTAATGTTTTTTCACGGAGCCAAGGGCAATAACCCATAAACCGACGACTGAAATTGGGCCATTTTCGAACTTGTGTGAGATATTATAAAGATGAATACACATGCCAAGTTTCATTCAAATCGGATAAAAACTCTAGCTTCTATTGCGTACACAAGTTAATTTTAACGTTTTTAACGTTTTTTCAATAAGTCAAGGACAATAACTCATAAACCGACGACTGGAATTGTGCCATTTTCCAACTCATCCAAGATATTATCAAGATAAATACACATACCAAGTTTCATTCAAATCGGATAAAAACTCTAGCTTCTAACGCGTACACAAGTTAATTTTAACGTTTTTTCACTAAGTCAAGGGCAATAACTCATAAACCGACGACTAGAATTGTGCCATTTTCAAACTCATCCGAGATATGATCAAGATGAATACATATACTAAGTTTCATTCGAATTGGATAAAAACTCTGGTTTCTATCGCGTACACAAGAAATTGTTGACAGACGGACCGACGGACGGACGGACGGACCGACGGACGGACAGGGGTGACGGCAATATACGTCCACATTTTCATGTGGGCGTATAATAAAACCAACTTTTCATGTGTGTGCATTTTCTGAGCTCCTAGACTATTTTTCTTTCAAAATAATCAGAGAAACACAAGATTAAGCTTGTTTGTCTTCAACAGTAGACTTTGTGCTTGAATCAATATCAATTTGGACTATTTTGTTATGTTATCATAAGTGATATTATTATTATCTTACTGTACTTACTTGTTTCTATTTTACACAATGATACTAAATCTAAGGCTTCCAGACAGTCTAGAGGGCTCTGAAAGAATAACAACTTAGGTGTTAGATGTATCTATATAGTAAACAAAACAATAAATAATCTATAACTTATATTGCCTCGCTCTATTTATGATTTTCTTCTTTGATTTTGTTTATGGCATATTAGCATCACAAAGTTTGTAAACATAACCTTAACCCTGTGCCAGTGCCTTCTATTTGAATAGCAACGTGTTGCTTTTCAATCACCCTAATCTCTATGTCTGCAATATTTGAAAAATTTAAATTCAATGAGTAGCATAGTTTTTGTAGAGAATGAAATTAAATAATGTACAAACAAATTGGCAGACAAAGTGAACAAAACGTGAACAAAACTTTTTAATAACCAAGCCTTGAGCAAGGTGTCAGTGTAGACTTTGAATTGCAACTATTTTAGAGGTGACTTTGCTGAGACCACTTACACCTTCTGGATGGGAGAGGTTAAAGTAAAATGGCCTACTTGAGATAATAGTTCTGCAGCTCTTTGAAAATGTCCTACAGCTTCACCTGGTTTGTCTAAATTCTACAATATAAAATAATGATAATGAGAGGACTGTAATATAACAAAACAGTACAAAAGATAATAACTTGAGTAAGTAAGTTCTTCATCAATAATCAAGTACATCACAAATATTATTGAAATGTGATTAGTATTTTCAGATTCAAATATCTTCACTGGTAAAAAAATGCCTTACCTTTAAGGCATGGCCAAGTTCAAGAGAAAGTGAAGCTGCAAGACTGATCTGTTTGCTTTCAATATGAACCTATAACAAACAAGTAATAAATAATGCATCCTATTACATGTTTGAAATCCATTGCAAACGAGGTTCATCTACCAATGCACTGTCTGCTACAGGCAACTCAAAATTGATATCCTGACCAAATTTATCCTTTGCACACTGCATGGCTTTGTTCAAAGACAAACAGGAGTAGAAAAGCAGAAAATAAAATTCAACATGATAGTATGTTGAAATTGATTATTCTGAGAAATAACATCAGATATCCAGAATTCCCTTATATTTTTTACTGCTAGAAGAGATTATAATCTTGCTGTTAACATTGTCAATACTTATTAAAGAAGATGAAATATGGAGTAAAAAAGAAAAAAAAAAAAGAAATAAAGACTTACTCTTATAGCATGACCATAACAATTAATTGCAGCTATCAAATGTTCTTCAAAACTAACACATTTAATTTGTTGATTCTTGACTTCAGCTTTTAGAAAGGATCTTGCAGCACTGGTTAAAGCTAATGCCTCTCCAGCATGATTTGCTTGAGTATGTTCACATCTACAAAGATAACCAATAACAACAATTAATGATAATTAATATGGGCAATGCATTGATGGTAATTTGGTAATTTATATCCATATTTGGATGGTTCTTTTCTAAAAAAAAAAATTGTTGAACAATCAAATGGAATATAAGCTAATATATTACGATATTCATTAAAATAAGTGGAAAAGAAAAAAGTTATTTTTTCTAATGGGTTTCCTAAAATGATTATAAAAGATGGTTATATATAAATTCTTTTCTAAAAACTTTTTTTTGAACAATCAAATGGAATATAAGCTAATATATCGGGTGGGCCTAAAGTAATGTCCCAACTTTTGACCTTCACTATTTTCCAAAGCATTTACTCAAATGGACTGAAATTTTGCATATGATTAGTTTATTATATTATCTACCTGTGGTGCGAATTTGAGTGATGTAGCATCATTAACCTTTAAATGGCATACAAAACTAAATCGGAGGTCGAAAAAATCAATGCCGGAGTCTTCTGAAATTATCCTTGCATATGCATTGTCCCATGGTGTCACCTGTCAATCAAGTTTCATATGGGATGTTCATGGGTTTGAGGTGCCAAAATGTCTAGCTACAGTAGGCCTAGTGCTGATCGGGATTTTATTAAAACACGTTTTGTTAAGAAGGGATGGAGAGGAAGACGTATAGTAAGAGAATTTCCTGGAAAACACTGGTGTTATTGCTCTGTTTTTGGCACCTCAAACCCACGAACATCCCATATGAAATTGATTGCCATGATGGCACCATGCATATGCAAGGATAATTTCAGAAGACTTCGGCATTGATTTTTTCGGCCTCTGATTTAGTTTTGTATGCCATTTAAAGGTTAATGATGCTACATCACTCAAATTCGCACCAAAGGTAGATAATATAATAAACTAATCATACGCAAAATTTCAGTCCATTTGAGTAAATGCTTTGGAAAATAGTGAAGGTCAAAAGTTGGGACATTACTTTAGGCCCACCCGATATATTAGCTTATATTCCATTTGATTGTTCAAAAAATTTTTTTTAGAAAAGAATTTATATATAACCATCTTTCAGTCCAATTGAGTAAATTCTTTGGAAAATAGTGAAGGTCAAAAGTTGGGACATTACTTTAGGCCCACCCGATATTACGATATTCATTAAAATAAGTGGAAAAGAAGAAAGTTATTTTTTCTAATGGGTTTCCTAAAATGATTATAAAAGATGGTTATATATAAATGACTTGAAATTGAAAACTTCATCGAATCTTGGCCTTCAATTAAGCTATCAAATAATAAAATCTTTATAATACAGACTTACCTAGCTTGTGCTAAACAGCAAAACCCAGAATATTGTGGACATTCCTGCTGATCTAAATGTTTAGCCAAACTACCTGAAAAATTAATTTGTGAGGTCACAAAATCCTTCTTTACAATTCCATTAAGAATGCGATATCTGTGATTCTCTCAGATCCAAAAATAAAGAATAAAACATATTTTCAGCAGTTATAAACAATTAAATTTTGCAATATAAATAGTCTTTTAACATTATATAATATGACAGAAGTTACATAACCTAAATGGTGACCATTACTTACCAAACTGCTCTATCCCTTCTGATAAGTTTGGTTTCTTCAAAAACCTCCTATAAATAAAATCTTCATGTTAATCCATAGCCAGTGAACAGAAAGCATTCTATAATATATTTTCAATTTTATTATAAGATTATGCTGAATTAAAAAAAATAGTGACTTGATTGTATTAATATGAAAAACGTTTTTGAATTTTGAATCCATCAAAATCAATCCAAACCTTCCTTAAGTTTAACATAAATTACTTACTTTTTCAATTTATTGGATACTGCTCTATATTGTCCAAGAACATCATTATCTTTTTCCATTTTAGTATTTTCAATGTATGATCAAACACATACTAAATTTCATGAAGACTGTTCCATGGCAAATATAAAAAAAACATAACTTTAAACCTTTTGAAAAAAAGGTCTTACGTAACAAAACAAAGTCACTTCTATCAGATCAAAGAGACGCTTTTTCTTCAGATTTTGATAGGCCTACTCTCTGGCCACATTGAGTTCTGAATTGAATATTTTCTCTCATTTCGCAAATTGTAAAATTATGATTATCAGTTACATGCCATGTGCTTTAGAATGGCTTTGGGTCCATGGAATTATAAGACTTGGAAATTTTTAATTTGAAATAAGTAATATAAGCACACTTCCCTCCCAGATATTTCACTTGAAATTTACCCATTTTCCGCCTAAAAAATCCCCTCTGTAAAATCATTTTTCCAAATATTTCTTTTTTTTTAACTGTTGTCATTTTCAGGAACCCAAAAACAATCAAAGAATTTCAAAAGGTTGATATTTCTTTTCATAAAAATTAATAGGCAAAATGCATTTCAGAACTCAATGTTGCCAGAGAGTTAGTAGTCATAGTCATAGGCGTAGGAGACAGGGGGGCAGGGGGGGCAGCTGCACCCCCAAAAAGTATGTTTTCGGGCAAAAAGTTCCAAAAAATCGGGCAATCAATGGAAAAACATTACTAAAATTCGGGCAGAAGTCGGTCTGCCCCCCTGTTGAGTCGTGGGCCCCTACGGCTATGGTCATAGTAGGCCTAGTAGTAAATTGTTTTATATGTAATAGTAATAGTGTGACGGTATATAAGTTCCACTATAATAAGGGTTCCAAAGAACATTTGTTATGTAATATTTGTTCCATTTGGAACTTTTATTATATAATACTAGCCCTAACCCTAACCCTAACCCTAACCCAGATATTATATGATTCGAGTTCCTGAGATCATTATTTTATAATAATGTTTGTTCCACAGGGAATATTTATTATGAGGAACAAATAAATATACAGTCACAATTTGGAGATGGTTAATATTGTCTTTCAGTGTTCACTACTTTCAGTTATTATAACATTGTTACATTTTGTTCCTTTGCCTTTGAATTGATGTATTTTATGCCTAGCTAGTTGTGAACAGGACACTGTTGCCTACTAGGCTACTAAAGTACTAGGCCTAGGCCTTAACAGTAGGCTACTACTCTCTAGTCTACTGACTCTACTGCAAGTCACTTCACTGTCGCAGTGCTGATTCAGACTCAACTCAACAAGACAAGAGTGAGGTTTGACGAGTGCCTGTCTCACATTTAGGGTGCAGGAAATCTTATCTGAAAGTCAGGTCAAATGAGAAACCTTTCAGAGTCATCATTCTATGCTCAATCGAACCATTAACTTGCCTGATGTCGACAGAGTCGGTGGCGGTGGGGGTGGGGAAAGTAAAAACGCTACATTCGATC
This sequence comes from Lottia scabra, assembly GCA_029955415.1. Lineage (NCBI taxonomy): Eukaryota > Metazoa > Mollusca > Gastropoda > Lottiidae > Lottia > Lottia scabra. Next base: position 21,335,845 of record JARJEI010000004.1, read on the forward strand.
AGGAACATTTTTGTAGTCACAGAGTTTGTCTATACTAAACACCAGAATGTACCCCATTTGATATAATCATTAATTGTCAAGGACATTATTTGTCCGTCAAGCTATTTTATAAGCTCTCTATTAGGCTAATCTCTCTCTGACCATTCGACGACAAACAAAGATACATTTTCCTCTAATTAACCCAATCTTTTCTATCAAACCTGTAGCCTGTCTTGGTTCTCTGGTGGTTATCGGTCTACATAGTTATCCACGTACACCTTTCAATCGGTGAATACAACACTCAAAGAGTATCGAATGAGAATAAATAAAAGTAAGAAGTGAGAAACTCTTCAGTATTAGGTAGAAATAAATCACTCACTGTAACTAGTAATTGTAAATAGTATAATAACATAATTCAATTAAGGCCTATAGTATAGGCCAATGGAGCCAGAACCTACGTCCATAGCCTTAAAAAATACTGTTCAAATCCTTCAATACTTTCAATTTCATACTACATTTATCAGACACGTATAGCAATATCAATAGGCCTAAGCCTAAGCATTAAAGGGATTGTAAAGAGGTTTTTTAAACTTAGTATGTGTATCGAGGACACTGATAGCATCAATTTGCGCCATTCCAATTTCCATTCCGACGTCTGTGGTTCTTGCTATTCCACTAAAACTAACTCGTTTTATGACGTAACTAATAGTGATCTGCATAGATATCAATAGTAGCTTCCAGTAGATCACTATTAGTGACGTCATAAAACGCGTTAGTTTTAGTGGAATTACAAGAACCAAATACGTCGGACTGAATATTAGAATGGCGCAAATTGATGCTATCAGTGTCCCTGATACACATACAAAGTTTAGAAATCCTCTTTACAATCCCTTAAACTTAAAGGGATTGTAAAGCATATTTCTAAACTTTGTATGTGTATCGGGGACACTAATAGCATCAATTTGCGCCATTTCAATTTCCAGACATCTGTGGTTCTTGCAATTGCCGACATTGATCTACCTTCCAGTACTATTGATATCTATGCAGATCACTGTCAGCGAAGTCATAAACCGTGTTAGTTTTAGTCGAATTGCAAGAACCACAGACGTCGGAATGGAAATTGAAATGGTGCAAATTGATGCTATCAATGTCCCTGATACACATACAAAATTGAGAAATACGCTTTACAATCCCTTTAAAGTGAAGCAGAAGCCTGCAGTTTTTATAAAACTTTAAATTGTGTATTGTTGATAAAGTAAGTACCAGTATATAGAAATATACTAAGTTAATGATTGTGCAATGAACTTGAAACAATTATTAATTTTTTTTTTCCAGAAATAATTGAATTTATGTAATTAAAATGGACGAAAACAAAACAGAAAATATTCTCTTGGAACAAGAAGTTGTCAAAACAGCAGAAGTAAAATCAAAAGAGTCAAAGGACCATAATTCATTACCGGTACTTAATAACACTGGTACCATTAACACGCCAGTATTAGCTGGAGAAAGCAATCCTGCTTCTGACTGTCCCTCTACTGTTGGGAAAGCCAATCCATCTGCTGTATCTGGTATGTCAAAGAGGGCATTGAAGAAATTAAAAAGATTTGAACAAATTAAAAAGAAGGATAAAGAAAGGAAAGTTGAGGATAGGGGTTACTCTCAACATATATTTTCTGAAACAGAGTATTACTTTGAAGATGGTCTTAGAAAAGTGTACCCATACTATTTTATTTTTACAACACACGCCAAAGAAAGATGGTTCAATAGAACTTTGATTGAAGTTTTTTCAAAAGAATTCATTGCAATGAATTCTGAAAATTATTGCAAACATATTGAAAGTGGTAAAATTTTAGTAAATGGTAAAAAAGTGAAAGCTGACTATCTGTTGAAGAATGGGGATGAAATTTGTCACAAGGTTCATCGGCATGAAAATCCTGTAATAGGTAGTAAAATAGAGATTATTTTAGATACAGACGATATATTAGTTATAAATAAACCATCTTCAATACCATGTCATCCTTGTGGTAAATATAGACATAACTCTATAGTGTTTATTCTTGGGAAGGAGTATGGTTATGCCAATTTGAGGAATATTTATCGTTTAGATAGGCTCACGTCAGGTGTTTTAATTTTAGGAAAATCTGTCGATGCAACTAAAAGATTAGAAGATCAGGTTCGGAATCGTGAAGTACAGAAAGAGTATGTAAGTAGAGTGGTTGGCAAGTTTCCTGATGGTATTGTTAAAGTGGACGAACCTCTAGCCTGTATGAGACATAATTTGACATTGTGGAGAGTTCAAAAAGGTGGAAAGGAAAGTCAAACCTCATTTGAAAGGATCAGTTATAATGGAAAATCTAGTGTTGTGAAATGTACACCTCATACTGGACGAACTCATCAGATAAGGGTTCATCTACAATATTTAGGCTATCCTATAGTTAATGATCCATTCTATAATAGTGCAGCTTGGGGACCTAGTCGTGGTAAAGGGGGAATTATGGAGAGAGATGAGAAGGATGTTGTTTCTGCTATTCTACAAGAACATAATGTTGGTCAATGGGTTAAGGGGGACAATCCATTTTATAAAGAAAAGTTTGATGGTTTGACAAACAAAAGTAACAGTGAACCAGAGCATTCTTTAACAAGTGAGAAAAAACCCAAACAAAATTCTTCGGGTGCTGAAAATTGTGAGACGCAGGACATTGCATGTGGGGAACCAAAAACAAAGAAATTAAAACTTAGTGATGAAAATGGTTTTGACAAAGATCAATTGTCTATAGATATTGACTGTGAAGAATGTCAGAATACCTATTTAAATCCTGAACTTAAAGACCTCATTTTATATTTACATGCTTATAAATATGAAGGTCCCGGTTGGAGTTATAAAGCCTCATTACCTGACTGGGCTGCTGATGATTGGAACAATTAAAAACATTACCTGGTAAATTTAATCTACCGGTATAAATTGAAAGTTTTAATTACCAGTTCTTCTTATAATAATACAATATTTTAAAGGGCCATTCTGCTTTTTTGAAAAAAGTTTCCATTGTCAAAAAAATTGCAAATGCTACCTGAGAGTATTTTAAAAGTATGCTTATTGTATCAATATATCTTCTTGATCAAACTGAATATGGTTTTAAAGGGTTAATTACAAACAGGGAGTACTTATTGTTAATTAGGCAATTTGACCTAGTTTTGGTGTTTGCCCTTTAAATGGCTCAATATTTCTAGCTGAAACCTTTCATATACACAAGAGGGACATTTCTCTACAATTAGGCGTTTATTTTACTCAAATCCGTTCAGTAGTTTCCTATCAGCGTCCAAAAAACATAACACACTTAAGGTTACGTAAGGTTTTTAAAAATCTTAGCTTGTTTTTAGCGTTTAAAAATCAACGGCTGGATTTTTTTAGTTAAAACTTTCAGATACATTAAAGGGCACATAGTTACAGATTTTGGTGTAAAGTTTTCACAAATTTGAGCAAAAAAAATTTTTGACCTAAAAAAAATTCAGACTGTCCCTTTAACTTGGTTGTCACATTTAATTTGATCTGTGTTTTAATAAATATCTTCTTTAAAATGAACTGCTATATTACTACATGTATTACAAACTGCAGTTAATACCTTGACACCATTAGTCACTTTTCTTTTAGCATAAAAGTTCGAAAATACAGCAATCGTGAATAAAGCCAATCACAACCTTCAACAGAAAGTCTGTAAACAATAAGCCATAATGTTTACATTCTTTAAGTGAAAGGTTTGGATTTGCAGCATACTTTCTAATCAAAGATATGCATTCTGTGATACTAGAAAAAAAAACTGCTTAATAAGTCAAGGCATTAGACACAGTTTGGTCAGTTTGCAATCAGACTACTTAATTATCTTGAAAATTAATTGTATATTTAGACATTAAGATATGATTATTTCATAATTTCATGCATATATGTACAAAAATGTTTCATGAAAATAGATTTAGTTAGATACCTTCAAGGCAATTATTGATGTCTGAAGTATACATTAATCGTTAAAAAATGAGAATAAATAAATCAAAAACAAAACCAGCTCAAAATTTAATAAATATTCCTGTACAAATCTTTACATTAACCAGATTAACACCGGTAAGACAATTTTATCAATGAAATGAGGGTTATGGGAGTTCCGTTCTTCTGTCAGATTATTTTAATTTTATCATCAACCACAGCATGACCTTCTGAAGTATATTCATGTCTTCAATTGTTGTATGGTAAACAAGTCTGTATTGAAACTTGAAAATAAATAGTTTTTTTTAGTCTTTGTGTATCTATAAGGTGCCTTTTTTTTTTAATTAAAAAGAACCATATGAGTTTGGGTCTAACTAAACTGGTGTTAAGCAACACAAGCTTTAAACATTTCTAATTTTTCATGATATAGTTTATAATATTCACTGGCTAGAAAATAAAAAGGTGTGTCCACATTCTGCATTTCTCTCTGAAATAGAAAAGTATATAAAGTATTAATAGAAGCAAACCAATCTAAGCCTTCTCATGTGTAGACATAAAAATGTTAATTGCTTTTAAATGACATCAGATTATTAGGTCCTACTAGATTATAAAAAATCTGCAACTGGTTTGGTACATCAGATTCATGTTGTAAATGAGTGTGAATTTACAAAAAATCTGAAACCAAATTAGTTTTATAAACAATTAGTATTTGAATTGAGTTTTTACTGAATGACGCCATATCTGACAAATCAACCTTAGGAGGAAGCTTCAAGGAATCGGAATCCAGATTTGGATTCAGGGCGAACCGTTGTAACGAGTGACACCGATTCAGAATCCAGTTTCAGATCGGGTGTAAACGAGCAGGGCCTTTATTTACTATCATTATTTATTGTTGAACTGTAGAGAAAACAGTACCGGTATGTAAAAAATATGATAAAGAAAATTGGATGTTACCAAATGTTAAAAAGTATTTGCATTGATATATGTAGAATATTTTGCTGTATTGAAAAATTGTTACTCACTGCAGAACATTCATAATAGTCTAATCCAGTTCTGTGTGCCAATTCTTTCCCAGCTTTAGGTGATATTAATCTTCTTTGATCTAAGTCAACTTTATTAGCTACTAATGCACCTATAATGATAAAATATTTTAATGAACTGTAGGCAATTAATCGTATTTTTTTTTTAATCAATTAAAATGTTCTGGATTTCAAAAATGAATTACTGCAATGAAAGATTCCAATGACATCAAATGATCTTTAGAGGTCATTAAATTTTCACAGTTTGGCTTCAATATTTATTTAATAGAAAATATGCTTAAATATAATTCACAAATTATCATTAATATTTATAATACAACAAATACCTGGAAATGGTACATCTGGTTTTTGAGATCGTACCCGTTCTAACCATTTCTCACAACTTGAAAATGAAGATTCATTTGTGACATCATACACAACCATTACCATTGATGGATGATCCCACTATAGTGAAAATGTATGACAAATATATTGATTTTAATATAAGATTTAATATCCAATACTGATATTAAATGAAAATAGATTAGCAATAAACACTAGATCAGGAAAAATGCTTAGTCGCTCATATGGATATGCAAGCATTTTATTAATGGCTTAGCCTAGGATCCTGTTTGAAATTAGCAATAATGTGATAAGCTTAACACTATCAGTACTTACAAATTTCATAACCATATCGGAAAAAATTTCTTTTCCTGCAGAATCATATATATACAGTTCCTGAAAATAAAATACACATAAATATGAACGACTTTAAATAAATTATGAGTAAGACATGTTTTTCCATTACATTCAGTGAATCATTTGTTTCTGTTAAATCATAACATACAGCACTTTATATATTTATCTACCAACGTCATTGTATGACTATCAGTGCTATTTTAATAACCATTACAGATAAGTATACAGAAAAATATGCTTGCTGTTAAAGACTAATTTGAATTTAAATTATGTGCCCATGGTTATATTTTGTTTGATCAATGCAGAGTCAATCAAAAACTATCAGTACCGGTATGGTTCTGAAATTGATCTTTTAATTTACATAAAAATAATTGATAATATTTTGAGACATTAAAATATAATACATGTACATACCACAGTATCTTGTGTATCAGGAATAACTACTGGCTTTATCATAAATTCTGCTCCAATTGTCTGAAAAATGATTATAGTAATTAATTGATAAATATAAACTTCAGCAGATTCAATAAAACATACATATTTATGTCCATGCCATTCAGCCAATCCAATTGGTTGCTTTTATTAGGCCTAGGCCTATCCTATTAAGCATAAACAATACTCTGGTCAGGCTTCCGTTTTCTTACCATGGTATAGTTTTTTGGAAAATGTGCTCCATCGCTGGAAAATAACTGGCACATGGAACTCTTGCCTACACCAGCATCTCCTGCAAAAATGAAAATCATTTGTTAACCCTCGAGAGAAGCTAGTATCAGCCAACAGGAGAGGGAAAAACCTTGCGGAGCACATTTCTCCTACCAACCCAAAAAGCTTTGATTCCTCAAAACCAGTTAATCTCCCTAGAGGTTCTTATCAATGTGAAAAGTTTCAATCGGGTGGTCGTTGTGATTTTTGCTCCCATCTGAATGTTACCAATTTTGTTACCTCTTTTCACCTTAAAACTAATCATGCTATTGTCCGCCATCTTCATCACAACCTCAACATGGTTTGGTTTATTTATTTAATAGAAGATACCGTTTGTCAACTACAGTATGTGGGTTCAACAAGAGATCCGAAACAACGCTTCAGTAGCCATAAAACCAGTTGTAATAGGAGAAACATAGAAGAACTTCACACTGGTCTCAGCTCTCACTTTTTGGTTGGTTGTCCTGGTTACAGTGCTCCAAATCAGAATCATCTGAAGATCACCTTGATTGACTCGATCAAAGTTTCACCAGAAGGACTTCAACAAGCTGGACATGAAAACAAACGAACTTGCACCTGTTCTGAATGCTGTCGCCTCAAAGATAAAGAAGACAGATGGATTGTGAATTTGGGATCTTTTTTAACACCCCATGGTCTGAATAAGCGCAATGAAATTAAGAAGAAGGCTAGAATTACTGTCATCTAATCAATAGTTTAGCTATCGTTGATCCCATCACTTGCTATTATACAGACTTTCTTATGCCAAAAGCTTTCTTTTCATTTCTCGTCATATTATATAATTATAGCCTAGTAGTATTATCTTTTCAGTATGGTTTGTTAACGTTTTAATCATTGTATGCATTTACAGCTCACACTCCTAGAGACCTTACATGTGGAGTTACTCTAATGATGTCGTCAAGATGTTTTGACGTCGTAGACCTCTAATGACCTCATAATTATTTCAATTTGCTCAATTAGAACGTTATTCATTATTGGGGGGGAAACACCTCCACCTTTATTCTGTTCGTCTCGGAAGTCTTTCTCCTGGTAATTATACTTTAGCTTTCTTAATCACTATTATAGATATCAATATGTAATTTTAATTATTGTATTATGTATATTGTGCGACTACTAGCATACTGATAGTGATTGTTATAGCACTCTTCGTACCTGAAATTTGACACTTTTTGCTTTGCTTTTTTCTATTCTGTGGTTAACTTTTTTCCTATTTCATGTATTTTTAGGCCTGAAGAAGCATTATATGCGAAAATTTGCCTCATTAAAATAAAAGTGAAAGCAAAAAAGAGAGATCTTGACTTTTTTATATTTAACCACAATATTAAATGTTATATGTTTTTTTTCCCGAGGATTAGTCGCACCACGAAGACTTGCAGTACGATTTTTAATGACTTTTGTCTGAAAGTAAGTTAGTTCTACGCTCTTTGGTAGTTTATAGTACTCACCGACTACAATACACTTTGCTCGTATAACTGCAGGCATTTTATTGATGTCAGCTATAAATTCTATTAATTAAAAGAAAATATAAAAGACTCTTCCAAGAAACTACAACAAAAATGTTGTCATAATACGGACGGAATGACATTTTGATTGCTGATTGGACAAAATATATTCAAGGTGAAGGTTGAATTATTACATAGGGCCTTGTGGTGCCGATACCAGTCACTGGAAGAAAATTTTCTGTTTGGCATTATTCAAAAGGAATTTTTCTAACATATCATCATATGAAGAAATAGTTAACCTTGCAAAATTATTAAAAAAATTGTAAAATTTGTTTGAAAATGATTCCATATCCATGAAAGGTAAGTTGAAATTACATGCAATAAACAATGCCTTATCTTGTCAAAGCCCTGCGAGAAACAGGAATTAAAAATAAAAACAAGACTGTTTGTAGATGCATTACATCCTCTGATTCTAGGTGTTGAGGTAAAATGTTACTTTTGTTGCACTTCTAGTTCGATTCATGTAAATCTGAATATTATTTGTCACTGGAAAATAAAAGGAATCTTTTGAATGATGAAATAAGTTCTTGTACTCTGTAGAGACTGTGTAACTGTAAAAATGAAATGAATGGCTTATGGTGTTTTACGTCCTACTTTTCTGCACCTATATTCCTATAATATGGGCTAATTGAGGACAAGCAAACGCCATGCAGTGTGCAATGAGGGAAATTTTGCCAGGACAGCGACATTAGCCTGCTCTTATTTTCGATTTCCAACTGTTGAGGGATCTTTATTAATGTGCGCAGTCAATAGCACACAGGGCCTTGGTTTATTGTCCCATCCGAACGACTAGACTTTTTTCCATGCATGTCAACCCCTCCGACTTGCATCAATGACAGGGGAAATTTGTAACTGTAGGTGTAGGTAGTAGCCAGATGCAACTATAAACTGTCAGTAGTACAGTAGTGTTAGACTGTTGTAAGCATGAACAACAAGTCCAACTTCATTAAGACTTCCATCAGGCATCTAGCAATTTGTTTCTGCCAGACAATGCCTATCCTAAGATGCCATTTGCTGGTTTGGTTCTATTTGACTGAGCTTTTATCAAAATTTTATGTTTTTATATTTTTTTCAGAGTGGAAGTTGAAAAAAATAATCTGTTAATGAAATATGGTGCATATCTCAAGTTGAAATACCTGTTCATAAGGTATCAACAGATCAGAAGGAGATGCCTTGTCGTTCTCCAAACAACCCTTCAACCAACAATAGTGTACTAACAACATTTGAAACATCAAATAGATATGTGCAATCGAATTTGGCGTATGATGTGTTTCAAGCAGTTGAGAATGGTTCTTTGACATTAGTCAGAAATGTTTTATTATCAAGACCAGATTTGGATCTTAATTTCCATATTCGAGATGTGACTCCATTATCACTCGCTTTATACAAAAGACATTTTGATATATTCAATATGTTAATACGGCATCAAGAAAAGACCAGACGAGTAGATTTAGACGTTAGTAGTAAAGACACATTGGGACGAGTAGAACCTCCCATTATAACTGCTTGTAGAATGCATTTTTTAGAAGGTGTATTTATTTTAGTTGGTGCTGGAGCAGATATTAATGCTATAGATAATGTAGGACATACAGCACTGTGGGTTGCTGCCAGGCGTCAAATGCCAGATTTAGTAGATTATCTGATTATAAATGGAGCTAGTGTTAATAAAGTCAACAAATTTTCATATTCACCACTTCTTGCATCATTAATGTATCATGTTAGTTCTATTATTGTTAAAATGTTGATTATAAATGGGAGTAACCTAGGAGCTTTCAATTCTCAATCACCTATTGAACATTGTGCTTTATTCTGGGCTGCTAAAAGAGGCAATATTGAAATTGTAAGATTAGTTTTAATGGCTGGAGTTCCATTGGCTCAGATTAGAGCTGTCAAAATGGCTCTAATGAACAGTGATATAGAAGGTGATATATTAACTCTGTTAGACAATGAATCTAGAACACCACCTTTATTACAACATTACTGTAAAAGGACCATTCGTAATTATGTGGCAGTGAAGTGTTCTGGAATTTATTTTGCAAAACATATTGAAAGGTTACCCTTACCAACTAGTCTCAAGAATTACCTTTCACTATCAAGACTTAATTAAAAGTTCCGAAAAACTGTGATTGTGACTCAATGTCATGTTAGTTAAATATTGTTGATTTTCAGTTTGGAAATTGTGTGCATGGTGTCTGCTTAAACTAATTTTCTTAAAATCGTGAAATGGTTGTTTTTCTGTATGAAGATCCATATTTTATTATGTTATATGTCATATATTACGGTACTTGATGAGTGAATTCAGTAAAAAGGTTGTTCTGTGTGAGATGAAAATCTAGATATGTGTCATAAATTCAGTGAAATGGTTGTTCTGTTTGAATCTAGAATCTAGATATTTATTATCACAGATTACATGATGAGTGAATTCAATGAAATGGTTGTTCTATGTGGCAATCTAGATGTTATATGTTATATATTACTTGAGTATATTCCCTGAAATGGTTGTTTTGTATGTTATATGTATATGTAAAATATTACTTGAGTAAATTCTGTGAAATGGTTGTTCTGTATGACAATCTAGACGTTACTTGTCATATTTAACTTGATGGTTGAATTCAGTAAAAAGGTTGTTCTGTGTGAGATAAAAATCTAGATATATTTGTGTCATAAATTATTTGAGTAAATTCAATAAAAAAGTTGTTCTGTATGACAATCTAGTCTTGATGATAGTGTCATATTATATTACTTAATGGGTGACTTTTGGTAATGTGTTCTTATATCCCATGTTGTTTGACTGGTGTCATTAAAATATTGCTGTGAAAAATAGTATAATATTCATGCTTTCTTTTGTATTAACATGGCTATGAATGGTTTATTCTGTCTGTTTCTTACCTTTTTAAAATTGTATACCTTATTAAAGTGAATAATGTTTTTGGTGCTATAAATAGCACTGATGTTGTTCTATGTTGTAACTTGAGTAGTCGTGAATGAAAATCAGATTGACTTGTCCTTCACATCATTAATATTTTGATATATTCTTAAGTCTTTTAGCATTCATATATCAAAGCACTCTGTCTTTAGTATTCTTGAGTTGACAATATAAGAATGCTTTGTCAACTAGGATGATTTTAAACATTTCAACAGTGAAATACGCTGTTAAGTAGATCATAAAAGGCAAAGTCAATACAAATGTATTAAAAATGAAAATGTTACTTTTAATATGGTCATTTCGATTTTATTTCACATTTTTGTTCACATAAAAAAAGTTTCAAATTTAATCAAGTAGTTCTCTAAATGAATTATTCAATTATTGAGCCTCCGTTTTACTGCCTTAAACATAAGTATTTATAAGTTTATGATTTGATTTGGACAATGATGTTCACAAATAATTTTTAATATGTTTTGTCGTGGAGACCAAGCTAACAGAAACTTTTGTCAGATTAGTTTCTCAATGGATAGAGTAACATTTTAGCTGGCATAATTTGTTTGTGGAATACATGTATATAATCTAAGTCTGCAAAAAAAACCATTAACTTCTTCTCTTGCTCAATTTAAGAGGAACTAATAAATTGACCTATCTCACTCAATACGACATGTTTATTTTTGTTATAATGTTGATTGTTGTAAACTGCATTCAAATGGTTCATTAAATTTAAGCTTTGTTATTACTGTATCCAAGTTTTCTTCCAAAACATCCTTCCCTATATTATCTTCATATGTATTTCTTACAATATAAATGTTGAAATGAAAGTAAACAGAAAAAAAAAAACCAGTAATGAATAATAATACAGAGCACAGACTTAAACATCATCTGTAAAAGAAATTTTATATGTGATGCTCTGTATTAAAGGGGTATGATCACCATTTGTTCAGCCAATCCTACCTTAGTCTCAGAAACAGGAAGTTTGCTAAGTTTATCAGTAATATTGCATAGTTTAGATCTCCCACGAAAGTTGAGCCTTCAAATCCAAAATTATCAACATGAGAAAGTCAAAAGTATGACTTGTACGTATATTAAATGAGACTATAATACAGAAATTGAAAGACTTAAGTATAGAAAGAGGTTTATTTGAGGAGAATATGCTACTTTCCTGCAGCTCTAGTAATTTTGAAGGCTATTTACATATTCGAGACCCAAAATGCTGAATGTTCCCCTGGCATTTCATATATTAACACTATATCTATCTTTACTAAATATCTATATACAATTCCAGCTGATAGAGCTCAAAATCACTTTTTAACCAAGTCACAGAGGTTTTTTGTTAGTTCTAGTGCTTTTGTTTCATTTCAAAACCCAAATGAATTATCAGAAATGGTGGACCAGTCCTCTTAAATCTATCTCAACTGTGGTTGTATAATAGCCAAATATATACATATTCTATACACCCCAACATTTACTATTTACGTTTTTCATACTTAAACATATATTAAATAAATACAATAACGATACATTAAACATAACAAGTAGGCCTATATACCGCAACTACATACATAAATATTTTCATTGTCAATTATCTTTAAGCACTTAAGATCGAGTCTTGCCATTTTTCTAAATATAGAACTACTGTAAATGAAATTGATAATTCAGAGAAAAGTATTGTATATAAAAATGATTTATAAATTTGTTAATGATAAATGATAAACTCTTTGTTTGTTTAATTAAATGAAATATAGAAAAATGGGGAAAATTAAAATAGTTTTTATTTTTGATGACTACTGTAATTGATAAAAACTAATTTTGGCATATTCATATCAAATTACATGTATCTAAACTATATCTAAGACTTGCTTGTAATAATTTAAACTAAATTGTTCATGTAATCACCACCAACCATTTACCATGTTGACATGTTTTTAAGCACTGTTAAAATTTTGATCTATTAGTAAAGTAAAATAAACCCTTTCCCTTAAAATAAAAATGTGATGGTAAATTTCTTTGTACAATGTCATCAATATACATAATAAATGTATTAAAAAAAAACAGACATTTAAATTAAAAAAAAAAAATATTATGTAAATTCAAGTGGTTTGATTCTTGTAACATTATTTGAAGGGCTGACTAACAAGCAATTAAAAAACCATTGATACCTATTAAAAAATACATACTGGCAATGTTTTTTCACTGTCAATATGAAAATATATTCAAAAATATATCAAAATAATGTCTTAATATTATAAGGTGTTAAAAATGATAAAACTCCTCTCTGGTATGAAAATCATCATCAAAGCATAGTCAATATATGAGAATGCTAGCTCCAAAAAATCTAAAATTTCAATTTTATCTTAAATATCTCAGAGAAAATCCATTATGATTTATGGCAGGAATGTTGAATAAGTCATTGCACACTGTCTGTATAAAATACTATAACATGATACTACGTAGGTTCACTGTCATAATACGCTTGAAATAGTCTTTCATTTTCACAGCATCTTACAGCTTCATAAGAATGCATTAATAGGTGTGGAAAACGTGATGTAAAGTAATAAACAAACTGATCTGGCACTGATCCTAATGATAATTTAACAGGTTCTGGTAATTCTCTATAATGATGTTTCTGTAATTATACAAAATTTATGATAAAGTTCTTGGTTTATTACATGAAAATAAAGAAGACACTACATTGGGGAATTCTTAACAGGTTTCTTCTGTTCCACTTCAATCAAACAGTACAGAACAGTCAAATTTACTTTTTCCATTTGAATTTTGTTTTTGGAGCATATGAAATGTTTTCTGAATCCTGACCCCAGTCCATACTTGATTTATTGAACTTTCAGTTGATTCCCTAAAACTTGAACAAACCTTATGTCATAGATATTAACAATATAGCAACAGTAAATTAATCTAGAAGAGGTACAACAGTTCTGTTCACTTATTAGAAATCCTTACCTTATTTCTCATGGCCCTCAATAAATCTCGTACTGATTTCCCTTTATAACTACGAAATTTCCTCAAATCTATAATGACAAGATAAAAACAGAAACAGTAAATATTAAAAAATGACTGATAGTTAGATAGCAAATGTGTTATTTCTGATAATAATACATTACCTTCTTGTAATTCTGGACCAATATTTTTCCTCCAATCATATTTAACTATCATATACGCGTCTGTTTCTAATCTCTGTACTACAGGACTATCTTCTGTTTCTTTTTCTATTCTATCACTTACATCCTATTAATATAAATACACAAATTACAATTCATGCTGCTGGACTTATTAAATTCCGATTTTAAATAATTTAGGCCCTGCTAGATTTCAATGAATCCGAAACTGGTTTGGTGCATCAGATTCGTGTTGGAAACGAGTGGAATTTACAAGAAATCCAAAACCAGATTAATTTTGTAAAAAAATTGTATTTGACTAATGTTGTTTATCTATTTGTATTAAGTTCATGTCGTCTGCTTGTGATGTAATTGTAGTCTGAAAGATGTATGTAAGAGTTATGTGTGAGAGTGTACGGGAGGATGCAAGAAGTAGTGTGAGAGGTTATATCAGCTTAACAAATGTTTCCGCTGAATGAGGCCATATTGAGGCAGATTCACAGTTTCGAAATTCATATTCGGGGCAAGCCTTTGTAACTGAGTGACACAGATTCGGAATCCAGTTTCAGATTGAGTGTAAAAGAGTAAGGCCTGAATTAATGAAGAAAGATTAAGAACAATTGATACTAGGGTTGAACAATTGTAATGATCAGTGCAACAGATAGTCTGTTGTATAAAGGACTTCATGACACATAACATGATGATAAAAAGCTTTGTGTCAGTAGAACAACTTTCAGGAGTTGAAATTGTTGCATCTGGGATTGTCAAGTATTATACACTGTCAATAACAATTGATTGATATATCAATAAGTGAAATTAACTCTATGAAAGATAAACACATTGTTTACTATACCTGAAAAAACATCAGTTGCTTCTCTCTACTCCAGAAAAATGGATGTTTTAATACAGCTTTAGCACTTGGTCTTTCATCAGGGTTCAATTTTATCATAGATTCAACCACTGATCTTAATACAACATAATCTACAAATTGGTAAAAGTAAATAAGTTTAAAACATTTAGATCTTAGTACTAAGACATGATTTACATTTAACAATTTTTACGAAATTACAAATCAGTTATAACTAGTCTCAATTTCATTTTCACAAGCACTAGAATAAATTATTATCTATTTCACAAGCACTAGAATAATTATTATCTATACCTCATTTTCACAAGCACAAGAATAAATTATTATCTATACTTCATTTTCACAAGCACTAGAATAAATTATTATCTATACTTCATTTTCACAAGCACAAGAATAAATTATTATCTATACTTCATTTTCACAAGCACAACAATAAATTATTATCTATACTTCATTTTCACAAGCACTCGAATAAATTATTATCTATACTTCATTTTCACAAGCACTAGAATAAATTATTATCTATACTTCATTTTCACAAGCACTAGAATAAATTATTATCTATCAGAAACTACAAAATTTGTTCTTACCATCGCCATAAATATGTACAAGAGATGATTCACCACCCAATATATTAGCCTGACGTCTTAAATTTTCACCAAACGGATGTTTACCACCAGACATAACATAATATATCACACAGCCAGCAGAAAATATATCAACAGCACATGTCTATAATATATAATGATCATAATTTATATAAATACCAATATTGCATATCAAAACTTCCAATGATGCGAAAAAAATGTTTGATTAATACAGTTATTCTAATAATGATTTTCCAATAAAAGTTAACTTACCGTTCTCTGATCTTCATCTAACATTTCTGGAGCAATCCAACCTTCAGTACCTGCTGCACCAGATCTCCGTGAAAATGACATACGACCTGCTGCTAGTTTTTTACATAAACCAAAATCTGATATCATAGCTCTTACTTCTCCTTTAGAATTAGGATAAGATAATAATACATTCTGTGGTTTGATATCTCTGTGAACTGAAATATAGGAGTAGAGAAATTTTAAATGACATATATACATACTGAATAGAAAAATAGTCTTGCTGATATCAATTTTGGTTGAAACATGAGAGGATTTCATAATTGAGCATATACCATACTCAAATTTCACCTTTGATGTAAATTTGGTCTGTAGCCTACAGATCTTATAGAATGGGACATAATATTTTATCACAATCTCTCTTTTCGGACTCAAAGCCTTTTGAGAGAACAAATAACTTGAAATTAGTCAAATTAAAGTAAAAGATAGCTTGCCAGGCAAGGTAACATACGCCCACTTCGGCAAATTTGAATATTTAAAAAAGTTGATTGCACCATCCCACTTATTAGTGCTAATATTTAGATGGATCAATTTCAATTCGAATGAAAACTCTAGCCTCTATTGTGTACACTAAGTCAAGGGCAATAACTCATAAACCGACGACTAGAAACGCACGTTTCTTGAATTTAACTGAGTTATTATCAAGATAAATACACGTACCAAGTTAATTTCAACGTTTTTTTCACTAAGTCAAGGGCAATAACTCATAAACCATCAACTGGAATTGCGCCATTTTCAAACTCATCCGAGATATTATCGCGATGAATACACATACCAAGTTTCATTCCAATCAGATAAAAACTCTAGCTTCTATCAAGTACACAATTTAATTTTAACGTTTTTTCACTAAGTCAAGGGCAATAACTCATAAACTGACGACTGGAATTGCGCCATTTTCGAACTCATCCAAGATATTATCAAGATGAATACACATACCAAGTTTCATTCAAATCGGATAAAAACTCTAGCTTCTATCGCGTACACAAGTTAATTTTAACGTTTTTTCACTAAGTCAAGGGCAATAACTCATAAACTGACGATTGGAATTGCGCCATTTTCGAACTCATCCGAGATATTATCAAGATGACTACACATACCAAGTTTCATTCGAATCAGATAAAAACTCTGGTTTCTATCGCGTACACAAGTAATTGTTGACGGACGGACCGACGGACGGACGGACCGACGGACGGACGGACGGACGGACGGACAGGGGTGACGGCAATATACGTCCACATTTTCATGTGGGCGTATAAAAATTGATTATAATATATCTGTTAACTGTAATATAACCAATATAACTCTATAATTAGATTATATTAACTAATAATAAAATTATCTGTAAATTGATCAACAGCTGTTGTTAAAATAACAGAATATTAATTTCACACTTGATAAACAACATATTATAATCAACTAGAATAGGAAAATTACATAAAGCTACTGTCGACAAATTATTAAATATTTACCAATATCTAGTGAATGAAGATGTGCTAGGCCAGACATAGCTTGATGCAATAACAATTTACAATCTAAATTTTCATACGGGGATTTTTTCTCTACATAAACTTGTATTGTAGCTGCACATAATTCTAATGCTATATATCTAAACTGGCTGTCAGCTTCCTATAATAAATATATAACAAATCACAATCTTTAATTTCACAACCATATAGTAAGTGACAGAAATAGGATTTTCATTTACTTTTTTCAATGGAATTTCAGATTTCTATGTGAACTTTGGCCCTACTTGTTTACAACAAATCTGAAACTGGATTTGAATCTGTTTCACTCGTTTACAATGTTTTGTCCTGAATCCGAATCTGGATATCAAATCTCTGAATCTACCTCGTACCAAAACCAAAACAAATCTAATGTACCAAAACAGTTTCGGATTTTTTTAAATCTAGCAGGGCCTTAGTAGAACTAGGGATAGAATTCGAGTTTAGCTATCTACAGTCTTGCAATCAAATGGCAGTTCAGACCTGAAAGTGCTTAGGATAAATTGAAATTGAGCTTTCTCATTTTATAAAGAAAACAACTGTTGATAAGACTTCTATATACATACCATACAAAAATATCTAATAACATTAGGATGTTGATCAGATTCTCTCAATAATTCTACTTCTCTATCAGCAAAACTAAAACATTCTGGTAACAATCTTTTTACAGCTACATCACGATTATCAAATTTACCTCTACAAATAGAATACATGGCTTATTACAAGGTAAAGTTTCAATATCAGTTTATACAGATATAGTACTTTGACATAAGGATGATTTGAGTTATAGCTTGCAACTTTAATGCTTGTGATTTATCAATTATCAAAACTTCAAACAATATACTATCAAAGATGAAAATAGTATAGAATAGCAGTATAATTTGAATATTTTACGGTAATATCCAATTGTGGAGAGATATTTAAATAAAGAGCTTAAAGTTTGAGTGAAAGATAAAAAAACTCACTTATAAACAAAAGTTCCTTCGCAACCATGACCCAAGACATTTTTAGGATCAAAAAGAATTTTATCAACTTGAATATGGCCATTTGGAATAGCTGAAAGAAAAGTTTATGATTTTAAAATTCCAAATTCTTAAATAGAAAAGATACCTTTAGGTTTGATAAAAAAAAAATCATATTTTTTACTTCCAGCAAATATGAATATGGTTTATGTTAAAATAAAAAGAATCTTAGAAAATGAAAATTGAACATAAGGCAACATAAAAAAAACCAATTGGTGATTGTTCCCGCCCGTGCCCGAAAACGGCCCCGTCCTGATTTTTTTTGGATTTTTTATTAAAAAAAAACGTAAACAATCCGCTCAATAGAGTAGGTATAGCAAAAATTCAATTTTTCGCGGACATTTAACGCGGAATAACTGTAATATAATAGGAAATACCACCAGTAGGTCCATCTAGCAATTTTATTAATTTACAAAAACCGAATATATGCAGTCTGTGGAATAAATTTTCTTTAATTCATTGTTTGCATGCTTCTGGTGAGGAATAAAGCAGTATCAGCATGTGGGCTTAAGTGTTTTAGGGTCCTATAAAAAAAAAAAAATAAAAAAAAAACCTCCCTCCTCCCCTGATTTCGGAAATTGAAAGGACGATCACCAATTTTTTTTTTTATGTGGCCTAACACTAAAGTATTTACCTTGTTGAACATCAGAAGCAGATGATGTTTTATTAAATGTTTGAAATGGTTTTTGTGCTGCTTGTTCTAATCTGTGTTCTTCCATTTGTTTCTTTAACATTAACTTTATTGATTCTTCTGTTTTCTAGAGAAAAAAAATCCATGTGATAAATCACAGTCATTGTTCCTGAGATATTTTCACAGCGAAAAGATGACAATTTCACTTAGAGTACAAAGTTTAAAAACAAAAAGCAAACTTTTGCCTTAGCCTACAAGACTATTGGGGGATCTGTAACATGCACAGTCTACAGCACAAAGATACTCCAACCAGCATCACAAACAGAGAGGACCAAGATATAAAAAAAATTGTGCCTTGGTTAAACCCTCGATCTTCATATTAGCAGGCAATACACTGAGCCACTGATGCCCCAGAAAGTGTTGATGAGATAAGATACTTACTCTAGGAAAGTAATAAAATGCACCAATAATGGTTCCAATCAGTAATGTTACAGTTGTAATAAATTTAATATCAGATATTGTAAACCATGATAAACTGTCATCATCTTTAGTTTGATTATTATTTCTATCAGTATTATGATTTTTATCAACAGATATAACAGTATGTGTAGTTTTAGTTCTTTCAGTTATTTGAAAAGCTGGTGATATTCTAGTTATAGATACATCAGGTACTTCATGATAACCTAAAAAATACAACATAATTTTAGATACATCAGGTTATTCATGATATTTCCTACAAAATACATCATAGTAGAGTTACAGTGAACTCTGTGAGTATTACTTGAGGTTCCAAGCAATAAGTTGAACAGACAAGCAGAAAGAGCTGTATAATCCTAAATGAATTGCAAAAAATGTACATGTATATCCTTAATGATTGAAAGTGCCAAATTCTCTGATCTTAAACATGAAATGATACTCAAATTTCTTATATCAAGAAGCTTAGGTCTTCCCTATACTATTGGCTATTAAAATAGTAATCACATGTAGCACAAAAAAGCTATGACATAATAAGGTTGTTTTAAGGGTATTGATTGGGCTAGCGTTCGAGAAAAAAAACACGAGATGGAAATTTTGCGAATTACCACCAAAATAATTTTTTTTTTTTGGAAAATCGCCCTGTACGTTTCTCGGCAATGTGCCAAGTTTAATGTAGATTGATCCATTCACATTTTTTTAAACTTGTATCAAAGGTTTGAAATGTCCAATTTTTATGACATGTTTGAAAGGGCTGTCAACTCATTAAAAAAAATCTGATTGACATGAAATCAACCTTAAACTATCGAGAAGGACCCCAAATCATCAACAAATGCACAACAAGTCTCAAGAAATCATTATTTCATATATATATTCCATTTTTTTCATAACGTGAAATATCCTAAGTAACACCCTTAAAGCAGAAGAAAAGAATTAAACTTACCTAACATGAGAAAAGGGGAACCTCTTCTTATTGTTGATGCTTTGATTCTTTCTTCATGAGTTTGTTTTGAATAGTCTACCTTAACTTGAGCATGGTCTGTAGGATTAGGTGGTCCCTCTATTAATAATGGTCCCAAGTTTCTTGGCTACAAAAAGTAAAATTATCTTTTTAACATTTCACATCATATCCAATTTAAATGGTGTAAATGGTTCCCGCTTTAAATCGTTCCATACTTTAAATAACTTAAAAGGATTGTAAAGTGGTTTTCTAATCTTTGTATGTGTAAAGCATCAGTTTGCGTCATTTCAATTTCCATTCCAGCGTCTGTGATTCTTGCAATTCCACTAAAACTAACGCGTTTTATGACGTCCCTAACACAGTGATCTACCGAAAGCTACTATTGATATCTATGCAGATCACTGCCAGTGACATCATAAAACGTCTATATGATATTATATGATTTGAAAATACTATACTATTTGGGCATCAAACTAAGGTATTTGTAAACATCCAGGTACTATTCATTCACATGTCAACCATCCTGTCTGCTTGAATATACACTGGATTTAGTGTTAAGATTAAAACTTACTGATATAGTAACAGTTCTTTCATCTACCATAGAAGCCAAGGCGTATGGTCCATGTTCATATTCTCCAACATATAAAGTAGGACTGAAACACATATTTAACAGTTAACACAATATTTTGTCCTAGAATTTGCAGTGTGTACAAAATAACAGTGTTACTACTCTAAAAGGGGTAATCTAAGTAGGAGATTGGTATCTGGTAACCTTGAGGGGCAAGCATGTCTCAACGGCCACTCAGTAATTTTTTAGATTTTTTAGCTCAAACTTTGAATTTCTAGCATTATAATAAAAAGTAAAATACGTACTAAAATAACTGATGTTTTCCCTGATTTAAAAATCTAGTTCTCCATACATTAGAAGATAATTGACCAGTTAAATGGTCTAGTGTTTCAGGTGCAAAACTAAGAAATGGTATCTTCTGTAAACCATCTTGATGTAATTTATACATAGCTACTATTGGTGAATCAAACTGTCGAGACCACAGAATTTCACCTATAATAGATATACAATTATTGTTTTAACCATGAAAGGTCAACTGAAAACTATTTAAAGGTTACCTCAATTCATATTGATAATTGATATCACTTATTTCATATTGTAAAGTGAAATTCAACAATTCTTGACATCATTTTTTGTATGTAAGTTATGAATGGCATCTATAGTTAAAAGGTATTTCGGTTTAAATTTGTACTTAAGGCAATTTTTGCAGTATTTCTTTACTGCAAAACTTTAAATTGTTTCTTTTTAGCACTAGCATAGATAACTTAAAGCATGCTGACAAGTGCAGATATTATTGCAAAATGAAAAAAATTATTACACAAGATTTTGAGGCTTTTAATTAATTTCTTGTTTAAGGAATAAATTATTACCTGATTCATTATCTAGTGTAACAGCCTGTCCATTTGAACTTCCAACAAAATGACGCAGATCTTAAAAACAGAAAGATAGCAATAATATTAGACTCCATAACCTAAAATATTTTAATATGGACAAAATGAGTACAGAAAAGATTCATTTAAGTCTGATGTCTTTGGCCTACCAAAAAATACCATAGTTAATATCAAGATGATGATTCACTCTCAAACCAGCTGAGCTAAACCTCCAACATAACATACCAGCAAATATTGATTTTTTTATTTTATACAAACCATGAAATACACTGAACTTAAATTGTTAATCATATTGTGTATGAATCACCAGATTTAATATTACCTACATTAATATACAATGTAATATAAACATTAACTACATAATATGTATATATTATATATTATAAAACTCACTATATTCTGCAGGATCAGGAGCTACGTGAGAACTATAATCAGTAAATGTAGCATTCCATCTTTTAACTCCTGTTTTACTATCAAACATCATTATAGAATATTCTAGAAAATATTATCATTAAAAAGAAATATTCTTTATATAGTCCTGTCATTAGGGTGGGGTTCATAGGGGCTCCAGAAAATGAAACTTAGGCCTCAGCAGGCTTCATACATTAAAAAGATAAATGTATTGAAGGGGACCTTGTTGCCACAGAATCTTCAGAAATGTGTTCTCCAGACTGCTAGTTTTCAAAATTTCACGGGAGATGGCCCACAGGCCACAGACTTTCTTTCTCAAGGGGACACAATATCTAGGCGCCAACACTTACTCCAAGTAAGTTGCTGAAAGGCTAGCTTCAAAGATAGTGGACCACAGCCATATACGCCCAACGAAAAAGCCTAAAATTTAATCAGGAGTAAACTAAACCGTATCAAACCTTTCCATTTAGGTCCAATAACATCCATTTTAAGTTTCATCAAAATAGGTTAAAAACTAAGAGAGTAATAGCATATTCAAGATTTTGGGGCAAGGGCAATAACTCTCCTTCTATGATCGAAAATAGCTCAAATTCGAACATGATCTTCGTTGTCTGAATGTGTATACACATACCGAATTTCATTTGATTCCATCAAAAACTTTTGGAGTGTTTACGAGCAAATGTTGACGGACCATATATGTCCTCATAGAGAGATAAGGGCTTTTAAAAAGGCTTGAACATGTGGCTTCAACAAATCCACCTGCCAATGTCTAATAAAGTTATAAATGGGAGTCATGTAACAAGGGTAAGTGAATCCGTGAAGGTGTATTATATTGTTTGTAATTCTCAGAATCCCTTTCTTTCACAATGTTTCATATGAAGCAAATATTGTATACTGTAAAGTGCAAGCATGAACTATGTGCATCCTTTCTTACCATCAATAAATCTGGAAAAATTTCCACATTGTGCAAACAATAAATCCTGTTTTTAAAAGTCTATGAAATGTAAGTAATTTACCTGTTCTACCAATATATAGTACATGTTCACTGGAAGATGGACAAACCTTGGCTGATCCCTCCATAGTTAAAGTTTGTAACTTACTACCAGTTATCAAATCTATAGCTATCCATACATCCCTTTTATGACCTAGAATTAAAAGCATTACAATGAAATGGGTGATGTAGTGAAGTCAAAGGAAGCTAAATGCTTTATCTTTAAGCAAACAATTTTTAATATATCCTCAGTGGCATTTAGGGGTAGAGTTTCATAGTATAATTCTCATGTTCTTGTTGTACATTTATGGTAAATTTATTAAAAAAAAAATTATTTTGATGGAACAAGATGGGGGATGATATATCATTATAATTACTTACCAGTATATAATATCCCCTCTGTACTTCTACATGGTGAGGCTGTCACTAACTCAGGAATAGTAAACGGCAATTTTTTAATTCCTTCTAAACCAGAACTTATAGCATATAAACTTCCATCTTTTGGATCAGGCAGGAAATTTGGTCTAAAGAAATCATACAAGACTACTCATAATCATATATTGTTTGTGGTGAAGATAGAATTTACCATTTAAGATTTTAAAACAAAAAAAGCTAGTTATAAAATCAATTACTTACCCAGATGTTAAATCAAGAGGAACCTTTATCACTGGGTCTGAAAATCAATAAAAAACTTATACAAGTCTTGATATACGTTCAAATGGCTCCTTTTTCGGAAAGCAAGGTTCTTAAGGCTAAATATGTCATGGTTGACAGTGAAAAATTGCATCTAGTTTAATCTAAATTCATCAAAAACAAAATTATTTCTACAGTTTTCAGAGGTAAAAATTAGAGAAAAATTGTCAGGATTAACATAGTTAGATCTCATCTTTGTCTTGACAAAAAAATCTTCCACAGATAAAGTCTACAAATCCTTCCATTCTATATATATATATATATATACCGGGTATATAAATTATTGCAACTAGAAAATGAAAACTGGAATCTAATAATAGAATGGTAAGATATCAAAATAATTATTTGATGAAATGAACAATAAAAAATACCTTCTTTAAGTGTCCACAAATTTTTTCCACTGTGTTTACCAATTGCATAAAAAGAACCACTTAATGTTGATATAAATATCATTGACTCTTGCAAAGTAAGTTCATTCACCTATAAATAAATTCTGAGGCATTACACTGTCATCAATCATCACAATCAACTTCTTATTAAAACTTAAAGGGATTGTAAAGAGGTTTTCTAAACTTTGTATGTGCATCGCGGACACTGATAGCATCAATTTGCCTTATTCCAATTTCCATTCGGACTGTGGTTCTTGCAATTTCACTAAAAAAACTAACACGTTTTATGACGTCACTAGGCCTAATAATGATCTACCGGAAGCTACTATTTGATATCTATGCAGTGACGTCATAAAAAGCGTTAGTTTTAGTGGAATTGCAAGAACAACAGACTTCGGAATGGAAATTGGAATGGCACAAATTGATGCTATCAGTGTCCCTGATACACATACAAAGTTTAGAAAATCTTTTAACAATCCCTTTAAATATTATTTATTCATGATGTCAACTTGATCATAAAGCCCTTAATCATGATGTAAGGATTCTTGATTCTATATAGTATAATAAATAATGCTGATTCAACGAAATGATTTTTTAAGATAATAATTAATTGATTTATTTATAAGAAAGGAAAGAAAAGAATTAGAAGCCAAAATTCTACCCAGAAATAATTGTCAGAAAACTATCATATTTGGACAAGAATACAAAATATAAGCTGTTATTGTTAATTAAATTTTATTTGCAAACAAAAAAATTGCCAGTAAAAAGTCTGTAAAAATAACCAGGAAATCAGCACTAATAGTTACTTTGAATCATAGCAAGAGAACCAGATTTAAAATTTAAAAATCTAGACGACTATATCCCTTTAATTTGGGGCTTTGTTTTGACTAAAAAAAAGTTACCTGAGTGGCACTGACAAGCACTTGCAACTTTAGTGCACACCACAAAATGGTTAAAAAGAAGTTAAATTGAATCAAAAACATATTGAGTCTGAAGTGACACACACAAATTTCATTTTATATTCAATAACCTATATTAATGGGAAAACACATTGATATTTTTTCCCATTTACTATGTTCCGCCATGTTTGTTATGATTTCGATTACAGGTTCGGTGAAAACTTTTCAATAGACCAATCGACTTATTGATTGGCTAATAAAATCAAAATAAATTAATTTGATTATAGAACAATATCTATTCAAAATAAATTAGATGCATCAGTTGCACTAACAATCTTGGCAGTAGGTTTACATTTTGTCTTTGAAAAACAACAACGTAGTTTGCCTGCATTGGACGAAAAGATTCGCTTCGAGATGAGTAAACAGGAAGAAAATGGGTGTCAGGTCAAGTTTCCTGAGATAAGAAAAAAATATGTCGTAAATAATTCTGGCAGGAACCCAAACATCTGCGTTAAGTTATAAGGTGTCTGTCACTATTTATTTGCAAAGAGTACAGATTCATATATTTGTAAATTTCCATGGGTATCAACCTTCTGATCACCTATATTTATGTCATTTTTCATAATAATTTTATCATTATAATAGTTAAGAGTTTTACGTCCTACCTTTTTGCACCGATGTGGCCTAAATTATTAAATAATTTAAAACTTAATGAAATCTTCTTAGGCTTAAAGGGATTGTAAAGAAGTTTTCTAAACTTTGTATGTGTATCGAGGACACTGATAGCATGAATTTGTCCAATTTCCATTCCGACGTCTGGTTCTTGCAATTTCACTAAAACTAACGCTTTTTATGACGTCACTAATAATGATCTACCGGAAGCTATTATTTGATATCTATGCAGTGACGTCATAAAACGTGTTAGTTTTAGTGGAATTGCAAGAACCAAAGACTTCAGAATGGAAATTGGAATGGCGCAAATTGATGCTTTCACTCAGATTAGTGTCCCCGGTACACATACAAAGTTTAGAAAACTTCTTTACAATCCATTTAATCAGCCATTAGGACACAAGGTCTATATGATAGAAATGGACCAAGCTACTCTTTCCTCTGACCATATTGAGTTTTAAAGGGGAATGTTCAGCATTTTTCAAGGATTGATTTGGGCCTTGAATTTATGTAAATAGCCTTTAGATTTACTGGAACAACCCAAAAATTGCACAATCCCTTCAATTATACCTATACCGTATCTTTCATTTTCTGTATGTGTTTTCTATATAAGTCATAGTCTTACTTAATGACGAGTCGTATTTTTCCATGGGCCTGAGGGCATTCTTTGACAAAATGCATGTAATTGATATTTTAATGGGACTGTTGAAATACCGTATCTAAAGTAGGAGTTTATTTGAAGTGTAATGTAGTTATGTATTGATTCATTTATCATCATGTTTTTATTTCAGATATAAAAAATAGTTGAAATGAGTAAAGATGGTAGTAAAAAGTCCAATTTATCAGGCTTTAGTTTTAAAGCACTTGAAGAGGAAGAGGATAAAGATGATTTGACATCATTTACTGGTAAATTTGATAAATTACTTGATGATTCTCATAGAAATAAATCAGTTGGAGAAATTTTCTCTGGTGTTCACCGATCTTCACCACCAAGGTTATCAGATAATAAAGTTAAAAAATTTCGAACTTCTTCACTATCACTGGATGATGAGTTGATGTCACCATCAAAAAAGGGGAAATCATCAGTGTTTGAATATAAAGAACTTATTACTGGGTTGAAAGAAAAGATAACAGATACCAGAGTTAAAATAACTGGATCAATAAATAAAAAATTAGAAGAATTATCCAATGATTCTAGTCCATCTTGTGAAAATAGTAGTAGAATTATTTTAGACGACCCTTTAAATCATCCTTTAGACGCTTCCATTGTAGAAAAGTTAGATAAGTCTCAAGAAGAAGAAGTCCAGAATGTAAATTATGAAAGAGTTCAATCTGCCCCAGCTGCATTAGATGAAATTGGACATGAAGATGAAGATGATGGAATTGAGGTTGTAGAAAGTTATTTTGGTGATGAGCCAATGGAAGATTTCACAGGAGATGTTGGTATTTCTCTTCGTGGTACAGCAGCTCACTCCAAGTCTAAAAAACTGGGTAAAAAGAATAGACCAAAATCATCAGCAACAGTTTCAATGTCAAAGTTGGTATCAACACCAGAAGAAGAAGAAGAGGTACAAAGGAAGTTTTCAGATTCAGATGTAGAGAATAAGAGTATATCAGATGAAGATAATAATGGCACTAAATCATCTAGTGCTAATAATAAATTATCCAGACAAAATAGTCAAGACTTGATTGTGCCATGGCAGAAAGTTATTTCTATAGCCATTGTTTTAGTAGCCTTTTTAATTTTACCAATGCCATCCTTTATAAGTGGACTTGTTGTTGGAGTAATTTTATCTTTCGGTGGTTGGAGTTTATATTTATGGGTAATACAATCACCATTACCAAAAGAACCAATAGAAATGACACCAATACATAAATTACCACCAATGGAAATACCTCGTATGAAAGAACCGAGCAAAGAAAGTGGAGTTTATAAGGTATATTATTAGTTTCTTACTTTAAAAAAAACCACAACATTATTTTTTAAACTCTGAAATATTTAATCAAAAGCTTTCTTTTCTTGTAAACAAAAAAACCCTTAAAATTTTTGCCTTTTGATTTGTTTACTTTCAATGAAGAATGTTTTATTCTGTCTATGTAAAATTGTATATTATTTTATTGTAGGGATGGATGAATGAGCTATTAGAGTATAATCCTGATGACTATCATCTCAATCAAACACATTCTGTATATGTTGGTTTAGAAGGAACTCAATTACGTCTACAAAGACCTAAAACTAATATGCCTAGACGTGCTCTGTGGGATGAGATATTACCACCACCCAAATTTATACATCAACGTCATCTAAATTTAAAAAATAGCCGTATTTTTCTAATGCCACCTGGCCTTGTCAAAAAAAGAGTTTGGAGTAAAAAATATCCTATTTGTATAGCCTTGGATCAGGACAAATTACCTATTGTAAGAACCAAGAGTAATGAGAGTAAGAAGAGTACAGATGACGATTCTGATTTTGAAATTATCACAACTGACAAGTGTTCATCTAATATTTTATATCTGTTTGCTAGAACTGGGTGGGAAAAGGAGATATGGTTTAAGAGGTTTCAAGCTGCCTCTAATGGTAAACCATTACAAAATCATATATTAGATATTTATAAAGCTCTTAGTATAACTTCTAGAATAACTCGAAATCCTTCCACTTCTAGTTTAAAACATAAAAGACAGAGTTCTAATGATTCTATTTCTTCCATTTCCTCTCAACCTGATCAACCACCTAGTCCTTCACCGTCAACTAATACAGGCAGTGAGGATGGTACTGTCAATCTTCAAGCCTTTGCTGAATACATGGGGAGATTAATGCCATGTGAAAAAGATCTTAAGGAGTTAGCTACATCCAAATCTTGCCATTTCAAGCACGATTCAAGTGATATCAGACAAGTAACTGGTTCCCTGGTCTGTGATCCACAGTTGATTTGGTTGAATTCATTAGTTGGAAGATGTTTTTGGGATCTTTTACAAGACAAATGGTGGTCTGAAAAAATAAGAGAGAAATTGCAGAAGAAATTAAGTAAAATTCATGTAAGTAGATAATTATATTTAGCTTTTGAAGTGAAATTGGTGTATGCGAGTCTTGAAATCAGACTGGGCACTTCACACAAATGGGTACCGTTACCTGAAAAAAAACTACTCTTATTTGGTTCCTGGTTCCATTATTTCTGACAAAAGCTCAATATTGAATGGGGAATATCTCCTGTTTTTTTCACAAATATCTTGCACATCCTTGTAGAATACTCTAAACCTAATGGAATCATATGATGTTTAATGTATTTTTTATGTTTTATAGGTGCCATATTTTATAGAAGAATTAAAGGTAACACATACTGAAATGGGGTATGAAATACCAATTATTAGGAGAGCTGGTAAACCATATATTGATGAACAGGGTTTGTGGATAGATTTAGATATTGTATATAATGGAGGTTTTTATATGACAATGGAAACCAAAATAAACCTGATGAAATTACAGAAGAGAGACGATGAAAAAGCACATAAAGATGATTCTGGGTGGGTAAATTATAAATCTTGCTGATTAAGTATTGCATGCAATATGATTGTGACATTTTCATTTTTATACGCCCTCATCTCTCTATGAGGACGTATATTGTTGGAACCCTTGTCCGTCCGTCCGTCCGTCCGTATGTCAACAAAAAGGTTTGAGAAAGTTAAACTTAAGGTTTTTTTGTTGGGCGTATATGGGTGGTCCACTATCTTTAGTCATATACAGTGGAACCTCGTTTATCCGCACATTTCCGTTCCCGATAAATTCGTGCGGATTATCGATATTCCGGATAGCTGAAATATGTCATTTTGCTCAATAGAGTTATGTCCCTTACTTATTGAGCAGCTGTCAATAGCTATCTGTCGAATGTCACGTACACAATAATACATATAATAGCCATGCGTGAGTACGGTAGTACAATACGATGGACTTTTCAGTTTTCTAGAACCCCGTAATGCTCAGAGTATGGATTGAAGTCATCTTGATATATTTTACCCTTGGATAGATTTCATTACATCTATCTGTTCACTTTTCAAAGTAGAAATCCAACCTTGTGTACAATCATCATGTAATATCTTAAGTAAAAAATGAACATGTACCAGTATCCACAAGTCATCAAAATTAAATAAATTTCAAGATGACCTCATACACAATATAAATATTAATAATTGTATGTGAATTTGTTTCAGTGTTTATAATTCACCTATAACAGATTCTAATGAAGAAGACAGTGCTGAATCTTCTACTGATGAAGATGAAGAAAGTCAAGATACATCTAATGATGGGTAGGTATCTCTCTAGTCTATTATAATTTTAGTTTTCAATGAATGAATGGATTTTAAAAGATGTCTTGAGTTGGGTATCTTGATGGATTAAGGTTGATACAGCTATCCTGACAAAATTTCCCTTCTTGCACACTGCATGGCATGTCATTAGTCCAAACAGGTGCAGAAAAATAGGATGTAGAATCCATTTCATTTCATAAACTGTTCTCTTTTTACAGGTCATCAGGAGGAGCTGGTAAAAAGGTACTAAAATACATTGATAAGATAGCTAATTCAAAGTATTTTCAACAAGCTTATGAATATAAATATATCAAGAAGGCTATGGAAGGTGTGTCTAATACACCTCTAGAACTAACGGTGGAACTTAATAATTTAACAGGCCGTCTAGCCTTGAATATTCCACCACCACCAACAGATAGACTATGGTTAGTTCAGTTTTTATTTTAAATATCAAGACCCAATCATATATACACATGTATATGGACATATGAATATGATTTTTACTATTCTGAATTAGACAAAATTCCTTGACTTCTTTCTTAAAGATATCAAATCAAAATGGATTGCTTTTATTTAATTCTTTGACTTTCACTTGGCGTTTTTATGAATTTTTATATTCCTGTTTAAGTTTGGCTATATCTTTATTGGCCAAGATGAAATTAAATTGTTAGTAACTCGACACTTTTATCTTAGTTATATAGACTCTGTTACTTATCTAAACAGGAATATGTTTTTCTAATAAGATGTGTTTTGTGTAGGTATGGATTCAGAGGAAATCCAATATTATCACTGTCTGCTAAACCAAAAGTAGGAGAAAGACAAGTAAATATATCACATATAACAGAATGGATTGAAAAAAAGTTGTCTACAGAATTTCAGGTATGAATATGTCTAGGAAGCATTTAATACATTTAAAGTATTCTTTCAAAAAATTGCATAATGATGGTTGTTAAACATGTAATCTAGCATTGGGAAACAGGGTTGTGGGTTGATTTGGGACTTGAATATATGTAAATAATCTTCATAAATTCAAGAACTACATGTTTTTTCAATATAGTGTGGTTTCACTAAAAATATTTTTAACTTTCAAACACAAATAATTATGGAGAAATATGGAACATTCCCCATTAATGACAATTCATTTGACTTCAATCTATTATTTGATGTTTCAGCGTGTTTTTGTGATGCCAAATATGGATGATTTAGTTATACCTATATTGTTACCAGGAATACCTAGTGATGTGATACCAGATATACCCCACTCAGAGAGTAGTACAGCTGTATAGATATAATATACTGGTAGTTAGGTTGACCAGTATGTTGGTATTAATGAAAATGTTTTTACCAATTTGAATTGGAGAAACTCTTCTGTTACAATCATTCCTGGAGTAAGAATGAATTATTGAATAATGATATGAAAATATGGCGTAAGAAAGGACAAATGTCTTCAGAATAATGTAAACTATGAAATATAATTGTTGTGCAGTTTTCTCATATAAAGAATTAACTGTTGTTCTTTCCTTATATGGAATGCCTGGTTGCCTTAATTATCTAGGCTCAATTATCTTGTAATGCTTAATTATTGATATAGTGCTATTTTAGTTGTAAATGATTACCGTTATTTAGTGCATGTATTAAATGATTTTTGTTTGCTACTTGTGAAAGTGTGATTTACAATTCGGTTTGATAGAAAATTTGAAAGATACTTTAGATAGTTAAAAACAACAAAAGTCAAAGTTCATAATTAAAATTCCTTACATTGCTATTGAATTATAAATTTACTTTCAAAAATTAAATCTTAATTACAGTAAATAATTTAGTCTGTGCTCTTAATGAATAAGTGAGTCACTTCACAGCAGTTCGATGGTGGGTTAATAAATTGAGAAAAGTACTTCTTACTGCCCAAGAATTGTAAAGATTTTGAAAGTAAAAGATAAGAATTATTTATGATCATGTTGTG
This sequence comes from Lottia scabra, assembly GCA_029955415.1. Taxonomy (NCBI): domain Eukaryota; kingdom Metazoa; phylum Mollusca; class Gastropoda; family Lottiidae; genus Lottia; species Lottia scabra. The sequence continues at coordinate 21,367,905 of JARJEI010000004.1, forward strand.
AATTAATTGTGCAATTTTCTGTGTACATGCCTGAAAAGTTTTCTTTCTTTTAAATTATTGGTCTGTTATTTTATTACCAAATTGTCTTAAAAAATAATTTAAAAAAATATATTTTGATCGTTTATTAGATGACCCAACAAATTGCCATATTAATATATCGCAGTATTGTATCTGTTCTTCCTCTATATTTATAAATTCTGTATTTTTATTCTGTGTATGGTTTGTTTGTAGGATATTTATAAATTTTACTGAATATTTGCTTGCTTAATGCAAAGCACTTACATTTTAGGGCCTGGTTATATGTGACGGGCTAGCCCGTTACCCGGGTTGAAAGTTTTGAATCTTTACATGAACGTGGGCTAGGGCTCAAAAAGCTTTTGTTTTGGTTCTTGGGAGCCATGTTGTTTAATAAAAGTATGATATACGCAGCGTTGTGGCTAACCCATCAAATAGTCTTTATGTGAATACCGGGCTGGCTTGGGGAGCCTGGCCCTCTTTTCATATAAATACGTTTGAGTAAATCAGTAGAAATTTAACAACAGTGACGTCATAACCGAGACACTCTGCAAGCCGGGCTGACCTGCTACATATAACCAGGCCCTTATAGAAAGATTTTTTTTCTGTTTGTATCTAAATAGTCTTAGAAAAGGGTATTGTTAAAAAAAAAGTTATAGATGTATATGCCGGTTAGGAATGCATTCAGTATTGTTAAGATTTAATTATCTTTTTTAAGTGATTCAATATCTTATACAATTTAATTTGATTCAACTTTATAATATGACCAATATGTAACATATTTTAACGAAACGTGACCATCATGCCTAGTGTTCTATTATAGAAAAATTGTGATTTCTGTAATTTGTTATTTATTTAGAGGTTCTAGTTTTGACTATAGATAATATTTTGTTTTTTTTATGTATAGTTTAACAGATGTTGTTAAAAATACTATTCTTAAAATAATCTTATTGATTCTCCCCTGAATGTACTGTGTTCACCTTATTGACTAGTCTGAACAATGAACTGAATATGAATCAAGAAAGATGCCAATATGCAGGATTAACCTTAATTTGGTCTGGAGCTGTTTTGACACATTTATCTACCATAGGCATGCACATCCATATTTTTTTTCTGAATCAATCTTTACATGGTCATATCAAAATGCGTCCAAGTTAACAAGTACTAAGGCTTTGTCCATTATCAATGTGACAAAATAAAGATTTTGCTTCTTTAAGGGATTGTAAAGAGATTTCATTTGTATCAGGGACACAGAGAGAATTGATTTGCACCTACCAATGTCAAATGTCTGTGGTTATTACAATTCCACTAGACCTAAGCCTTTTAGGTCACTATTTGAAAAGCTTCTAATGTATCAAGATCTTTGCCATCAGCCCTTTAAATTCATTTTAGTGTAGTGGAATTGCAGTACTCCAAACACATCAAAATTCCAAAGTTAGAGAATGATAAATGAAAGCCACAATTTGAATGAATAAAGACTTTATTCAGAATACAATTCAAAGCAAGCTACAAGTACAATATACATATGTCATGTCAAAAAAAATCTATCACTTAACTGATAAAAGGCTGCCCAATCCTAGAATAAATGGTGCTTTGGCAGATTGTGATGGCTCTAGTATCTCATTTTGGTTACAAACAAATGCAGTAAGTACTGAGTGTGGAAAACGCAGAGGCATAGTTATATATCTATAATAATAATTAATATATTAATCCATACTGTCTGTAATAGCAGCACTATTAGAACACTTTGTGCCCTGCTTATAATATAAAAACATCACAGAATGCTTTAATCCTGCACTATACTGCATTTTAGGAAAGATTAAAATATGAAATGGCCATCATGAGGTTTATAGCGCCATTAATCAAAATTTCACAGCCCAGACAATGGAACAACAAATGATTAAAATTTACGACACAATTTTGTAAATTGACACCGATCACAACAGCATAGAAGAGGTTAGTATCATGTCCAAATCTGGGCGGGAAAAATACTATTACAGACAATACAGCAGTTAATAAATCGACAGGGTGGGGGCAAACCAACCATTCATTTCATCTATACACCACTATTAGAATGCTCCTCATTTTTTTTTTACTATTTTATTTCTTGGAAGAATTAATTATTGAACAGCACTAGAATGCACTTCTATAACCTGATTCACACAATGGACAACATACACACAAAATGAGAAATTTCATTATCACAGAGGATTGTCCTAATATTCAACAGATTCCAATATTAAACGTGAGAACAAAAACATATTACACCATGATTCATTGTCATATATGACCATAATAAACAAAAAAGGAAAACAATTTTTGCAACATTTCCTGCAATACAAATATTAATCATTTGGAAATTAGTCATGAATAGACTATACAATTTGTAATATTAATATATAATAATATCTATATATATTTCTATGTGATTTTTTTTTTCTTTTTTCATATATTTCTTACTTTTCACTTATGAGGTTTAATTGTATCAAGGCTCAAATACCTTTTCCAAAATGGACATTCTACACAGTAAAACTGGTCGACCCATCTGACAAGACAATTTGAAATCTGAAAGACTGAATACTTCATGTGGAAGTATAAAAAAATAAAAATCAGTGCTATACTTCTTAGAAGCATTGAGCACCAAATTTGCATGCACTTTGGGTAGTTGACCAGTCTTTTTCGTGCTAATATCGTCTATGGAACACATTTATATTAAGCACATCTAATAAAACCATAAAGGTTTTCAAAACTAACATCATTTCATTGCTTGAAGAAATAGAGGCACCTTTGATATATTTTTCTTTGATTTTATATATTAAATTAAGATCTAACAACACTTCATGCTATAAAGCTACTGTAAACAGCATGTTTCATTAAAACTTACTCCAATCAACTTTGGCACATAACAATAAACAAAAACGATAACAAGATTTCAAAGAACCTCAATTTTTTTTTACGTAAAAAATAATTTATAAATACTGATTCAATTTTTTTTTGGAGGTTCTTTGAAATCTAATAAGTATACTTGAAGAAAGAAAAGAAAACAAGCCATTTGGTCTCTATTTCTTCTAGCAATCAAAAGATAAAAGTTAGTAATACATAATAAGAGATCATAAATTATGGAGTTACCTATGCTGATTACATAGATTGTCCTCCTAGAATATTGAGAGGGTTGGAGTTGTGATCATCTGCTGTTGCACCCCATAAACCTGAACTCCACATATTACCACTACCAGATGAAGGTAAGTAAGGGGTTGGGGTTGTGGACCAGGTTGAACTAGAATTACCACCAACATTAAGTTGTTGCTGTTGTGGTTGTTGGTGGTGATTTTGTGACCACTGACTAGTAGTTGATAAATTCATCGAAATTGTTGAATTGCTAGCAAGTCGTTCAACATCTTCTTCACTAATAAATTCAGCATATAATGTTGAATTGTTGATAGGTAGAGAATTCAAAGCTCTTTGAGCTTTCATAGCATCATCTTTAATTGAGTAGGAAACAATTACACATCCTAATTGTGGTATTGGTTGAAAACCAGTTAATGAACCATGTTGTAGGCACAATGTTCTTAGTAAATTTCCATCAGTCTAAAATAGAAAGCAATTTCCTTGAAATATAAACTACAGTTAATCAAATCTTCATATTGTTTCTTAAGATTTTCTGTCTCTGATTATAATAAATATTGTTGTTCTCTAGTAGACATGTAAACATCCATGTGTCCATAAATTTAAAACTACAAGGTATACATATATTTGTAACACATGCTCATAATGGAGTGAAAAGGAATGTGGCAATGCACTCAACTAGTCTTTACTTCTCTAAAACAAATCTCTTTTATTTTAAACTCAACGAGATATATAGTATAGCAAATAACAGAAATAACTAGGAGTTAAATAATCTATAACTTACTTGTTGGGATATATTCTTGATAATTATTCTGTGCGCTTTCTTATCCCAATTACCAACTGAAAATGAAAGAACATTACATTAATACAATAATAATTATAGCACTGGATATCATTAGGTCTATTATATTGAAAAGATGTTGAAGTCCATTAAAAGTGCTGGTTTGCTTAGCCAAAATTTATAGTCATAAGAGTCTCTGATTACTGTCCTTTGCTTTTCATGACGATTACCTTCATTGACTGATATGCTGAATAAATTGTCATTTTCAAGCACATCTTTAAAGTTCCAGTTGTGAATAACCTACCTGGTGTAAAGGCTGAGTTATCTGTGCGTCCAGCCCATGAGTTTTGACGTTGCCAGTTGTTGGTTTTATTGCCTTGTAAAGATAAGCCAGGAGGTTGTCTACCACTGGTACCTTGTATTCCACTATTCCAATCAGTTAAACCTGCCTCTCCCATTGACCAGGTTTTGGAATTAGTGCTCTTACTCCAATCTGAAGAAGTCATATTCTTTTGAGCAGATAAGTTGTCTAAAGCATCATCTTTAACAACATTAACACTGAATGAGCGTTGGAAACTTCCTGGAGTCATATGTGGATCATCTTCAACATTCTTGTTACTGAAACCTTGCCATGGTTTGCCTGGAATAAATTCTGGAATAACATCAGTTAAAGTAGCTAAATTAAGAGATTCTTTGTTATCCATGATAGGTTTGGAATCCGCTTGAATTGTGGTTCCCTCTGAGGTGGTTGGCCAATTCTGTGAGGTGGATGAAGCATGTGTTGACCAAGTAGTATCGCCTGATATATTCAAACCACTGAGTTCATCAAATCGACCCAGGTTAGGAGATGATTGAGATTGATGCATTGGTTTACTTCCAACAGCTTTATTGAGGTTATCAGCATCATTGTCACCATTTCCAGTCTTCCATTGGTTTAATCTAGATTGAGGTTGTGGAGGAGTCATTGTTGAATTATTCATGGATAAACTGCTCAACCCAGTTTGTATAGAGGACACTAAATCTGGGTTTGGTGGCTGAGAAGTTTTAATTTGGGCTTCAGCTTGTGAGATCTGTTTTTGAATGTTCAGTATTTGTTGTTTGATCTTTGCTATCATAGGTGTATTAAGTTGTTGATTTGGTTGCATCCCTTTGTTTTTCTGCACCATAACTTGTAGGAAGTTTTGACATTCTAGTAGTTGTTGTAAGAGTTGAAGTATATTACGGGGTAATGGTTGGGCGACTAGTAATTGAGGACTGATTAGGCCTGACTGTACTGCCATGTTTAATTGCTTTAATAACTGTTGTCTGAACATCTGAAAGTGTGTGGAATTAAGATCAGGTGCTTGACTACGTGCCATAGGGCCCTGGGTGGGACTTAAAGACGGTGCTTGTTGAAGCTGTGGTAACTTCTGTTGTGGCATGAATTTTGGTTGTAATGCAGGATTAATACTGGAGTTCATTGGATTTGGACTAGACGTTGGCAATGTATTACCAAGTTTGGACTGATCATACATGGACATAAATGGCTGATTTGGTACTTGAGCATTTTGAAAAGGAGTATTTTGCACGGGAAAGTTAGGCACATGTGGATTGCTCTCCAAATGATTTTCTGATATGTTGTTGAGCCCACTATCAGGTAATATTCCAGGTTTGGTTTTGGTGTGAAACACATCCATATCATTATCTTTCTTAGCAGCATTTGCTAGTTCAGCTGAAATAAACAATTAAGGATTTAACGTAGAGTAAATCAATTATATTCATAATATAAGCTTAATCAACTAGTGGTTGCCTAGGAAGATACGCTCACTTCTCTGATAAATTTTAATTAATCAGGGCGCTTATCGATTTGTGTCAAATTATAGCAAAAATCTTTTAAAGGGTATTGATTGGGCTAGCGTTCGAGAAAAAAAACACGAGATGGAATTTTTGCGAATTACTTATTATTTTTGGGCTCAGATTGTAGATAATTATTATTACTTTATTTGTAAACTATATAGAATGAAAGAAACCGAAAAGAAATTAGGTATTTCGTTAGTTTTTGCTAAAAAATGAGGAAAAAGTAGCAAAATGTGTCCCGGTTGGTACAAGATTTCTCAGCCATTTTTTATTGGAAAATTACGATCTTGGTCTTGATTGAAAGCTTATGCAATAAGGATGAAACGTACAGAGAGTTTTTTCGAAAATTCTAATCAGTTTGGCCCCTGAAAAATGTTTGCCGTACCTACGTGTAAATTTTCTTAAATTTTCGTATTTCCATGGTAACCACCAAAATAATATTTTTTTTTGGAAAATCGCTCTGTACGTTTCTCGGCAATGTAATTGTCTACATTTATGCCAAGTTTGATGTAGAATGATCTATTCACATTTTTTTAAACTTGTATCAAAGGTTTGAAATGTCCAATTTTTATGACATGTTTGAAAGGGCTGTCAACTCATTAAAAAAAATCTGATTGACATGAAATCAACCTTAGACTATCGAGAAGGACCCCAAATCATCAACAAATGCACAACAAGTCTCAAGAAATCATTATTTCATATACTTATTCCATTTTTTCATAACGTGAAATAGCCCAATTAACACCCTTAACTGTCAAAATTATTGCCGATATCTTTTGATCACAAAATTTCATAAAATCTTGACTCAAACTGTCACCACACATTCACAAGTCTCTATAGTATTCATAACAAATTTTGTTGCATTTTCAAGTCAATGGTCCATAACTCAAACTAGACCAAGACCCCTTCATCATAGATTAAAACAGCGAATTTCAATCAAATCAGATGAAAACTGTAGTCTTTATTGAGTTGATAAGCCAATTTTGAAGCGTTTTGACTAAGTCAAGAGCAATAACGAAAAAAATGTTCAACAAAAAATTGTCTAATTTGAACTATTCCAAGATCTCACAAATAAATATGATTACACCAATTTTCATTCACATCAATTGCAAATTGTAGTCTCTATCGGGTTCACAAGCCAATTGTCGACGAATGGACAGGGGTTTACGCTCACATTATAATGTGTAAGCATATTAAAATGAAAGTGAAAATATCATACCTAGTGCTCCTTCATAGTTCATATTATTGCTAATCAGAGCATTTTGGGCATCTTCTTTCTGTAATAAAAATATTGACAATGACAAAACCCAGTACCAACAAAAAATTCAAAAGTTTTTGTGTGGAAAACTTTACCATTTCACTTACAGTTTGCTTACTTTGTGTTCATGTTCCAACACTGACTGACATAAACCTGCAACATCTATAAACTATTTCAATAACTTGATGAAATATGTTATACAATTTCAACCATATAAAGCTCTAAAATTAACGACTTACCTTAAAGCCCATAGATACAAGTTGTTCTAATAATCGAACTCGCATTTGATTATTTGGGTGAAAGTTAACTGATGGGGGAAATTTATTGGCAGGCATCTGAAAGTATATAAAAGTTAATTTTTATACAATTACATATACAGAGTACAGAGTAGGCAAGTACCGTTTTCATTTCAAGTCAGATTTAAAATAGTACATTTTCACCACAGGCAAAAGACTTTAGATACATTTTATAACTAATTGTATTTAAACAGAGTTTACAAACAAATCAGATAATATATCCTTTCATAAAATCAAACATTTTAATCATTGATAAACATTTGTACATTGTACATTTGGTGGATTCAGAAGATTTAAGTAACCTGAAAACTGGGAGTATATTATAAATAGCTAACTGTGCTAACTAAAGGAAAAGAACCCTGTACTAAAACATAACATTCTACATCTAATAATTAGTAGATAAATATATGTGGAAAATGCATGCAAATCAATTATGTGCTTCTACAACTACATTCAGACATTAATACAAGCCAAACAAAGCATCAAATAGTGTACAGTGCTATTGAAATAGAACAAGTACATAACAAATATGATATTCAAAAAAATAATCTCTAATAATTCAGTTTATTACTTGTACTTGTGACCAAACATTACAACAGTTAAAATTTACTAACAAAGTGATGGGGTAAACATTTAAATCAAGTGCCAGCTTGATAATACCTTCACCGTTTGTTTGTTTTTCCAGCCTGATGCACTGCTCCATGTACTATTTTCATTTGGAACATCATTCCAATAGCCTACATCTACACACCCCCAGCCACCTCTATCATCAGTCCAGTCTGGCTGTAAACATAGGTGGGGTCACTCTCAATCACACAAACAAATAATGTAATATAAACATAACATTCTAATTCTACAGACACACAGTGCTTATCTTATCATACAAGAAAGTAAAGGTTAGGGTAAAGTTAGTGTATTAATTGGTTTCTATTTCAAACACATTTTCACAAGACATTTCATCAAGAGAACACAATGTTTTTTAGTAGAAAAGAATAATGTTTCTGAAATTTTCTTGAAACTACTGTACCAAACTCTGAATATACCAGTAAAGAGAAAAATATTCATATCAAAATAAGATATTATAATTTAATATGCATTGTTAGTTTATTTATATATATTGCAATAATATTTATACAAGATGCAATTATTTTGTATAATATTGACATAATATATTATATTTGCCTACAAATCTTGATATAGCTCCATAATATTTTACTACATAAAGAATTCTCTGAAATTTTTTGTTTTTATATTGATTGAATCTCAGGCCTAAAAATTCGTCCGAATCAAGGAGAATCCGGAAGGATTCTCGCAAAAGCAATCTGCGAGAGTCCTCCGAATACTGTAGGGTTTCCTAACATTTTTAAATACAATGCCTTGTTCTGTTAATTAATCACATTGAAATCCTCTTTATTCAATCTTCAAAATTAGTATTGCCATTTAAAATTTAAAGAAATTCGCCAACGCCAACAGGACAATTTTTTTTTTTATTATCTAATGTTTCATATATCTAAAATATTTCAATTCATCTAAAAATGATGGGGGAAAACAAATGGCACAGTTATCGCTTTGCAATTGTGTAACACTACGGCTACTGTATTTCGGTCAATAGCGCAAATTAAAAATATTTTCCACATCGCATCGCTACCCTACTAATTTTTCACTAGGTCATGTTCTTGTATTCATAATGTCAGTTGTGTAGTTAACACCGCTGGTCAAGTAATCATTGTCATCTATTGTGATCTGTCAACCGAAAATAGTCGGGTGATCGGAATTGTCAGACATTTGTTTGTTTGTTTACATTTTTTTTTTATTGGATGTGGTGTAAGCAGCGCGTTTCCGGGTTTGTTCGATTTCTTGTTCCATACAACTCTAATATGATTTCAATAAAAGAACACGACACGGGTGAACTGAAAGCAACGTGAATCGAACACATCCCGCAATGATTTGCGACTTTCGAAAATGAAAGTTGAAATCATTTTGACAAGTCGGCAAAAAAATCCCGCTTCTAATAGAAAATAAACAATGAACCGGCGGCTAAGTAGAACTTTCACTCGTATGGGATCGGATAAGCACCTTTTTATGAATTATTTTGCGCGAATCCAAAAAGACTCGGGCAATCGATGTTTGCGCGAGTCTTGGCGCGAATGAGATTCGGAGACTCGCGTGAATTTTTAGGCCTGAATCTAATCTTATATATCAAATACCAATTTTTTTATGAATCAAGATAAGTACTGTGAGCCTGTAGAAAAGAAATGAGGAAACGTATCTAACAAAAGTAACATTAAAAGAAAAGGGAAAACTCAAAATGTTTGAAAGATGATATAAGAATTTTCACAAGACAATAATGTGTGAAAAGCAGCAACCAAACCAGGAGCATTACACATAACCCAAACACAAGCATGAAAAACACAGTGTGTTACAAACCTTTCTGTTAGCAGAATTCCAACTGTCTCCTCCTTCTTCCCAAGTATTCTTACTCTTTGCACCAACAGTTGGATTCCATTGACTACCAGTATCACCCCATCCACTAGCTCTAGCCTGCAAAATAAGAAAAAAGATTGGATAATACATAACCTATGTCCATACTATCATTATAATAAAGTTAACCAGTAAGTATTAACAAATTTCAAAATTGCAAAAGTTCTGTAAAAATTTTCAGGAAATAGATCTGAAATAATAGAAATTCAGAAAGAAGATTAATTACCAGTGGCATGTTTACCTGTTGTTGAGCATTACCAGCCCAAATACTGGTACCATCATCAACTCTATCACTGTTACTTGGATTACCCCATCCTCCAGGTCGACTGCCAGGTGGATTCACTGGATTGACACTTTTATTCCATTCTTCTTTCTGTATAATACCTGGTGTAATAGGTGTAGAAGGGGTACTTGGTGTACTACTCCATGACTTAGGTTTAACCATTTCACCTCCACCCCAATGAGCTGTGCCATCTTGTTGTCTAGAATCTTCCCATGAGGAGGTATCTTTCCACGAACCAGTCTCCGTCTTACCTCCCCATACATTTGGATTTGTACTGTCAGGAACATTCCAATTCCCGATTGATCCTTCAGAACCACCTCCACCACTCATTGGATTATTTTCAGATCCACCACCACCAGGACCACTCCATTGATTTGATTCTTTGTCTTTCCATTGTGGACCACTTGTTGCCCCATTCCAACCTCCAGGAACTCTATTCTGATTATCTCTTGAAGATTCCCATATCGCTGTTCCATTATTATTATCCCATACATTGGCTGCACCACCATCATCTACTCTAGGCGTTTGAGATGATTTGGCAACTTCCATATCCCATGAGGAATTCTGGCACACTCGTTTTTTTCCCCAGCCTTCATGACAATCTATTACACGTGCCATTTCCAATGTTTGCTGAGAAACTGGTTGTTCCGGGGTGATTTTATCATTACCTGAATTACTAGTTGGTGGAAGGCCTTTACATGCAGCTTGAGCCCATGACAGCTGCTCTGGATTATTGCCTGTTCCCTGACTTTTTGCAGCACCACTTGGGTTTTCACCCCACTGTGACTTTGTATTACCATTCTCCCATTGAGATCCTGATACTGGTGGTTTGTTGTTGCCAGGATTTTGATCCCAACCAGAGGCACCAAAACCGCTAGATTTACCCCAAACACTTGATCCTGAATCAGCATTGGGTTCATTATTGCCACGACTGTCTTTTCCAGCACTTGCCCCATTATTCATCACAGCATTTGAAGTACTACTCCAACCAGGATCACTTGACTTAGAAAAACTGGAAAGGTCTCCAAAAGAGCTAGTTGGCCATGGATCTACACTACTTCTGCTTGAGCCAACTGTAGGTCCACTTTGTTGAGCACCACCTATGCTAGGCATACCATGCACACTGTTGCCATTTGAGGTTGGTAATTGCATGGAATTCTGTGGTCGATGTACACCCTGCCCCTGGGTGGTGGATGCCCATCCTAATGATAGCGATGGGCTTAAGTTTTTACTAATAGATATATTATCACTACCAGCAGAACTGGTACCAGTTTGCATATTATGTCCTTGGTTGTTCACAGAAAGACTTGGATGCGGATTAGATGAGGTCCAACCTAAGGAATTTTGGTTGGATGCGGAGGGACTAGGGGAGTTTCCTGACCCCCAAGGATTTGATTCAATACCACTGAATGTGGATGGTGCGCCCCATGGACTGGAAGCACTTTGACTCTGCATGGCACTAGACACGTTTGAAAGGTTAATATTTTGCCCTTGATTAGTTGAGCTGGTTATCACAGTGGATTGATTAGCTGAAGAAATATCATCACACGAGTCTGAGACAGTTTCACCTGGCCTAATTGATGGCCAAGCTTCTTTATCAGTAGAATCAACAATAACACTGTTAGTAGTTTGACTCCAATTCTGATCGGAACGTTGTGGGTTTTGCCAAGTGCCTATATCCTGGCCGTTTTCAGATAGACCTACAAAAAATAATTCATTTTGATTAAAAGTTATTCTCTTCATCTTTCTAAGTACTATACTATTAGTACTTGGTTGCATCAAAATTTGTCATTCAAGTCTGATTGGCATATCTATGGACATTCATATGTTTTCTGAACATTTTTCACTAAGACAAGATCATACAGAAATAATTAAGAGGTATCCCAGAGAATATCCAGAATGTGAAAGGAACTTTAGTTACACACCTGTGTCTGTCCAGCCACTACCCGTAACCTTTGGTCCCTGACTCCACCCACCATCTTCTCCCCAACTGTTATGATTATCACCTCCACCTGCTGCCCAATGACTATCTACTGTTGATCCAGCTACAAACACAAATTTTTCAGCTACAGGAAAAGCAAATTTCATACAAATCTTTAAAGTTCAAATATACAAGGTACTGTGTCTGAAGCAGGATAATTATGAACTAGGAGCCAATGCATGAGGTAATTTTTTAAACAAAATTCACTTATATATTCTATTTTCTACTATATCACTAATCCCTGTCTATTAGCACAGGGGCTCGTAGTTATATTTTTTTTTAAATATTGTTATACGGTTATAAGAAAGATGAGAAGGGAGGACACTAATTTTGGGGTCAAAATTGAAATAGAAATTCGGCGCTTTTCTTCGCCTCGAAAACGGCCAAGTCTTTGGTCTAACCTAAATATTTAGGTAAATAAAGCAAATTTTGAATGATAGATTGGTTAACGACGGAGTAATTGCCGTTTTTGAGTTACAAGCGTAGCGGACATGGTCCGGACAACTTCATTGTAGGTCGTTTTCCGCTTGCTTCGAGACGAAATACCAGATGAGTTTTCATTGGTCCAAATTTGAGTTATTTATAGACGTCATTGTATGACGCCCAGAAAAATAAATTTCTATTTTTATTTGGACCAATGAAAACTCACCTAGTATTTCGTCTCGAAGCAAGCGGAAAACGACCTACAATGAAGTTGTCCGGACCATGTTCGCTACGCTTGGAACTCAAAAACGGTAATTACTCCGTCGTAGACCAATCTATCATTCAAAATTTGCTTTATTTACCTAAATATTTAGCTTAGACCAAAGACTTGGCCGTTTTCGAGGCGAAGAAAAGCGCCGAATTTCTATTTCAATTTTGACCCCAAAATTAGTGTCCTCCCTTCTCATCTTTCTTATAACCGTATAACAATATTTTTAAAAAATATAACTAAGAGCCCCTGTGTCTATTAGCATCAAAACACATATCAAACTTTCATCCCATACACCAACAAATTTACAACTACAAGAGCACATTATCTTTGAACAATAAGGGAAGTTTGATTTTGACAAAGTTCTATAAGACATTCTAACAATTTATCAAATATATCAATTTCATCTTTCATGTGACACAGCAACTGCATGACCCAAGAACTATTAAGCAATTAATGGTGCAAGCACATCAACATTAACAATCTGTTCTTTAGACACAACAGAATGCTGCCTGTTGTGGAACATAGGAAAGAGAACAAAGGCTTTCCCCTCATATCCCCAAAATATCTTACTCACCCTGTTGCATTATCTACACTTTAAAATTTAAAAATACTCTCGTTCAATAGAAATTTCGTTGCTTTAACAAGTAGCCAATTACTCTACTTGCAATTGATCACTAGATTTGTTCAATTCTGAAAAAAATTAACAAATGATTTTTTCACTGAATAAGAAAAAAATGTATAAGATAAGTGGGATCTTAAAACTCATGCCTTAGCACCTTAGATTGTATAATATTAGGGCTGCCACGGTTAACTGAAATTTCGGTTAACCGCGGTTCAAAATCCTACGGTTCGGTTCGGATTGCCCTTCCTCAATTTCGGTTCGGTTCAATATTGCAGCGCCCGTTACTAATTTTTTTTTATTCATTTTATTTAAAAACTTTAAATAAAAGCACGGTCACGTAATATTCATAGCGAAGATTGATCATGAACGAAGTTACCATGCTCGCGTATAACAGAGTTAATTCCCTTACCGTTGGTTTTTTAATATAACGGACCAATCACAATGTAGTAAGACTTTACAACAAACATAGAACATGGCGTAATATTTTACCATTGAACCAAACCGAAAAAACCAAGCTTTAGTGAACTGAACCGAACCGAATCGAAAAATATGTGAACCGTGGCAGCCTTATAATAATAATATTATAATATGAATAGAAATTATCAAGTTTGTCCCCTACTTACCAGCTTTATTAATGCTTTACCTCCCTTGATTTGGAAGGAACAAATGACTCCCATTTCCTGAGAGCTCAGGCACTTAAAAATTATGATCAGCCGTAAATTGAATTGCCTTTCTTTGGAATGCAATCTGAAAGGTAAACATTTTAGGTTAAAGAAAATAGTTTTTGTCTGATCATGGGTGAACATTATGACATTCATATGTCCCAATTAAAGTTTACTTTTTTCAACAGAAATACCAATTGCAAATTATCCTTTTCAAAAAAATATTAGACGTCATAAATCAATTTTTTTTTAAATTAATAAAAATACATACCTTACAAAACACACAACCAATAATTAAGATATATATTATATTTGCATTAATCAAACTTCTATAGATACTACCTGAAAAACACAATTAAATCTCTATTTATATTTGATTGTATAGACAATGTTACAGATCTGCTTTCAGGTAGCAAAAAATACGAGGGCTTGCCAGGCAACGTAACATACGCCCACTAGCAGCTGTTAGAAATGAATATTTTAATTAACGAGTAAAGACACTGTCATACAAATTTAATTGTAAAAAAAGTTCAATATCCAATGATCACACCAAGTTTCATCAAAATCGGTTTATAACTGTACCTTTGATAGTGTTCAAGAACAAATTTTGACGCATCTATTCAAAGTCAGGGGAAATAACTCAAAAAAAGTTTATCTGATTATTGAAAAGCAAACTTGACTGAGATCTCATTAATATAATATACATGCTTACCAAGTTTCATTAAGAGATCAGACAATAATTGTAACTTCTATTGTGGATACAAAAAATGTGAACAAACAAACAGACCGACAGGGGCGACGGCAATATACTTCCCCATTTCCATGTGGGCATATACAATGGAGTGACTGAGGGTTTGACCTTTCATCCCGATGCAGATTTGTTTCACCTGCACCTGTTCAAAGACAGCCTTTAAGACTTGAACAATTAACAATACTTACTCTAATCACTAGGAAATACTTGAAAGAATGTGGCATGGACCCTTGAGATCTGTAAAAATAAATATTGAACAACAATTATGAATTATTTCACATGACATGTAGATATCTTCAGAATTTCTATATCATATCTTTTTTATTTCTCTGTTGAATTGAATGCACTTATTACACAAATGAGGAAAAATTCTCTGTTAGAGCAAAGAATATAAAGATGTCTATAGGATACACACCTTGTTCTTTTAATTAAAACTATTATTGAGTTGAAGCCAAATAAAACATGACTTTATAACTTACCTCATGAATGACTTGATTTAATCTGGAAATAATTATAAAAAAACAAATTTAGAACGTTTATTTTTAAAACTAAATCATATTAATAAATAATGATAAGGTGTAACATCAAAAATTATTATTACATGATGGCACGGTTTTGATTACAATGAAAATTGTGGCTCATGTTTAAATATAGAGTTGTGGCTCAGGTTTATATAGAGTTGTTTCCGGCAGTGGACACTTAATGCATATCCATCCATCTAGATAATAGAAAATATTACATATATTTTTCAGGATAATGTGCAAATGTCCCCAGTCCAGGAAATGTGCCCTAAGTTGAAAACCCAGATTATAGGGTATTTTTTGGTGACATGTCATTGAAAGATGATCTTAGATACAAGTTCAAATCCATGATCTAAATATGTTTACTCAGAATATAGTATCTGATTAATATTAGCAGAAAACTTACTTGAGATTTGATATGAAAGGCAGTGATTCAAGTAAGATTTGGCAATGGAAATTAAAACCTGAAATATAAATATGAGTGTCTTTTCTAAACTGTTTTAAAAGTTTTTAACACAAAAATACACAAATCAATTACAGTATTCATTAATGAAAATGTTGATTTTACAATTCCATGAAAAAGCTGAACTCATTTAAAATCTCAATCGAATGTGAATTAAATGTAAATACATCATCTTAAACTATCTAAACTAATCTAAATTATTTATTAAAATATTTGATGTTTGTCTTAACATAAATCGTGTGACGTGTCTCATAAGTTGTGTCAAAATAAACTCCAAAATGCTCATTGAAAAAATCAAACTGAAAAAAATAAACAGTGTATGTAAAAATGTCTCACCTTATTAAGGGTAATGTTGATTATACTGCAAGGCAAGATGAAAGATCTTTGGATTATTAGCTACAAAATACAATTTAATCTTTTTTTATATATTCTTCATGCCATAGTAACTTTGAAGTTAAATTTTAGTCTCCAAAATGAAAACTGGTAAAATTTTTATAGCAACATGAAAATCACTATTCTATTATACTGGTTTACTCCTTCTATGCAATATAACCCCATGACATAAATTTGAAAATCATAAAATTGTATGTCTTTTAAAATCGAAATAAAGGTTTCATAATGCATTTTACCCTTTTAAATAAATGATAAGAAAAAGTAGTCAATAACATAATTCAATAAAAAAAAAAGAATGTCTATTAGAGTAGCTGTTAACAGTATGATTGATTCAAATCTATATTAAGCTTTTGTAACATTAGCCCTATAAATAAACAAATAAATAAAATTTTCAAGGAATACTACCGGATACCTCTAAGAATCAAGAATGAACATAATGTAATCATAAGCCTAGCTAATATATAAACAACAAGTCCCTTTAACAAATGATATTGAAAAATGCTGAAAATATATTAAGCATTATATAAACAATATCATAATAATTGTTTGAATTACTTAGTTTAAGGATTTATCAGATTATACAGGGGATTCTGTTGTATAGGCCTATATATGGCACCAGATAAGTCCAGAGATAAATATATATGTAAGCTTACCGGTAAAACTATTCATTATTGTAAGGCCCTAATAAATAGTATAGTTACAAGGTGTTTCTCAACATAGTAGGCTATGCTGAATCAGACCAGTTAAGATTAAATCTAAATATAGACATTTTTAGATATCCATTCTCAGCATTCCAGGGCCAAGCAGTGCTATTTCTGGCCCAATAGTAATACTTGTAATATTAGGCCTATCTAGAAATATTATATTATGTGAATATGACTAGGTAATCATAACATTAGCTATAAATATTATATTAGCATTTTCTAAGAAACAATACCTACGATTACCATAAGTTGCCATAAAAAGGTAAACCAGAATCCATGATAGGCCTCCTGGTGCTAGAGAAAAACAGACTTTGCAAAGCCAAACTACAGTCTACCCAAGGTCTTATATTTTTTTTGCCTCCATCTTGAATATTCAATTAACTCAGTGTGTGGAGAGCAGAGAAGATGGCCGACATAAAATGGCGACTATTGTATTACAGTAAAGCGTCACTTTCATACCACAACAAATTTTGTTTATTAGAACATGATGTCTCTGCATTTCTCATATAAAAATTATGCATTTGAAGACAGCAATGTTTCAGAAAATGAAATGATCATTTATTAAGCAAAGAATTACCCCAGAAGATACTTAAAACGGAGAATTGTCTTCTCTATCAAACTGTTTCGATTCGTTCTTCACCCAACAAACATGGCTGTACGCTCAATGTTGTGTTTCGGTTGAGTGGTGTACAGATATGAATGTATTTATCAGCTCATTAATCCTCGATAGTAAACCAATAAGATGTAATCTTAATCTCATTAACTAATTAAGAATTAGAACAATAATCAATGCTATTTGTGCAATATTTCAAGCTGACCCTTACCTTTTTTATAAAAAGGAATTCAACCGCACGAGTTTCCTACCCTGGAAAGATTGCACTTGTATCACAGAAGCTGCTTGAGGAATAAACACACAATTAGTTAATCAATTAATGTTAATACATAGCACCGGTACCGAGACATTTTATTGCCCAAATACACAAAATATATCGTTTCACAGCTGAACTAACGGGCCCTTGTTGAGGCCGAGTTAGGCAGCAGTTTCATCTTTTCGACTGGCTTCTCGTAAAATGCCGCTAGTTTGCGCATGCTCGGAGATCACGTGACGAGAATATCCCTGCTTTGCAGATTTCCACGGTAGGCGTGCGAGATAAATAAAAAAAGGGCGGTATAATGGTTTAATGCGTATTCTCGAAGAATGTTCCAATCTACTTAGAGCCTGTTAATTTCAAAACTAACTGTAGAACAAACAATTCCTGAACAAACATAAAATAACATTTCAATATTTAACCTACCAGTAGGCTTATTAAAATACAATAAAACTAACTTGTAGTTGTACCAGTAATTGACACTATAGTAGCCAGGAACAGCTAGGCCTATACTATTAGGCCCACCCGATGTGCTTTTGTTTTTTAAGCCATAGTGATTGTCATTGGCCGATTTAGGCCTAGGCTAGCATTAGTTTGTAGGTTGAAATTTCAAAATTGTCAACGAATCAAGAACTCTGAAGCTATAAATAAATAAGAGTTCTATGTTTTGGTTTCAAAGCCTATATCAGATCATCTGGTGATTAGGTTAGTAAGTTCATTCCTAATTGACCCACACTGGACAGTATCCGATCATAGGGTCTACCGGTAACGAACCTTCAACAAAACAAAGGTTTTTTGCCTTGATCACAGTCTAGCTTTTTTGCCGTTTTCTGGAAAACTACAGAATACATGTAGCCTACGTATACATCCAACTATTGTACAATTTCTGTTCCGAACAAAATAGCATGTCAAAAAATTCAATACCAGAGGAACTATTTCAACCCGTTTTAATGTGCCCTACTAATATCAACTGATTTCCTTCCATTATGCTGTCACGGATCTCATCTGAAGGATATCTTTTACTAAGAGGCGACCATCTTGCCTTTCAGTTCCTTCCCCGTTGGTGCCAGTAGTACTGATATTGCATAAACACATGAACTGAAGGGCAGGATTGTATCTGCTTGGTGGATGAGATCCGTGACAGCATCATGGGAAAGAAAAAACGGCTGATAATATTTGTGATCGAAGTGGTGATAGAACATTGAACACAGATTCAAATTACATCGGTATTTGTTCTGATTTTGAATATTTTGACATGCTATTATGAACGGTTAAGTTATGATCAATGTTTGCACAACTTACATGACTTAAGCTCATATAAACCGCTCTGAAATTCTATAGGCTGTATCAATTTTCTAACGTTATGATCTGTATGTTGGCATCAAATAACAATATTGATCTTTATTTTTGCAAAAAACATTCCGAGATGATTTTCCCAGCATAAATCCAAAAATTATTAGCTTCAATTAGCCTTCCTGCAGTCTGTCAAATAGCCCTAGAGCTTCGAGTGGCTTCCCCTCTTGGACTCCCACCTGGGGCTTTGCCCCTGGGCCCCAACAGGGGCCACAAGGCGGGTCCGAGACCCGACCCGTTATTTGCTCCGTTCGAAAGGTCAATAGATTTTGTCGGTTCACCTTTACCATTGCACCCCCAATTTCGAAAACCATGCTACGCCACTGACATAGGCGTACGGGGCGTTTGTTGAGCGGGGGGGGCAAAACCAATTTGCCCGACAACTAATGTTAATTTGCCCGACAACGAAATGTAATTGCCCGACAAGTCGACCCCCACCCAACCCCTAATTCCAAAAACTCCTCGCCATCTGCCTAATCACATCATTTTCGAACGATTTTATTTTTTTAAATTTCCTTCATGAAAATCACTGGGGGGGCAATTGCCCCCCCTGCCCCCCCGGCTCGTACGCCTATGGCCACTGATAGCGACATACCTCATACCTGACTCTTTTCAAATAATTCTGAACCTTAAATTGGCCGTATTAACGGGATATATTAACCTGGTTTATACGGCATTTACCCATGTGTGTATAATTTGCAGAGTAAATCCTATAAGTAAATGTTCACCCAGTCCGGGGTAGGTGTAAATATATGTTACTACCCGTGTAATACAGTAACTTTAGCAACTTTTTCTGTACTTTTGGTATAATGAAACTGTTTTGGAACACTTCACTGACCAAGATTGGCTTGAAAACTTCAGAATAAGACCGGAGACACTGACATTTATTTGAGTGATTGCCTCAAGGGTGAAATATATCGCCTTCTGTAAGTAGGCCTACTGTGGAGGAGCCATTACACGTAAACTTACTCACGGATGCAAATGTGCACATGTGTAGTTCTCGCCGGCTATTCTAAAATTTTGCATGTTGTGGACCGTCAGTCCCTATAATTCAAATTACCCTCAAATTTGTCAGGAAATTCTCTATATTTTCTTGAGAAGGTTCTTAAACTTCCCAGGCTTCCAATGGGCATCATCGTCCTGCTGCTCTTGGAACCACTGGTAAACATATCTTCAAATGCGACTAATCTGGGCCAGTTTGGCCTTGGCTGTTGGGTCGGTAACCTTCTAAAAAAGAAGTACCCATATTCCCTCCCGAAATGACAATTTTCTCTCCCACCTTCCTATCAGATTGCATTGGTGATATTTCGTATATAGCTTACGTTCAGTAGCGTAGTCAGGTTTTCGAAACTGGGGGTGCAATATGGTGAAGATGAACCGACGGAATATATTGACATTGCGAGCGGAGTGATTAACGGGTGGGGTCCAGAGGCCCGCCCGAGCTCTGTGGGGGTCCAGGGGGCGAAGGTCCCGGAAGCTCTGGGGTTTTAGCTATTTGACACACTGCAGGAAGGCTATTTTTAAGCTATATTTTTTTTTTATGTTTATGCCTGCGGTCGGTCGGCTCAGCTTTACCGACGGTACTTTTTCAACCAACGGATATCAATAATGGCAGTGACCCCCCCCCCCCCCCCCCGGGACCCTCCTCTAGCTACGCCACTGCTTACGTTAATTTGCAGAATTTCCGTAGCCTACTATAAGATTAACCCATCATAACTGAACGAACCAATGACATACATGTACATCATTAAGGCTTTCTGTTTGCTCCCTGAAAAAAACAATTAATATGTATGGTCGTTGATCGTGATGATCAGCTTAAGAGGATATGAATAATAACATAGCCTCGAGGGACTTCAAAATTAAATGTCTTTTATTGTATTAGACTATTACTGTTCGACTTTCCCTGTAACCGACGTAGAGCACGCTTGATTGCGTCTACTTAAACAGAAGGAGTTAGTTGGACCACCAAAACGAAGCTGACGTAGATGTAGAAATGTCCCACTACTGTGTCTTCCATTTCTTCGATTTCCACGGGAGTAAAGGAGTGGAAGTTACGATATAGTAACTAACGTAGATGTGGAATGTCATCCCAGTTTTCCAGATAGGTATCGACCGTTCCTTTGCTAGCACTTTGACATCCTTAGTCCCTATTTACCTTGACACATCATCTCCCCATGCACAACATGACATGAATGAACATGGTCACTTCCTAGCGTCTAACTGGTTGCTTTCCCATGCACTGATCTGATGCACTGATTAAGCCAATATAGAGTACGTGAGATCGAGATGAGGTCAGTAAAATCACAAATAAGTAAACATACAGATAATCAACGATTTGTTGTTAAGAACTGTTTAGGTGGTATATGAAACGTTGGCTTCCAGAAATTTGAATGGCGCAAATTGATGCTAGCAGTGTCCCCGATGCACACACAAAGTTTAGAAAACATCTTTACAATCCCTTTAATATAGACATTAACTGCACTGTTCATAACCTTTTTGAAATAGTTCGTAAAGGAACATTGGAATGAGCAGCTTTGAAATGTAGCATAAAATTTGTGGACATTATAACTCATGTCTTTCAGGTCAGTCAGAACTATAATCTGATGAAATTGTTGTGCAACGCATGTTCTAGGCTAATAAAATATTTCACCAATGGCATGCTCTGATCAATAAAAAGATAGCTTGCCAGGCAAGGTAATATACGCCCACTGGCAGCTTTGTTTGAAAAAGTACATTTGGCAGAAAACAGCAACCATCACAACCATGAAATATTCAACCTGTAGTCATAAACATACATTTCATTCAGAACTCATTCATCAAGTTTAGATTTGTAGAGTGTTTCTTTTAGCTAAAAAATGAACGTATTTGGAAGAAGGACAATAATTCATATCAAATATTTTTAGATTCTTTTGATTTTCGATAGGGTTCATTCTTGGGTGATAATGAAAAATTTCAGCAAGTTTCATCAAAATCCATAAAGAATTGTGACTTGTAGAGTGTTAACAAGCTAAAAATCGAACGCGTTTTAAAGAACAAGGGCAATAATTCATATTAAATATTTTCCGATTCTTTTGATTTTAAAAAGGGTTCATCCTTGGGTGTTAATAAACAATTTCAGCAGTTTCGTCAAAATCCCTAAAGAATTGTGACTTGTAGAGTGTTAACAAGCTAAAAATCGAACGCGTTTTAAAAAACAAGGGCAATAATTCATGTTAAATATTTTCCTATTCTTTTGATTTTAAAGATAGCTTGCCAGGCAAGGTAATATACGCCCACTGGAGGCTTTGTTTCAAAATTAACATTTGACAGAAAACAGCAACCATCACAACCATGAAATATTCAACCAGTAGTCATAGGCCTACATTTCGTACAGAACTTGAATTAAGTGTTGTCTAAATATTTTTTTTTCTCGATTTCATCAAGGGTTCAGCATTCATCAGGTTTAGTCAAAATCCTTCTGCCTTGTAGATTGTTTCTGAGCTAGAAACTGAATGTATTTCAAAGAAGAAGGGCAATAAGTCATATCAAATATTTTCTGATTATCCATAGGGATTATCGTGTGATAATAAATTATTTCAATAGGTTTCTTTCAAATTGATGTGCCTTCTAGAGTGTCAACGAGCTATATATCAAACGCGTTTTAAAGAACAAGGGCAATAATTCATATTTTATATTTTCAGATTTTTATTGATTTTAAATATTAAGGTTCATCCTTGAGTGATAATAAACAATTTCAGCAAGTTTTGTCCAAATCCGTCAAGAATTGTGACTTGAAGAGTGTTAACAAGCTAAAAATTGAACGCGTTTTAAAGAACAAGGGCAATAATTCATATTTTATATTTTCAGATTTTTATTGATTTTAAATATTAAGGTTCATCCTTGAGTGATAATAAACAATTTCAGCAAGTTTTGTCCAAATCCGTCAAGAATTGTGACTTGAAGAGTGTTAACAAGCTAAAAATCGAACGCGTTTTAAAGAACAACGACAATAATTCATATTAAATATTTTTCGATTCTTTTGATTTTCCATAGGGTTCATCCTTGGGTGATAATAAACAATTTCAGCAAGTTTCATCCAAATCTGTCAAGAATTGTGACTTGTAGAGTGTTAACAAGCTAAAAATCGAACGTGTTTTAAAGAACAAGGGCAATAATTCATATCAAATATTTTTCGATTCTTTTGATTTTAAATAGGGTTCAACCTTGGGTGATAATATACAATTTCAGAAAGTTTCGTCAAAATCGGCAAAGAATTGTGACTTGTAGAGTGTTAACAAGCTAAAAATTGAACGCGTTTTAAAGAACAAGGGCAATAATTCATATTAAATATTTTCTGATTTTCAATAGGGTTCATCCTTGGGTGATAATAAACAATTTCAGAAAGTTTCGTCAAAATCCGTAAAGAATTGTGACTTGTAGAGTGTTAACGAGCTAAAAATCGAACGCGTTTTAAAGAACAAGGGCAATAATTCATATTAAATATTTTCCGATTCTTTTGATTTTAAATAGGGTTCATCCTTGGGTGATAATATACAATTTCTGAAAGTTTCATCAAAATCCGTAAAGAATTGTGACTTGTAGAGTGTTAACGAGCTAAAAATCGAACGCGTTTTAAAGAACAAGGGCAATAATTCATATTAAATATTTTCCGATTCTTTTGATTTTAAATAGGGTTCATCCTTGGGTGATAATAAACAATTTCAGCAAGTTTCGTCAAAATCTGTAAATAATTGTGACTTGTAGAGTGTTAACAAGCAATTGTGGACGGACGGACCGACGGACCGACGGACGGACCGACGGACATGGGTGACGGCAATATACGCTCCACATTTCATGTGGGCGTATAAAAAAAATAGTTATCAAGAGATAATAATCAAGAATCTTCATTGTCAGACCAATTTTAACATTTTTTTGGATGGGTGTATGACTTTTAAAATTTACAGTAAAAAAAAAAAATTAAAAAAGCTACTAAAGGAGACAAAGATTTATTATTTCAATAGCAAACACAGAAAAATATAAAGAGATTCACTTAAAATATTTGCACCACAAAGTGAATCCTAAAAACTATAGATCTGCATAAATTGTGATTAAATACTGCCAGGTGAATGGTTTTAACAATCTGTTACGATTTTTCACTGGTTTACTAACACCGGGAGAGTTCTTAAAAAAATCGCACTAACAATTCACATACAATAATTGCATGATAAGGATGGCACTAGATGGAATGTTGAAATCTTTGATCTTCTCTCTCTACATTAAGCCACAATATATATTTATATATAGTCTATATAACACATTAATAATAGTTCCTATTAACATCAATGATCATAGGTTATTTTAAATTAACAATTAAACACAACCTGTATCTAGGACACATACTCTAAACATTTTTTAAAACATCCATTGATTTATAAATTTTTATTTTGTCACTTTCCCTGTGGAAAAGAAATTTTTTCGTTAATTTCTCGTAATGATTGAAAATTATAGTCAAACTAAGACAATAACTATAAGTGAAAAGCCATGATTATTTTTTTAATTACAATTATAAAGTGGCTAGCCTGTGTTTATGTTTTTATATTTTTGCCTTACTATCAAATCAGGGGCCTTATTCTCGAAAACGTAACTTAGATAAAATCCAGATTTTAAGAAAAACAGCAATCTGATTGGATATAAAACTTAGTTTAAAAGCAATTTTAGTAACTGATCAATCAAATAACTGGAATACTAATATCATCTTAAGTTCAGTTTTTGAGAATAAGGCCCCATGTTTTATATTATAATGATCTCAATTTTCTTGGTTTTAATAAACTTATTTCTTTTAACAAATTCTTACATTATCGATTATATATTTAATAAATGTTTGCTTGAATTCATGAACTGTGTTAATCATTTTTTTAAATATACTTGTATCTATTCGTTAAAAACAAAAAGTCAAATATGAATTCATTCATGATATCATTAAAATGTTATAAAGGGAAGCAAGCCAATGTGAAGATATAGAAATAGGAAATGAATAAGTCATCTAATTATGTGCTGTATCATATGGTAGGTTGAAACTTCTAAATTTCTCACATTAAAAAGACTATAATCAAACTAAATAATATCATAATTTTGATCATTAGGACTAATCAAAATACAAGGACTTAAAAATACTCTGTCAGTTCTTTTTTTTTACGTAAAGTACATGAAATGAAAGTTGATCAATATTTTGATGAAGTAACAGTTAGATGAATGATGATTTTCAATTTAAAAGAGAAGTTAAAATTTGTTAAACTTTTGTCATTTTATCTATTTTTTAAAAATAATCAAATTTGATATAATCAAAGCATGAATAAGCAGACAATAAGAATCTAAAATAATAAGTTATATGGTAGGAATATGAACTCTACGCAGTCAAATAGTAATTGTATCCCTTCACATCTAGCTATCTGGTATTACTGATATCAGTATACTTAATTTTCCTTATGTTAAAATAAAATGCAATTTATCAATAGAGAATTCTCTTTGAAAGTGGATTTACTGCCCTTTTAGTGTCTAAAATATACTGTACAACAAACAAACTAATAAAATATATCAAAATAAATATAATATAATATACATGATTTGAATAACTAAACAAACAAATATTAAAATGATACATTGCTCCTTGTTTGTAATATGTTTCATTAATTAATAAAAACATTTGATGTAATAACATTTCTATATAGCTCCGCAATTAATATTATCAGCACTATTGTTTCTTGATTAACGGAACATTGTGCTAGTACAAATTTTAATTTTTCAAACATTGAAATATTTTGTAATTGTACATGTATATATATATTAATAATGATCAGTCCAGTAAATTAAACAGTTTAAAAAATAGAGCCTGTAATTCATATTCGAAATTGTCTTAATCAAGTACAATGTATCTTTTTAATAATATTAACATAAATAATAATATATAATCCAAGCACTGGTATAAGGTTTTCATAGATTTGTTTATCAATATCTGTAATATCTAGTTTTTGTATTTGGTAACAAATCTAGACAATAATACATGTATTGCTATCACTGTTGTAAGGGAGGCGACTGTTTATATAGGAACAATTTTCAGTCTACCTAAATGAATCTTTAAAGATGTTGACAAATTTGTATAATACCTTTCTTTATGATCACTGATTTACAAAATGTTGTTTTCTAAAAACATTGAGCATTCATAAATTTTAAATGTTTTCAAGTAAAAAAGATGTGCCTTTCCAACTAACAGAATTCCAACTCACATATCATTTATCAGAATTCAAATACTATAAGAACATGACTTCTGAATTAAATTCTGAGATGTGATTCAGAAATCTACAACTCTTTTAGCTGGTATAGTAAATAATTAGATGACCATATCCCTTTAATTAGGCTACAATATATTTTTTTAAAGTATATGTGGAAACAGAAATTTTGTCCTCTTTCACAATTAAAGCTTCTGTGGACATTCAGATTAAATAACAACATGTAATCTCAGTGTATGTTAACAACTAAAAACAACAAGTGTATCATTTTGAAAAGAAAATTCCATCTAAATCCAACTAGTACAGAATCAAGTGTTTGTAATTGCTTTATGAAAGCATCTAACTAATGTAATTAAAAATTTGGCCACATATAGATGTTAATGATAATGATGACCTAAAAATTCACCGGCATGGTTCATGATGAATGTAAATAAATTCAAGATGGTATAAACAATTTGACATCACCGAGCACAACAAATAATGATAAAAAATAAACTTTCTCATCAAGTACTGATTGGTCGAATTCACCGGATGTTAACACTTATTGAACACAGTAACACATTTAGATATATAGATAATAAACCGGTTAAATATATTGGCATAGTTATTGAATAATAAAAATCTAATTTATATATTATATACAACAATTGATATGGCATAGGTATTTATTACTTCATAGATATATACCTTCACTTCTCTCTAATCTGTTTTATCTGTCTGTATAGCTCAATTTGAGCTACTTATAACACTTTTGATTCTCAGAAAACTTCCACTTAAACTTTTTGCTAAATTTCAAGAAACAGGAAGTCAGATTTCAATTCTGAAAAGTGTTACAGATAACTGACTTTCTTCAGTAAACTATTCCTTTATTTAGTGTACTAACCAAGTGTGTAAGGTATATATCTATCTTACAAGTTAATGTCAAAATATGATACAACTCATGAGATTTAAACTAGATAAACTCATGTATTGTAAGAATATCTAAACACATAAAGCATACATTAAGAAAAGTTAATGGCACCTTGAACAAATGTTCATCTAAAGCTTTTAATCCAAAAAAAAAAACCAAAAAGGAAAAGGATTGCTGCCTTCATTAAAAATTGGCCCTGTTAAAACTAGTTGTTTTATATCAAGTTGAACATAATGACTAGAACATTCTAAATATCAAATGGAAGACTAACTAAAGTGAAATGAAGTACAGAATCTTAGTTTAAAATCTAGTTATTGTATAATGTTCATTGAACACGGTGTGACTAAACATCAAGATATAAATGTCTAGTAACAACAGGGCATGTAGAAGGGAGCCTCAGACAAATCTTAAATATTAAAAATTTGGTAATATTGAACGTTAAGCTTAAGATAATCCAAATTAAACATTTATGCTATAATACCAATTTCTCTTTTTTTTTGCAATTTTTCTATAACCAAACTGGATTCATATTCCTAATTTTAATATTTTTTTTTCTACAAAAAGTAGATAAAGAGTAGCAGAAAAAGTTGTAATTGAAGTATGCTAAAGCTCCCAAAGAGTTATAATATACATGAGCAGTTTCATTTAAAATCTAAATATACACATATAATATATAATATTACAAGATTTAAGGCAAATATCTATAAAGCACATGTATTCTATTAATTGTACACACCGGATACATTGAGGCAAAAAACAAAACAAAAAAATAAAGTGAGAAAAATATAACCAACCAAGATGTTCCCTTTAATAAATAATAAGGAGTATTTAAATAACAAACAAAAATACGTTTTGATTGGTTCACCGGGAGAGTCATTTTAACAACATAACATAACAACTTTTTATGGCACTAAATCAAATGTTTCAGCATATAGGTCGTGTGGGAAACTCATTTGACCTTTCAGTGATTCTAACATTCGTCGATGTTCAACGCCAAGTTCACGTAAACTCGATATACTCATTAATAGACGAGGAAATAGACCAACTTCATCGGGGTGACAATCTGATATTTCTAACTGTAATGCTTGAATCAACATTTCTTGTAACTTACAAACTTTGTCTCTATTTTTCAAACCAGGACGATCTGTAATATAATAATTGTAATGATAAAATATTAAATCTTCAACAGAGCCTACAATAAATAACATCAGGGTGTTTATTCTTCAAAACTTAACTTAGATAAAATCCAGATTTTAAGAAATACAGCAATTTGATTGGATAATAATACTTATTTTACAATCAATTTTAGTAACTGACCAATCAAATATCTGGAACACTTAAATCATCTTAAGTTAAGTTTTCGAGAATAAGGCCCCTGATTATCCCAGAAATGTTCCAACACTGGACTGACTATTGATAGCACTGGATTTTGTATCACCAAGATTTCTTGGCTTACTACGAACAAAAACATTACAATACTAGTCTGTTAAAAATGTATTTTTTTAGAAATGCAAAAAGAATTGTCTTCTTAGGTTTTTGTTTTGTTTTGTGCAGATGTCTTGTCTCAAAAAGAGACTATTCACATCTGCAAGAAGTAGTTCTGTATTTTAGATCTCTTCAATGATTTAGTAGTAATCCTGCATATAATATAGTTTAACAACATCAATCTGATAAAATAACTTGTACTGAGGAATCATATCAGGGGCGGATCCCAGGAGGTGGGCCTCCTCCAATTCGAACCCCCCTCCCCCCCATATTCTGGTACCAAATTTGACGCAACCCTCTAAAAATGTGCCTTTTAATTTGAAGCATGTTATATTTCAGAGAGCCCCCCCCCCCCCCCCTTTCTCTAAATCCTGGATCCGCCCCTGGTAATTAGCTATGTGGATGCTCTAAAAGGATTGATCCTACTTTATTACCATTTTTTAAATAAAATCCTATGAAATCTTAGTACAAAATAAAATATACTCAAACTAACCTGGTGATATCATAACTAGAGCACTAAATAACGCCTTCTCTGAATCCAGAAGATGAAATGCATTAAAACGATTACATAAATTAAATAGTAGTTCCACAAAATGTTCTCCTAGAGGAAAGCCAATCTTCATTTCTTCCCTAGTAATTAGTGTTCCATTTCCCAATAAATAAATAGTATTACTGTCATTATCTACAAATGGTGCACACACAACACATGCTACCTACAATTATATCATAATATACATTAATTAACATAGAAATTAGTTTTATAAAAATGATACAATAGGTTATACTCTAAAATTCTAAAAGCAATAACTATTAGATATTTTTTCCGGAAAATACAACAAAATAACCTTCTGATAAATTTTGAGTGTAATACAGTATTGTTTTGTGAAACATGGGCACAAGTAAGTAACTATTGATACATGTATTCCAAATAAGTTAATAGCAATCCTTTACTCGTATATTCAAACAGCTGTAATGATGATGGATATTTTCAGTGGGGCATTAGCACCATGGCTCCCCCTCCTTTGAATGAAAATTTTGCTATTATTTTACTCGGAAAAAGCAAATTTTGCGAATTTTTATGCAGTGCCAATGCTATTAATCAAACTTCATTTTTCTGAAAATGACCAGTCTGGGAGCAATATGTCTGCTAATCTAAAATATGAAGTATAGCCATTGTGTCTATCAATGTCTGTCAAAATGCAAAAGGAAACTCGCAAATGAGATTTAAAATTTAATGGAAAGACACCTTAAATTACTTACCTCAAAACATCCACCTTTAATCAAACTAATCTGATCATCTTGATCTAAACCAGTAAAACCAGGAATCTTTTTAGCAAATATAACAACATCTTGAATAGTTTTGTGCATACGTAACTGAAAGACATCCCAAGCTCTTTCTCCTGGTGTCAAGTCGTCATCATTTTGCTGAAATAAATTCAGAATTTTCAAAAAATAATTTCAGTTTGTATTTTTTGGTTACTGCAAAAAACACCATCTGAATACATGTAACACAGTGTAGGCCTATTAATAAACTTTTCTATGTGCATGATGGGAAATACTATTAAAACTTCATCGTCTGCACACTTTCACAGATTGAAAAAATGAATTCATAAATTAAATAAGATAGCCATAATTTACCCTCTGTAATTGCTGTGTTACAATTCTTCCTATCATGGATTCAACACTATTTCGTTGCTTCATTTCAAGCAACTTTTCACACATTTCTCCAATTCTGACTTTTAAAAATGTAAAGGTCACATTATAAGATTCGTGTATTTTGCCAATCATTGATGGTATAGTTAATTTTGTTTCTTCCTCTCGCCGACTAACACAGTTTGTTCTATTTTTCATAATAGGTGAAACCACAGCTAAATGTTCGTTAGAGGATTCACGAGATAAAGAATGATTTTCATATTCTTGTCTGGCTATTGCTTCACGATGAGCATTTAAACTAGCTCGGAGTGCTAAATTATCAGTTATACGTTTCTTATTACTAGTGTGATAATGATTAGAAGGATGATCTATCTGTTGATGTCTTGAGACAATTTCTTTCTCTGAATGATTTTCATTGCTATCATCATTTGGTATATATGGTCGCTTTTTAATCGGACTGCGACTGATTTCTTCTTCAGATTTTTTGCGTAGATCTAATGTTAGGTTTTGTACGATCACAGATTGTTGTTGTTGTTGTTGATATTGTTGATGTAAAGACTCAGGAAGATATATCATAGGAACAGTAGGTGATGGTAACATTCTTTCTTGCTCACCATACTCATTTTTAACTGTTGAATGTGGAACCATATAACTGGAATCCTGCGATGTTCTTACATACATGTTTGAAGAGTTAGATTTAGGGCTAGCGGTTTGATAAGTTGTTATTAAAGGTAATGGGACTTGATCAGGTTGACTACTGCTAGCAGGCTCTCTCATAACACTCAAATTCTGAGCAACATTTTGGTCCAGACTATGTCTTTGATCCTTCAGTTCATGTTTATATATTGCTGTTTCAGGTCGGAGGTCGTCATTCTCACCATTATAACTATCATTGTTGGGTGAGGGTATTTGTTGGGTATGTTGTGAAACAGGGTCTGTTGATACCATTGGTTCTCCTATTAACTGTCCTACACTATTTCTGGATTTTAGTAACATAGATAAAGCTGCCATTGACGTCTGGTTGTTAGGATCTGGTGGTAAATTGAGACCAGTTATAACCAGTGGATTAGCAGCTAGCTGATTTAAAACTTGACTATTTCCTTCTGAATTTAAACTTAATAAACCATGTAAAGCTTGTTCTGTTTGGGTATCTTCAATAGTTTGAATCATTTCTCTCATCTTTCTAGATCTTCTGCCCAGTTTAGCAGCTGAAATGAATGTTAATAAATTACAATGATGAACAAGTGCTTACCTAGCAAGATGCACCCACTTCACTGACAAACTTTTAGCATATCAAGAGCACTCGTCGATTTATATCAAATTGAAGCAAAAATCTAACCTAGCAATATATTGCTGATAACAAAATTTCAGAAAACTTTGAATCAAATTGTCATCTTCCATTGGACACGTTTTGACAAAATCAAGGGCAATAACTCAAACACTGCCCAATATATAATGTGAATATAAATGACTACATCAAATCAGATGAAAACTGTAGTCTTTATCACGTTCACAAGCTAATTGTGGATGAAAAGACAGGGGTGACAACAATATACGATCACAAATTATAATGTGGGCGTATAAAAATAATTATCATTTGTACACCCTTGGCAGACATTCAGAATTTAGAAACAAGAACTTTAATCATTCCTTACATATTTCTTCTGAAAATTGAATTACCTAAGAAGATATGACCCTTTATCTAGCTTTAGATTATATGCATGTACTTAAAAATGACTTCCTTTCGAGATCATTAACAGAGTGCATAGAATTACTTTTAGTTCATTATATATTCCAAATTTTATGAAAATAAAAAATGAAAGCTATTGGCAGGGGCGGATCCAAGAAAGGGCTCCCCCCCCCCCTATTTTTGACCGACAGTGCATATTCTCTAGACACAACCCTCTAAAAATTTGCCGTTGAATTTGAAGCATGTTATATTTATATTCCCCACCCTCCCTTTCTCTAAATACTGGATATGCCCCTGATTGGGAACTCTATTCACTGCATAGATCTCAAATACAAACTAGATCTTTGTTTTATGATCTGATTTAAAACTGTGAATGTTGTATCCAATACACCAAATGACATATAGATTGACAGAAAAACAATTATATTATACATAAAGATAAGGATGTATAAAAATGAAGGAATGTATTTGACATTAAATATCTCACCTGATCTAGACATGCCTAAAGCTAAACATTTCTGTAATCGACAATATTGACATCTATTTCTAGTTTGTAAATTAATTTCACAGTTCTTATTGTAGAAACATTTCTTTCTAGCTGGATCACCAACATTCTGTAGTGCTCTTCGAAAAAATCCCTGGAGAAACAAAACGTAAAGTAGGAAAACATGATAATTTAACATACAACATCTTAGAAAACAAAATCAAAATTCATGAAGGGTGACAAATTTTATGCTCATTCTTTATCTGGATAATATCTAATCTATTGGCAGGATTACAACATAAATTAAATAAGAACTAGTATTTCAGCATTTGATTGGTTGAATGCTTAAAGATCCTGAGGAAAATATGTATCACTAACAAAAAAAAAGAAAAAAATCCAGAAGATACATACCTTACATCCTTCACAAGCTAAAACACCATAATGGACACCTGATGATTTATCACTACAAACTAAACATTTTAAAACAGTCTGAGCTCCCTTCTGTCCATTATTATCTACAAAATACACAAGTATAAAATAAAATAATATAGAACTTGTTACTACTAGGATGTTTGTCAATCCAACATACTTAGGTATGAAAATCGTCTAAAAACAGCTAATTTTGGTAATGGAAGTCAGAAACAGAAATTGTCGATTATTTACTGAATGCTAATACAAATTTCAGAAAAGTACTGCTTAAAACAGTTGAACTATAAACAATGTAAAACAACCATATGAACTATAAAACAATGTAAAATAACCATTTGAACTATAAAACACTATGAAACAACCATTTAAACTAAGATAGTGGACCACAGCCATATACGCTAAAAAAAAAAGCCTTAAATTTAATCAGGAGTAAACTAAACTTTCTCAAACCTTACGATTTAGGTCCAATGACATCTATTTTAAGTTTCATTAAAATTGGTTGAAAACTAAGATAGTAATAGCATATTCAAGACTTTTGGGCAATGGCAATAACTCTGCTTCTAACGCGTATACAGGATGTTTCCAAATTAATTTAAAGCCTGCCAAACATGCGAGACAAATGCCGAGACAAATGCCGAGCTATCAGCCTCGAGTAACTAAAATCTCACTGTCTGCGCACAGGTTTTGTTGTGTTTTTCGTCTCATGAGACCGTGAGCCAAGAATCTATCCTGTTTGCATTGAACATGAGCCGTCAGCTCAGCTAAAGATTTTAACAAACCAATATAAATGGGTAAATTAAGCATGTGATATTTCTTCCGTGGTCGTTCAAAATGGCGTACGAAATGATGAACAAGATTCTAGTGGAGGACAAACTGGTTGAACTGTGGTGGGATGTCCCTTGTTTGTATGATGTCAGTTCAGTTGATTTAAAAACCGTGACAAGCTTACCAACAGTTTTTTGTATGATAGGTCACATAATCTACTGAACTATCTACTGAACGGTTATCGTCTGCCCTGAACCATTCAGCTGAGGAAACGGCCTTGTAAGGTCGATAACTGAGAATTTGGCTCTCGTTTGTGGCGGGCTTAAATCTGTGACACATCAAAACAATCATTACATTTTAAAACAGTTTTAAAACAATAGTAGGAGATCAACCTATAGGTCCCGTGACCAAAGTCTGGGAACAAAGGTTTGAAAGTGTTTTTGTGTTCCCTGATGAATACCGAACAATTTTGACTTGGGCTGCCCCCTTGAAAATGTCAGGCATTTCCGGTAGGGGTCAACAAAGGTCTAATAGGGATCAAAATTCAAATATAGTCTTAGGGTGTCGATATGCATATCAAATTACTCGTAAAGTCACGAGGATTCAAAAAATATATAGTTTGTTATACCTCCGACCTTAAATAAGGGCGCTACGGACAAAAACGTCCCAAGGTCAACGAACTTTTGACAGAGGTCAAATTTTAACATTGTCCGATTTGAACGATTTTAGTGTCTAATTATATGTTTTCTGACATGACAAATTCAATTATCTCACTCTTGAATGGTTCTGGGTAAACTGTACACATACAGACCCGTTCTCGGACAATTTAGGCTTGTTTTCTTGCATCTCAGGCTTTTCCGAATATTTTTTTCTTTGAAAACGTCAACTCCTTGAAGAGTGTTTGGAATCACTGTACCCCAAGAAAATTTTGAAAATTTATGCTCATTTCCTTGCATATAATGCCTTTCCGATAGAATTCACCACTAACCCAAGCAGTGAAGTTTGTAAGTTCGTCCAGAACTGTCCAAAGATTCATCAAAACACAATTTACTGAGAACCATCCAAGAATGGGTTTGTAGTAATACATAGTTGACTTCAAACTATCCAAGTGAGTTTTTTTTTAATTAATAAAGAAGATACCATTAAAGAACCATCCGAGTGGGTTTTGGGTTTTAATAATACACTGTTCACTGAGAACTATCCAGCTGAGAGCGGGTTCGTTCATTTAGTGGGTTTTCATTACGCAATTTACCATGCAAGTTTGTTGGGTTTGTATTAGTATATACAGTTTACCAAGAACCATCCAAGAACGGGTTTGTATTAGTGTACAGTTTACCCAGGATCATCAGGGCTGGTTTGTATTAGTGTAGGCCTACAGTACTGATAACCATCCGAGAAGGGTCTGTATAAGTGTAAAATTTACCCAGAACCAGCTAAGAGTGAGATAGTTGAATTTGTCATGTCAGAAAACATATAATTAGACACTAAAATCATTCAAATCGGACAATGTTAAAATTTGACCTCTGTCTAAAGTTCGTTGACCTTGGGACGTTTTTGACCGTAGCGCCCTTATTTAAGGTCGGAGGTATAACAAACTATATATTTTCTGAATCCTCATGACTTTACTAGTAATTTGATATGCATATCGACACCCTAAGACTATATTTGAATTTTGATCCCTATTTGACCTTTGTTGACCCCTACCGGAAATGCCTGACATTTTCAAGGGGGCAGCCCAAGTCAAAATTGTTCGGTATTCATCAGGGAACACAAAAACACTTTCAAACCTTTGTTCCCAGACTTTGGTCACGGGACCTATAGGTTGATCTCCTACTAACAAGCAATTGAATTACGAAACTGTCTTAGCTAAACAATCTAACAAAATGTACATGCAACAATTCTGACAATTGATCTATCATATAACGGTGTCTTGAATCTTCTGTCAAGGGCGGAATACCTCCGCCATCCTGCCAAGATATTTGCAGCCTGCATCAGAAAAACATGCTTTTCAATTCGTGAATATCAAGTCTCAATTACCTTGGTGGGATGGTGAGACAGTCTGCCCTTGACGGAGGATTCAAGACACCGACCACTTAACTTATATTTAAGATTTAAGCAATTTGAAGAACAGAAACATACTTTTTATCATTCCAGTCGTGAAGAAACAACTTTGAGTCAATTACTAACTATGTCACAAGTATGAAAATCTAGCTACTCTTTGATACATATGTCATTATAAATTAGTTCAATTCATATGAATACTAGTAAATTAGCATATTATAATGATCTTTCTATATTATATGATAAATAAAAATATTCAAAATATACAAAAAAATAAGTATGTCTATATTGTTCTACATATGATAAATAATTCAAAATATTTTTAAAATTTTAGTATGTCTATATTGTTCTACATATGATAAATAATTCAAAATATTTTTAAAATTTTAGTATGTCTATATTGTTCTACATATGATAAATAATTCAAAATATTTTTAAAATTTTAGTATGTCTATATTGTTCTACATATAATGAGGTCTATTTTAACAGTGAAAATATTTTGATTTTGCCTTTTGATAATTCTGAATTGGATAGGGCAAAACTCATCCTTGTAAAGGGTAAATCAAAAATAATGGTAACTGGGCCTACAATCATAAGGGTTGAAGATGCAGCAAAAAAGTTACAAAGCCAACAGCGAGAGAAAAGTCAACTCAAAAAGCAACAATATCTATTTTTAAAATCTCATAAATTTGTAGGTCAACAAAGTGCTCTTTTAGAAATTAAATGTTTGTTTATAAGTAGCAATTAAAAACACAATCAAACTAATTAGCATATTTCAAATTCATTGAAAGGTCACTTCATGTCATTTCCTTATTGTTAACAACTAGGCCCTATAAAGGTTAAAGCTTTGGTCATATCTATTTGTCATTGGGTATATTTCTACCAATTATGTGGACTATCAACATAATTGACAAATCGTAACAATTCTCATTATTTAGAGCACAAATAAGCTAATATTGCCCTAATTCATTTTAGATTTAATCTCTATTATATTAAGGTTTATGAAATAATATTACATTAAAATTTTGCAATAATAATACTATGACATAAATTCACTATTAAAGGGATTGTAAAGAGTATTTCTAAACTTTGTATGTGTATCAAGGACACTGATAGCATCAATTTACGCCATTCCAATTTCCATTCTGACGTATGTGGTTCTTACAATTCCACTAAAACTTTTTATGACGTCACTGACAGTGATCTAACGGAAGCTAAGATATCGATGCAGATAATATAATATTAGATATTGGTTAAAGAATAAATATCCAGAAAGACATTTTTTTTTTTGCTTTTAAACCTCTGCTGTCTGTCAACTGTAAATAATATTAAGAGTTTTAATATTACTGACTCTGTCGAGTATGAACTTATAGATTATGTGTTGGCGTTGTTATATTTACTTATAATTTATAACTATTATAGCACATTATCATACATTACAAATAATTCAATATTCATAAAAAATATATATGTATTTGATCTAATTATTGGTTCATTGAATAACTAGGTAACATTTAAGTAGGGTTGCATCAATTTGCGATGTTGCGATTTGATGTGCTTCATTATCCAACAATATAATTTATTGTATTGTATCAATCAGAATTCATTTATTTCATAGAGAAAAAGAAAATATTCAGAAGTAAATTTTATGAACTTTTTATCATTTTTAATAAACACACAAATTTTGTTAAATTAGCCCGAATTAAACAAAAAATAAACATATATTTGCATATATATTTTTTTTTAACATTTCCTTATGTGAATATTTCTTTATATTCAAAGATCGCAAGCCATCTTGTTTTATAGGGAGTATAGAGTCACGATTATTGCACACTGCAACGTGTTTGTCTGTCCTAAATATCCCACTAAGTGCAGAAAAGTGAGTGAAACACCATTTCATTTCATGTTGAAACCCAGCGTGATGCATTGTTGAAGAGGAAGGAATCACGGTACATCATTGCAACCCACTGTTTAGTAAATTAGAAAATACCTATTTAGTACAGGTGAAACATCCTGATGTTACACATGATTCTAGTGATTTGTTTACAGGTTTAGTTTTATCATAAATATTTTCATTTGTTAAAGTTCTGAAACATGAAAACGGCACTAGAGTGTATAAATATTAACCTAGGGTAAAATGATCTAGGATAAAATAATTATTACTAATATTCATGCTTATCATACTATTAAAATATTTTGTGTCATGTATTATGAACTCTATTTAAAGGGGAATATTCACCATCCGTTTGCACAATCCTATCTTAGAAACATCAATTTTATAACTAAAGCAAATCAGTATTATTGTTCATAGTTTACTGTCAAAATTTAGAATTGTCCAACTTCCATGTTTGAAAATTAAAAAAAAGACTAATATTTTAGTGTGCAATGTGTACCAGTATGGCAGATAAATAAAAAAATTATGTGATATTTTTGCTGATTTAGTACTGAAGGCTATTTACATATACCTATTCAAGACCCAAATCATGCATTACCAAAAATGTTGAATGTTCTCTTTTAATTACCAACAGAATGTTGTAATGTTGTATATATATTGTGAAATAGATCAAATGATATTTTGTGCAATCAAATTGATTTAGTGCATTAGAGCTGTATTGGTAGTCAATATGTTTATTTCAGTGTTAAATTTCGTGATCAAAATGATTCTATATAACAGAAATCAGAAATCTATGATAAACCTAGTTATTTCTAGTGATTATTTATAGTTGTAAGTCTTACGTCAATGACTGAGTGTGAATCAATATGGTAACTATATACCAACCCACTCTACTCTAGTCAGTCAGTCAGTCAGCCTGACGGTCCAACAACTTTAATGTTAAACTACTATTAGTAAAACATCGTGACCTAATCTACTTCTTCTACTCAATATAGTTTTATCTCAAACACCATCCATTGTAATATCATTTTTACACCATTCATATCTCATATACATTTAGAATGTAGAAATTTATAATCATTTCATCTGTATAACATAATTTATGATCTTTCATGGACTGTTTGGTAAAATCTGACATACATAATTATAATGATGATATATTAATAAATGCAAGTGACCTGACAAGCAATCTACATCTCTACACCTGTTGTGTATGACAATAATTTCTAAAGAATGCTTTTTGTTCATTTCAATCTGAGAACAAATATTTATTGCTACCCATGACATCCTAATATATTCTACCAATGTGACTCAAAACAACCCCTTAGATGAGGGTTTGCTGGTTCTTATCACTGTAGCATCGATTACTTATGACAGCTTTTCTTTCTTCTGTTCTGATCCAATTTTGATTGAATATAGGCCAAGACCTAGACCTCTTAAAATATTTTAATAAGGATCATTTAAATTTAACATCTAATTCTTATCTGTCACATACAAAGCAAGATATTTTTTTTTTCAAATTCTCTGAAGTGTATGAGGGTAATTATCTTAAGTGATTTACATGTTGATCTTAATTTAATGTCTCATCACTGAAATATTAAAACACTAAATTTTCAAAATTCAAAAAGATATGCAGATTAGTGAAAGCAGTTCTTAATGAAAATATCCTTTATGCATATTATGGCATGCCATTATACTTTACAGAAAATAGTCAGCAGTGATTAAAAATCTTCATATTATATTTATAGTTAAGAATGTATTAATAGTTCAGAAAGATTCTTATGGAAACAAAGATATGAAGACCAATATTGTCCAGACTGATTTAGTAGAGAATTCCAGACATATCATCATTTATAGAATGGATATCCAGACAGAGTCAGACAGCCACCGTTTCATAAGACTTCAGTCAGGCTTTCATTTCTCTCAATTTCTGAAAAAATATTTCTCTTAAAAGAAACATAAGGTTGAATATTTCATAATTTTCAACACATAAAACAGTTAGATTTCTTTAGTTATGTCTTTAATCTGTTTATCAAGTTTTAAATGGGTTAAAATAAAATGCACTATAGTATAGAATATAACATTAAAACTAGGGCAAGGTAACCACTGTTCAATAGAAATTGAGGTCAGGTCAGTGTGTGGTAATGGTATGTAGAACATCTAACTTATACACAATATAAATACACCAACAATTTACATACAATCTACGTCATTGGTTTTTTTAAAGAGCTAATTTAGCATGGTTTTAGCATCGTTTTATAAAAACTTATATTATATAAAATACAAGAACAATCTACATCCCTGGGTTATTAGACAGTTATCATTTTAGCATCATTTTTAAAAAAAACTTATTACGTATAAAATACAACAGACCAATTTACGTACAATCTACTTCATTGAGTTATTAGAGAGCCAATATTTTAGCATCATTTTTTATTAAAAAACTTATTACGTATAAAATAAAACTGGGGTCTTATTCTCAAAAACTTAACTTAAATAAAAATCCAGATTTTAAGAAAGACAGTAATCTGATTGGATAATAAATCTATATTTAAAATCAATTTTTAGTGATTGACCAATCAGATGACTGAAACACTAATATCATTGTAAGATAAGTTTTCAAGAATATGGCTCCAGAACAATTTACATACAATTTACCTTTTTGAGGTTTTAGAAGTTTATTTTAGCATTTTTTTTAGCCACATTTAATCAAAACTTAAGTAAATAAAGTGGGTTTACTTTTTTATATGCTATCACCTACTATCAAGTGCAATATTTAAACTATTTTAATAAAGATTATTGATATAACTCTATATAATAATAGATATGGATATGGATTTTTTCATTGGGCTTTTAACTGTGATAAATTATCCTTCAAAAACTGGATACATTTAACTTTTAGCATATAACAATTAAACTGTAATCTATTTCACTTTAATGATTTTTTTTTTCATGTGTCTGTGTCATCATCAAACACTTAGTTAAAGTGGAATTGCTGGGTTCATAAAACCTTTTGATTGAAAATTGGAATGTGCAACTAGCGTCCTTGATACACATACTACATACCAAATTTGACACTCGAAAATTAACTATTTGAGGTGATATATATAAGACAATATATAGTTAAAATAAAGTTTCAATTGAACCACTGAAGACAGCAAATTGTGCATGCCTTTTATAATGATGGAAATTTTGTCATTCCAGAATAGATAAATCATCAAATTTTTTACAGCTGTTTTCAGATAAAATAAAAAAAAAACCTGTTCTATTAGCCTATATATCTAGCCTTTAAATGTTGTTTTTGCAGTAAGATCAAGAAAGACTAAGGGAATTTTAACTCTCTTTGATGAAAATGAAACCTCGAGTTTTAAAAAAAAACTTTATATATCCACTGACATAGAAGAAATTTTCATGACCGTATTGCCCTTTCAGAAAAATTTCCATTTAGCATACTGACTTTGAACAAAATTGGTAAAACTACAGCTTCTTAAATATTTCAGGGAAAATTTGGCAAATCTAATCAGAAATTCATTTATCAGTCATCAATACTCATCAACATAGGTACCAAGTTTTATTTCTTACTTTTAAGCATAAGTAATGTCATGTTGAGTGCCATAAGGAAAATTTTTGACAAGACAATCTTGCTCGATTTCCAAATGTTAAGGACTGAAAATAAGGTTTGATAACTTTTTCAATGAAAATTTTGGATTGCATGGTGGTGTTCAACATTTGATGAGAATTTGTAGATTAATTCCTAATCTGTGATATTTACAACATATCTTGATTTCTCTCAATGATTCAGAAAGAAATGATTAATGTTTGTGTGAACAAAATCAATAACCTCTATAGAACTTTACAAAGGGCATGCTGACATATTCATGTCCCACACTTATTCTAAGACTATTCCTGGATTATGTCTATTCTCAATATTTCTTTACCGGAACTAAAATCATAACTGACAGTGACAGGTTTTAGTTGCTCTGGTTAAAGAGAATTATAAAGTATTTGTCTTTTATCTAAAATGAACATTTACCTCTCATAGTAGACATACAGAAAGTATGAACAATATATTTAAAATATAAAGAATATAACTGAAAGCTGATGAAAAAAAAATGAAAAAGAAATGAAACAAAAGGGAACAGTTAATATCAATGAAGAAAATACAAAGCAGTACAGGAAGCCAAATTTTATCAAATGTAGTAAGTAAAGTTGCACCAATTGATCCACCCATAAATTTGATTTAGTTGATCATATAAATGCATTATTAAATCAAATTGATAAAAATTGTCAAACTAGGCCATAACATTGCACAAATTGTCAATTATTTTATCTATGCCAATAACTAAGTCTTCAAAGCAATAAATTTAAGCAGATATCATTTGAAAAAATAATTGGCTTAAAATGATCAGGATTATAACTTGTAAACGTTTCCCTTACATCAGCAGTTAATTAATTCAGCTTTCCAAACTGAAATTTCTGGATCATCATCCTTTAATTTGTCTAGAGAGTTGACTTAGTTAAACATTTCAGTTACAATTCTGAGATAAATTCTAACTGAAAATTTTCAGGATATAGTGACATTTTAGGAACTTTGTTTAATGGAAAATCTTTATCACAAACTACAGGATTTTTTTCAATTTGAACTCATAAGTTAATTGGCTCGTAAAAAGAAGTTAGCTAGCAACACAGCTGTAATGGCTGTAGATAAGCAATGACTAACTAACACTGAGTAACAACATTATATCATGCATTAAGATTTATTTATATTCTTTATTCTAGAAAACTATTGAACTATATATACGTTAAGCTTATAATTGAATTGAAATATTTAATAAACTAGTTTCTGTCAACGATAGAAATTCTGTCTGCACTGAAATTAACCTGGCATGAACTTATATTTTACTGGGATACAGTAACAGTCATCCCATAAATGATAGAAATTTGTTTTGTTGAATTGGAAAAGTGTCAGGAATGTCTGTGTCATTATAACCTCTAGTAAGATTTACTAGTCCATATCCAAATATCTTCCTTCATTTTATCTAACCTTCTTCTAACCTATACTATATAATCTAGGGATCTGTCCTCTCTATAATACTAATGGTTGCCTCTTCACTTCCAGTCATTCAGTGTTAGTCATTTAATTCTATCATATTTATTAATTCTTTATTCATCTAGGAACTAGGAAGATTAGAATCAAAGTTGAATCACAATTCCAAAAGAAATTTTCTCTTTGAAAATAAAATATCAATGTTCAATTTAGACAGTTTGCAAGTCAAAATGACCCCTTCTATAATCCTATATCTATGAAATTAATGTCAATCAATCTGAAGTCTACTAACTGGACAATTTTGAAACGCTTCCTTATTTTCATGTATCAAAATTTAACCAAAACCTAAATTTTGTGTGATAAATGGCTGATCAGAATTTTCAATGTGATAAATTAAACCCTGCTGCTTGTCAGATAAAATATTAATACAGAATTCACTATACTAGTAAAAAAAATAATGTCACTAAACTATATGGTGGCCAAGCAATATAAAACCTCAAATATATTTTTAGTATATCAAGAGATGAAACTCCACAAAGATTAGTCAAATGGTGCTCAAAATCCAACTCATCCAACATATTGTCAATGCAAAGCTACACAATAAAATTTGATAAATGTCTGACAAAACCGTGACCTGTATCACATTCACAAGTCTCTTTTAACATATTTTAAGAGCAGACCTACTCATATGAGTCAGCCTGCAATGCCCTAGAGAATGAACCCTCAAGAATGTCCCCTTTCGCTA
Source organism: Lottia scabra (assembly GCA_029955415.1). NCBI lineage: Eukaryota > Metazoa > Mollusca > Gastropoda > Lottiidae > Lottia > Lottia scabra. Next base: position 21,411,422 of record JARJEI010000004.1, read on the forward strand.
AAATGATCTGCTCGCTATGCTAGCTAAGCTCTATTTGGCCCTTATATTTTAAGAGCAGACCTTCTCAAATGTCAGCCTGCAGGCCATATCCGGCCTGTGATGCCCTATAGAATGGCCCCGCAAGAATGACCTCTTCCGCTAAAACGCTCTGCTCTCTATGCTAGCTAAGCTCTATTTGGCCCTTATATTTTTTTCATAAAATGCATTTGGCCAGTCACAAAAATTAACTAAGAAGGCCAGTTTTAGAGTATCAAGGGTTGAAACTTCGTTCAGCTTATCAGTAATAGAGTTAACATTCCAACATCAAAATTTCCACATTTAAAGAATGTAAAAGATTGCATCAGTAGTAGCCTACTTTAATGATATAGACAACTAGAATTCTAAATTTTGTAGGTCACAGAAATGTTGTACACAGCATTCTATTCAGATAAATTAGTACCAGTACCATACTGTTTTTCTTAATGTCAATAAAAGTATGACATAATGGTCTATTTATAGTAACTAGATCAAGCAGTTACAAGTTATAACCTAACAATTGAGTGTCAATTTAATGTCAGTGTAGAGACAGAGTCAAAATGTCTTAATGCTCTTAACAGTGTGACAGTTATGACATGAATGATCAAAAAAAGCATAAAGTTAAAGTGCATAAATCAGATTGATGATAAAAACATCAAAAACATAAAATGTACTTTAATATAAAGTATAAGTGATTAAATTTGTTGGTAGGTTGATAGATGACAAGTTAACGTTCGCTTCCAGTGTATGCTGATATCGCAATTACTAGTTGGTTTTTGGTATGAATAAATTGGTCTTATGGTCAATTTATATGAATAGGAAATATACATGCAGTGTTACCAATACACATTAAAGGGATTGTAAAGCGTATTTCTAAACTTTGTATGTGTATTGGAGACACTGATAGCATCAAATTGCACAATTCCAATTTCCATTCCAACGTCTGAGGTTTTTGCAATTCCACTAAAACTAACGCGTTTTATGATGTCACTGACAGCGATCTGCATTGATATCAATTATAGTAGCTTCTGGTAGATCACTGTCAGTGACATCATAAAACATGTTAGTTTTAGTGGAATTGCAAGAACCACAGATGCCCGAATAGAAATTGGAATGGCGCAAATTGATGCTATCAGTGCTCACATACAAACATTATAAAGTTTAGAAAAACGCTATACAATCCCTTTAACTCTTCAGAAACCCTCTTTGATACCTTAAATTTCACATTCAATACTAATACGATAAAATATAACTTACTATTAGGTGAAACAGATGATAGAGTAGAGGGAAGTGAATTATTAGATTCTATATAATTTCCTGCTGGACTATGATCTATATCATCATTATATTTATTACTTTCATTATAATCATGTGTCCATACCACTATAATACAGAAAAATAATATATTCATATGTAATATTTCTTAATCTTATACCCCTTTCGCACTGCACAACTGGATTATTGAATTCGGTTATAACCGAATAGAAAAATCTGATTCAGTTCGATTCGATTCGGTTTGCTTTTGCACTGCAATCCTATCTGGATCGTCGCTTTCGCACTGCCGAAAAAAGTTATCTAGATTTTTTTTAATTTTTAGTAACATGTCACATCATGTGACAAAACAAAACATTATCACATGATTCTCACCCCGGTTATTCCTTGTTTAACAATGTAACATATTAATATATTATCAATATCAGTTTCGGTTTCATCTTCCGATGGATATGCATTATTTCCCTAAACAATTCGTGTACCTTATTCATACTTTTCTTGTGATTTTCAAGTATTTCCATTATATCGTTCCGCGATAACTTCTGGTTATAACCGAATAAGTTTATTTGCCAGTGCGAAAGCAACTGGAAGTTATTCGGATAGTACTGGATCCGATCCAGATAACTTTTGCAGTGCGAAAGGGGTATTAATCTTGTGATAATGATCATTGTTGTAGAAAATGAAAATTATTAATGAAATCAAATCAGTAATATCAACAAAATCATTGCAAAATTCTGAAATCGATCTAAATCCTAATCTTTTTAAAGAGATACAAACAGAATGCAAAAAGCCCATGAAACTATGTAAATTTCCATATAAAATAACAGATTATAATTAATAAACGCCTTAAATTTTATTAAGGGCTTCTCAATTATTGTATAATATAAAAACACTGTTTTCTGGATTTATCAGATTATTTAGGCAATCTGTTGTATTGTTATGCAACCAGGCAAGTCCCTTGATGTATATAAACTCCTAATGACAAAATTTGAAAATTTAGATTTTTTGTTCATTCTAAGAGGTTGTATTCCTTTAATTGATTATTAATATTCAAGATATCTAGGACAGTAGAACTGATATCAAAACTGGGACCTGTTACTCAAAAAATTCTTACAATAAATATTGTCGTAACTTTGGCATTTTACAATGAATAATTCTACGACAATTTTTTATGAGGTTCTGTAGCACAGTGGTTAGCGCATCGTTCTTTACAAACATGACGTCATTTGCTTGGATACGAAGAAATGAAGGTTGTTATGTTTGAGAGTTCGGTCCCTGACCAGGGTGTGAAAGTCTGATGACCTTGAATAAGTCATCTTCACTCATAATTCCAGTCCACCCAGCTGTAAATGGGTACGGATAATCCGGGAAAGATCAATGCCAAGAGGTTTGGCCAAGGACCAGCTGGGAGATAGGATCCGCACGGAACCTAAGTTGTTATCCTTGTAAAATATAGATGTTTCTTTCTTTCTTTTGTTTATCGTAAGATTTTTTGAGAAACAGGTCCCTGAAACCTAAGTTCTTTATTCTATAAGATTTGGCCAAATCTTCAATGAAGTCGTTCACTTATTCATTAGCGGCTTCTCAATCATTTGACATTTTGATTGACAGCACAGATTCATATAATAAGTAATTTTTAGAACATTTTTTCACCCAATCAACAGAAGTAAAATTGATTGATTTTACTTATTATGTTCTAACTATTACTGATATACTCTTAATCATTAAAATAAAGTTAATTAGAAAACTGATTCTACTTACCATGTGTTGTAGGTGAACTACTATCTGTACTAGTAGCTTGTTGAGTTTCTATAATAGGTCGTTTGACCATCAACACATCATTACGTAGTTGACTATCTATAGATGGACGTCTGGTCACCACTTCTAATGGTTCCATAGTAGATACCTTAATTATCATACCTTCCCCACTGTCGCTATGTTTTACAATGGAATCACCCATTGACATGTGTCGTTCATAATCTGACCTCTTTATGGTGTGAGGTTCAGTTGAAAAAGTTTTTTCACTTGGATTAGCTTTATCGTGATTTTTTGCATGATGATCTGTTGCATCAGAAAGTTTTCTATTTGGTAAAGATTTGTGTGCTATTTGACTATCAAGAGATTGTCTGCTGATATAATGTCCATCTCCTCCAGGACTATAAAGCTCTGCTCTTCTTAAAGCATCAGAAGATTGCAAATGAAAATCAGTTGTTGAACGCCTTCTGTCAACCATTGGTTCTCCTATCAACTGTTCTGCTGCAGCTTGTGCAATAGCTTCTTTCTTTTGTGATCTTGGAGACCTCTGCCCTCCATTACCATTCTGACCATGAGACTGTCTGCCATCTTGTTTTTGAAATTTAGTGCCAGGTGACTGTCTGTCTCTAACTTCCATTCTTTCATGACTTTCCATCCATACAACTGCAAGTACAAAATATGTTCATTCAACTAGGGCATAAAAGCTCGATACATTATACAGCTAAAAAGAATATTTTACTCAGACAAAAAAAAAAGCTAACAACATGACAACATATGTGAGAAATAGTCCATTTGTTAAAGATGACATACCATTATCAGAATTGATTTGTTACACTTTAATTTTCTGTCAGGTGTCTGTGGGTCATGCAATTGCACTAAAATTAAGTATTTTGTGCAGTGGTACGGCCAGGAGAAACACATCAAAATATTAAGGGAATTTTAATTTTAAGCCCACAATGATCTTTGACACGCATTCTCTTCTGAAATATCAATTTTTTACTAATTTTGTGATGTTAAGAACCGTGAAAATTTTGGGGGTCAAGAAACATGTATAATATTTGATATTTTCAATTGTAATTTTCATTTGTTGATAAAAATGTTAAACTTTGTGTTTTCCATAAACAATGAGCCAATTCCACTGTTAGTCATTATTTATTAGAGGATTTATTTATTAAAGCATATTTTTTTCTTCTTAAATAGCAGAGATAGTATTGTTGGATCACCATTATGAAATGTCCTTCAAGCGCTTAATTTTTTCCGTCACACTTAAATACCAAAAATTTATACAACTATCCCTTTAAATTCAAGAATCTGCTGGATACCTATTGGCTTATGTTATGCAATTTAAATTAGTACTTTTAAAGGCTAAATGAAAAAACAACCAAGTTCTATATATAGATTTAACAATATTATGTATTATGTTATATAATTCATTAAAAAAGGTTATTGAAGTAGGTTAAGACCGGGAAGCACTAATAAAGTAGTTTATTCTATCTCTGACAGACAAGATTATGTTAGGCTTAGAGAGGTTATTCTCTATAATTTCTATTCAATATTCTACATAGTCTAACATTTCAATGAAAATAGAATAATTAATGGCTAGACATCCTACAATATAATATGGTCATCATGACACAATTGAGGTCAAATTGAAGAAACACCTCACATTGACTTTACTTGATGATAGTTAACCCTACAACATGAACAAACCAACAAACGCAATGGCTTACATTATATTTAAAGTTAAAGTCAATGCAAGTAAAGATATCTAGGACACACTGACACACAAATTTGACACATAGCTATTAATAACAAAACATGAATTTGGATTCTGAATTTTTGACATTTACACCCATTCATCCAGTGTATAATTATGTTTATAAGATTTTAATACTGACAAATAAAATGAAAATTTATCTCCTGATTCTTAGAATCTGATTATCTAATGATTACCAAATTTGACCCAGTTATGTACAGCTTGACCCCTATTCTATAAGTTTCAAGAAAACTGTCCCACAAACACAATCATCACATTATCAAAGTACTGTGTACTGTTCACGGCGTTCAGACTAAATATGTACAATTCAACAAAAATTATGTTTAAAATGAAATATCAAAATGATAAGATTCTAGGGCAGATAGAGGGCAAAATATTCAGCATTAGCATTGAACGGAGGCGGTGACCTAATTCTAAAACAAAGCACATACCAAACCTAGATAAAAGAAAAAGGGTCATATTGGTTGTAACATGCATTATAAACATACAGAATCAATCTATGAATGAATAAGCGTTGCTACTGTAAATAATAAACCCCTTTAGCCCGGGGGAGAGGCAACTTACCACGTGGGACACTTTGACGGCTTTCACCCAGTGGTGACCGACTTTCCTCCATCTCTTACATGTGACCTACTTTCTGACAGATATCCCATAATGCAAAAAAGAAAATGTCAGCCTCCATGAAAGTAAAATACTCCTACCAAAATAAGTATGATTTTTATTTTGTCATGCATTACGTATATTTGAATGGTTCAGTGAACTAATTTTATCAATGTCATTGCATCAGGTTAGATGTTACAGCAAGCTCAACAAGCCAACTTGTCAATTGCACTGACACTATGAGTGATATCCATTTCCAAATAAATATCAACAACGACAACGACAACAACAAAAAAGAACAATAATAATGAAATTTCGAATTCTATCAAAATAAAATCATTACATGCCATTGACATTTTGTCTAAGATTAAGATAAAACTAAAAGATAAGCTAGGCTTCTAGAATCATGATGCCATTTTATTTTGAAATTCAGTTTCTCTCTCCAAATTTGATCAGAAATTTTAGAAATACTAAAATGTGCTCCAGCTGCCATTAGGTAATGTCTAATGTAACTCATAGCTTTGAAACAGGTAGCCAGAACTTGACAAGAAAAGGAAAGCAGGCATAATCTATGAAAATTCACAAAATAGCAAGGATTCCTTTGGGTATAGAAAGGGGTAAAAGAAAAAAAACTGCTGTATTTTGTAAAAGAAATTATAAACATTTTATTCTAGGTAAGAAATAATTATGGAAACTGAATTTGTGTTTGAGTTTAAATGTAAAGATTTAAAATCCAAATTAACTGTACCTGTCAATATACCAGTGCAGGAATCAGTAGAAGAATTGGTAGGAAGACTTGTTAAAGCAAAAAACTTACCGTGTTATGTTGTTGAAGGTAGATATTGATTATAATACTGCAACCAAATATTCTTAAAGGGAGGTTTTCTAAATTTTGTATAACTTTAAATTAGTTTGAGTGGAAATGCTGGAACAACAAACATCTGATTGTGAATTGAAATGGTGCAAATTGATGCTTTAACTCCCTGATACCCATACAAAATTTAGAAAGTCTCTTTAAAATCCCTTTCAAAACTTATTAACTCATATTTGTTTACCAAATGATGGAGCTTGATCTCCGCTGAATGTGTCATAGGGTCATATTTTAGAATGAAAATGTTATGTCAAGAATTTGTCTTAAAATTTGATCAGTTTTAAAGAGTTAAGACTATTATTGTAAAACCCATGTAGATATTTCAGATATCATGAGCCCACAATGTACAAGCTACTTAAAGGGATTGTAAAATGATTTTCAAAACTTTGTATGTGAATCAGGGACATTAATAGCCTCAATTTGCGCCATTTCAGCTTACATTCTGACGTGTGGTTCTTGCAATTTTATGATGTCACTGTCAGTGATCTGCATAGATATTAATAGAAGCTTCTGGTAGATCACTGTCAGTGACGTCATAAAACGCGTTAGTTTTAGTGGAATTGCAAGAACCACAAACGTCGAAATAGAAATTGGAATTGTGCAAATTGATGCTATCAGTGTCTCCGATACACATACAAAGTTTAGAAAATCACATTACAATCCCTTTAAGTACTGTAGAAACAGTAATGTAAACAGCTTTAATGGTCTGATCACTGATCAGTAGCCTACTGAAGTCCACAACCACAAATAAAATTTTGTAACCCCTGAGTGTTCTAAATTATTGAAAATGCTTCTGTAGTCTTCTCAGGAGCTCTTGGGCCAATATTTTCAGGGCTATGCTCTATGCAGGATGTGTATTAATTAAGGTTATCTAAATCCCTGGGTACTGGTAATAGAAGGTGATCAATTTAACTGAAATTTTATAATCCAATGATAGCATTTTAAGAAATATCCACCTGTGTTTTTAGATCTTCAGAAGGAACTATCTAAATTTGTAGAAGTGAAAACAGCTGAATGTAATGAAAAGAATGGAGAAGAGGCTATAAATGCTATTATTAATAACAAGATAGATGAAAATAGTTTGATTGATAAATGGAACAAAGCTTTTACCCAGGTAATATTTAATCTTTTGATGTCCATGACATTATTTATTGTACTAATATTATGTTCTACCTTGAGACCCCACCTATTTGGCTAGGCAATATACTAATATCATAAAAAATACCAGATATTGCCTTGTTTTGAAGGGATTCAAATTTTAAATTATCTTAATTTTTGTGTATTACAGGAAGTTAAAACATATGCCAAGCCAGAAGAAGTTACCAATGAACAAGTGTTTTCTGAAGTATATCATTCCTTAATTCATTCCCCTGCCTTGGAAACTGTGTTAAATTTAGAGCATACATATGCCTTATCTGTAGAGGACATCATAACCAATAGAGATGCTGATTTGGACCATTTAAATTCGAAGTAAGATATTTTATACAATTTTCCTTTTTTCATTGTACTTAAATGTAGGGTTTTATAACTGTTGCTGGTTGCTCTAATTTTGTCTTACATTCTGAATTTATTTTTAAATTTGATTTGTGATTATTTGTTTTGTAGACAACAAGAAGATATGGAAGAAGCATTGAATAATGTTGGTATCAAATATAATGATGAAGACATTAATCAACTAGCTCAGAGACATTTTGATAATACACAGGTTTGTATGACCTTGACATTTATTCATATAAGTCATGTTAGAGTCTACTGTAGTGAATCTTAAGAAAGGTACAATGTCACAGTTAGAGCAAAGAGTATTATTTGGCACTAAGCTGTAAGTTAGTAAAAACACACCAACAGGGCTTTAGATTACATGCTAGTTACAAATTACCCAAATTAGCAGTGCCCAAATTAAAAAAAAATTAAATAAAAAAAAGATGCTACTTAAGCACAGTAGAGCAAAAGATGCCAGGGACTTTGAAAGGATGATCATAACAGTAGTCCCGAATCCATAAATCAAATTATATAACCCCTAAAGAGATTTCAATGAGTGAAAATGCTTCTGTAGTCTTTTCCGGAGCTGTTGGTGCCTTTATTTTCCCATCTGCTCTGCAAATACAGGGTGTGCCCAAATTGATGTAATCTAAAGCCCAGAATAGTTATTTATCACCAAGCTTTAAAATAAATATTGTTTTCAGTTAATATCTAGTAAATGGGCAAGTGAATTAAGTAATTTAAAAGAAACACAGAAAAGAGAATTTAAAGATTGGGTGATGAAAGTGCATGAAGATTCTCAGAATAATTCTATACCACCAACATACTTGTAAGTTTTATATCCAACTTATAAGAGTTTAAAAGAGGTTTTCTATTTAGTTAGTATACATCCAGACTTTTTATGTGCATCATTCCAATTTTAAGTCATATAAAAAATTAGAACACAATAATAAAATGTAGTTTTTGCTCACCTTGAATGAAGATATGATAATGTATAAGAATATAACTTACAATTTAAAATCATATTGTAATTTGTTGGTAGGTGGTTAAATATTGTATTATCACTACACCCAAACATCTGTCCCTATTCCATCTGACAGCTATTTGGACTGAGGTTGGCTCAAATATATCCAGAAAGATGGATATTTATGTAGTTCATACATTGTGCCCTGTTGACCTTGAACTTTGGTTTGCACACACATTCTTCAATGGCAGACAAAAGACCAGTTTCTTTGAATAAAAACTTTGATAGATCTACAGATGTAGCATGAAAAATGTAGGGGGAAAATGATGGTATGAATACAAAAATATCCATCTTTCCAAATATATATAGGTTGGAGGATTCAATAATATCTGTCCTTGGCATACTCACAATAGTACATGATGGCAGAATACTAAATGTTGTATTTGTAGAAACAGATTACGTGCTATGTCGTCTGCTTTACCTGATGCAGAAGATGAAGAAAGACAGTCTCAACCAACCAGATTAGAGGAAAGTTTTACAATTCATTTAGGTACATATTTACTTTTATTGTTCTCATCCAATTAACTGATTCATTTTGAGGAGGGTGGTTGACTTGTCAAGTTTGGATATGAAGTTTAGCACCATTTTAGCATGTTCCTTTAGCAACGGTATATATGTTCTTACTCATCTAACCGTTGCTTGCATGATACACCTTTGTCGTCATTATTATTTTCATACCAATTATATTACTTCAAACATATTATTGCTGGAAAATTCATCCTTCCATTTTGCCATTATCAGGAAAATATCCTACCTAAAAGCTTTTAAACTTAATTTCACATGTGAGGATAAGCTGGAATTTAAAATGGATATCTAGGACACTTAGTAGTATCTTTCTGCCAAGTTTTACATCGATAGCTCAATGCAAAGGGTTTACCGGTACTAGTCATTTATGATCTCATGCAAGCAGCAGTGAGATCATTTAGATCGTTTTTTTGTAAAAAAAAAACCCTGAAGTTTCTTTTTATCTGAATCTGTTCAGTATTTGCAATGTTTTTGTCAGTGATAACAGAAATATATATATTTTTAAATCTAGGAGCTCAGATGAAGACAACACATAACATAAGATTATTATGTACAGATGTACTAGATTTATGTAGACATAAAACACACACTGTAGGGTAGGTTATTTTTAAATTTCATCAAATGATGAATTCAAAAAATCTTTTTTCCACAACAAAGTAAGAACAAGATTGTCAGAAAAGAGTAGGCTATATTCTTGTGGACTTTTGAGTTCTTTTGAAGTCGCAAAAAGTTGTTTGATAAACATACCAAATATATAAATTGACACGTGAATTATAAAACTCTCTGACCCGGTTTCCCCCTGTCAGTGATGCAGGTCAGAGGGGCTGACATGGAAAAAGCGTCTAGTCGTTCGGATGGGACAATAAACCGAGGTCCTGTGTGCTATTGGCTGTGCACGTTAAAGATCCCTGGACAGTTAGAAATCGAAAATAAGAGCAGGCTAATGCCGCTGTCCTGGCAAAATTTCTCACATTGCACACTGCATGGCGTTTGCCGTCCTCAATTAGCCCATATAGGTGCACAAAAGCAGGACGTAAAACTCCATTCATTTCATTTATATAAAACTCTCCGAGTGTGAGCAGAGATGCCATCTTTGTTATCCCATACCAATTTAACTGAAGCTCATGTTGTGTACTTTTCATGTCAAGTTTTTAAACATCTAGAATTTTCAATCTATTTTCAGTGGAATTGCAATACCTCAACCACAACGGTTACAAACTGCCATGTCATTGTATTCTAATTCATTAAATGGTTTAGTTATATTAGTAGATAATAGAGTCAATAACTATACTGGTATGAAGAGAGGTAAGAAATTTATTAATTTCCATGTTTTTCTGGTAATTTAGGCCATGCTAGATTTGAAAAAATCCGAAATTGGTTTGGTACACCAGATTGTGAGTGTGAACCTCAAATCCAAAACCAGATTAATTTTGAAAAAAATCATATTTGACTAGTGTTTCTGCTGAATGACGCCATATTGAATCCATCTCATCCGCCTTACGAGGCAGCTATACACAGATTCGGAACCCAGTTTCAGATTTGGTGTAAACGAGTACGGCCTAAGGTAGAACCAGTTTTTAAAGACCGGTTCAGTACATAGAAATCAAACTTTTAAACACAGTTATTGCCCTTGGAGCCCCTATTTTGATCTTGCTGTTTCTCGTTCTCTGTCGTGAACAGATTTTCTTAAAAGTTGTTGTAAAGAAATAACTGTTTTTTATTTTATATCTTTTAGCTTTTTCTAGAGTATGTGAACAATCCACAGATTTCCATTTTCCAGATTTAGACCATCGTTATTCTGTGTTAGAACAAGAAGTTATTAAAATGAATGAATTAAGAAGAAAAAAGAAAGAAGAAGATGATATAAGTATTAAAAGTAATGGAAGTAATATTAGTGGTAATAGTAATTCTAGTACTGATACACAGGTAATTAATTAGGTTTTTAGCTTTTCAGTTCAGTTCATATCCTCATCTAATTTGTACTCAACTCAAATGATACTCAACTGTCCATATGGTTATATTACAGTCTACCTTGCATATAAGTCAAGAGATATTGAAAAAATCTGAGCCCTGGGGTTTGCACGAATTAGATGTTGCGACAATCTTGATTTCGTCACTGTTCCAGCTGCACCACCTTGCTAGTTTAGACAGAAAATCTTTGTCCAGAACAGCGTTCCAGACTCCAGTTCACTCAAATCCAGTTCCGACAGTTCTGGCTGTTCTGGACAATGATGCGTGCAGACCCCAACTGTGGTGGGTGTTCCTACCAATGCAGGTGCATGCTCTTACCAATTATCTGATGCTGCTGTGAAAATAGGTTTCAGAGAGCCTGTAATATTTATTTTTGGTACATCTTTTTTTGAATGTTATTACTGCAGTTATTTCCTGTTTGTTTTCAGAATAAAACAGTAAATAATAAATTAGATACTGGTGATTTTTATATAACAGAACATTCTAATTTATCTGAAATACATGTGGTATTTCATCTAGTATGTGATGACAGTGTACGTGGTAGTGATATATCATCCAGACATCCTGCTATATTAAGTTTAAGAAATATCATCAAGTTATGTTTTCGTTATGATATTCATACTATAACCATTCCATTATTACTTACTCATGAAATGACAGAGGTAGGTACTGCTCATAGATTCAATCATCTCCAAAGTTCAAAGTTCACGACTACAGTAAAATGAGTAATCTAATATTTTTGTTAGTATGGTAACCACCGGATACCTCTTTACATGGATCATAAACCCGAGTTTAAGAAACTCAAGATTGATTTTCCTCGGGTTTAATAAACACTACCACAAGTGGGTGGTTTATTCAGCCCGTAAAGTTATTAACCCGGGACTAACGCCGTATAGACAAGAGTCATAATAGTGCCATGTTCAAATTGTTAAAAAGTTAAAAAGAGTAAGTTTGTATGTGTCTCAGTTAATATACATATATAGACATAGGGGTGTGTAAGGAATCTTTCTTATTTGGAGGGTTGACTTGAATGATTATGAAGAAGCAGTGTTGCCAGACTTTTGAACACTGAAATAGAATCATAGAAATGTATAAGACTGGAAGTCTTAGTCTTCTCATCGGCTATTGAACTTCTGTTTCAATTAATGGTTGACCTAGATTCTCCTCTAGGACTAGTTGACTCTAGTTATACTGTGACAGAGAGACTGGATGTTCCCGTTTATCATGGTTTTTAAATTATTATAGCTTCTTGCAGAAACCGGAAGTTATGGGCATACCTCCAATTCAACGCATGCGTGTCAAGCATAAATCCAAACGGTCTCCGTGAAAGTTACGCTAGCGCTCTGCAACATATCACGGTAATGAACAGTCGGCCATTTGACCGGACTATGTCAAAGTTGTCACGTAATCTCGTGGCTCTGGTAGTTCAAACATCAGAGACTGGCCATTCGAGGCTACAAGTATTTGTAAGCAAAGAACATGAAAACAAAAAGACATGTATTTTAAATGATAATAAAATGCGTTATTGGTTAACAGATAGTCACGATGTAGCATCAAATGCACGAGCAAGTGTCAGAATATTTCTCCATAAATTATATTGCTATGAACTATATTTTTGTCGTGACGTTACAAACTATAAGTGAAGCGTCATAGTAAAGAGTCTCGCGCATGAAAACACAACGAAAAACACCATTCATTACCGAGACAGATTATGGTTTACGGAAACTGCCGAGGATTGCCGATTGGCATAAATCTTGTGTTATTATTCCCTATCTACATTTCTATGATAGAATAGATATAAACTTCGATCTAGCAAAACATTATGTAAAATGAGAAACACTCATCATTTTAACAAGTTATTGATTATTCAATTCATTTAATGTATAATTTAACAGGAAATGACTATACCATGGTGTATGAAAAGAGCAGAATTAATTTATAAATGTGTAAAAGGTTTTATGATAGAAATGGCAACATATGGAGCTCAAGAATCAAGAACAATACAATTTCTAGTACCTAGAGTAAGTAATCTTGTATAATAATTGCAATTTTCAACTTGACTTGAGCTCTTGTTTCATAGAGACAATCCTCTTGTAGATAGCTTTTCTGGATATGGTTAAAAAATGGACACACTGCAGTAATAACAATACATTGAAATTGAAAGGTCTGTTTCTTAGAGGGTAAATGCCATGAGCAAACCATCTTTCTATCTTGATCATGAAGTTACAATATTCATTTCACATAGACACACTTTTCATTACTATTAAACATGGTTGTGTGAATTTTTGAAGTGTTTATCAAATGCATTCTAGGGAAGTAATTTTTTTCTACTGAAAAAATTACTACTCCTGAGAAATACTTAAAAGACATTTTTTTTGGAATGAAAGTTTTGACCTCAGACTTAATGATTACAAATTACCATTACAACTAGCAATTTTTTATATATTAATTGATGAAAAAAATGAATGTTATGTATGACTTACTTCCCTTACATCATGATTAATCAATCAATGAGTGCAAGTGTCAAGTATACAGGGTTCAATTTAATTATTGCATCATAACATGCGAGTCATATACATCTTTTTTGCAATCCGATCTTATGATAACATTAGAATGACACAAGACAATCTAATTCTTTAGAAAACGTGCCAAATTGTGAAACAAATCTTAATAGGCCCTCTTTAGATATTAGGCGTTTTTGTCGGAAGATTCGATTTGGTAGTACGATTTGGTGTAATTTGCTGTGGTCCACAAATGTACCGGCGATTAGGCAGCCTTGACTGTCAACAAAAGAAGGTCACGTGTATGTTATATATGACGTCATTGATATATCAGCCAATAGTATTACGAACTGGCACATTCCGCCATCTTATAACACCTAATCGAATCGCCTAACCACCTCTTGGGACGGTTAGGTCGATTAGCCTAATCAGTTTAGGTAAACGGTCTCACAAATGCACCGATTAGCCTAATCGAACTGGCTCACAAATGCACAAAATAGCTAATCGACCAAATCGAATCGTGCGACAAAAACGCCTAATATTTGATCAGCATAACATAGTATGATATTTGTTTTGAAGTCATTGGATTAGTAATAGGTTTAGTTTATTCAATATTTGATATATTTTCAGGGATTATCAGAAGATATGTTTAATAATATTAGCAACATGTTACCAACTATATTTAGACTATCAAATCCAGTTATACACAGAACAGGTCCATAATATTGTCGTATTTCTATTGTTGCTAATATATATTTGTTATATTTGTTATGTATTATGAATTGTGAACTATGTATTGTTTAAATACTTATGAGATTTGTCCAGAATGATCTTCACTCACTAATCTCTATCCTGAAGTGAGTTGACTGGGTACTGTGACATCATAAATTTTCATGTGAATAAAATTTAAGAATTGATTTGATTTGATTTGATTAGATTGATGAGGCAGACGTGAAAGGGTGTTATGAAATTGCCTGATTTTGTATATATAACTAACTAAACTGTTTATGTTTTCATGGTACCATGCATTGCAGAAATAGTGCTATTTATTTCAATGTTGTATTAGTCGTTTGGACCTGACTGTTTGGTCTTGTATTTCATATATTGTGATGGTCACTACATAGTTCTATACACATTGCAAAACAGGGCTTTTGATTTTCTAAGTTACCAGTATTTTAACACACAAGATAAAACTGAGTAACAATTTTCATTAAAATTTATTTTTGAAAATTAAGAAAATGTAGCACCCAAAGTTTTAAATCCCAATCAGCTGTATGGGTGTTACAATCAGACATAACAAGGTACAGTAAAATCAACAACCCTGTTGCAACATAAAAACTTCTACTACATGATTAATATCAATTTTTGGTTGTGTCATCAATTGTCACATTTTATAACAACCTATCAATTGTTTTAAAATGTAGTCATTGAAATTAATTCAAAAAATGCAGAAATGTATATTAAACAGATTGTTAAAGGAATATTATTTTAATGATTAAAAAAGCAAAAATCTCAAACTTGGTCGATAGGAGTATATATTCATTAAGCAACTTCTCTGGTGTCATAACTGCACTGTATCATCTAATAAATCCAGAAAACTACCTTATATATCATAATTACTACAAAATATTAAGCGTTTTAAGAAGTGTTTTTCAACTATAACCTGTAATTTTATGGAAAATTACTTAGTTGTATGGTTTATTTGATTCTTTTTGTATACTGTAGACACCGTTCATGAAAATATAATCTTATTGGCCAAGTTTGAGCACTTAAATTGTTGAAGAGGTGGTATGGCTTTAAAGACATAGTACCACTGAGAATCAGTAAAAATGTCAATAAAAGTAGATATTCATCAGTTGACTTCCCAAGTGCAAAGATATTGGACCAAAGCAATATATGCCCACTTCTGCATTCTGTTGTAAGCAAAATGTCATTTTCAAAGCTTTGTGATTTCAGGTTCTATTCTTGTATTGAAAATTGTCAGTTTTAAAATAATACATTCTATTGATAAAGTCAGTATTTACATACCGAATTTCATTTAATTCAATCAAACACTAGTTTTTAGAGTGTTTACCAGCAATTGATGTTGATAGAAGCACTTACTGTATAGAGGTTAAAGGGCAATAACTCCTCAAAACTGATGTAAGAAATCTTATAAAAAGCCTTAAATTTAATCAGAAGTAGTCCTAAATTTTCTCAAACCTTTCGATTTAGGTCCAATAACATCCATTTTAAGTTTCATCAAAATCGGTTGAAAACTAAGAGAGAAATAGCATATTCAAGATTTTGGGACAAGGGCAATAACTCTGCTTCTAAAGGTCGAAAATAGCTCAAATTCGAACTTGATCTTTACACATACCGAATTTCATTTGATTCCATCAAGCTAATTGATACAAGCAAATGTTGACGGACGGACAGGGGTGCCAACAATATACGTTAGAGGGATGTGGGCGTTTAAAAACGGAATCCAATAGATCAATAGGTAATAATCCATAAAATTACAATTTATTATTGAAAAAACACTTAATAAAACTGTTTTTTTTTTAATTTGTATATTTTTGTATATATTGTAGTTTTCTGGATTAACCACATAAAACATATAGATATGTTTTTAGACAAGACCACTGATGAATATTACACTATAGTTGACCAAGTTTGGAAATCTAGATTTTGCATGCTTTCTAAAAGGTTATATCCATTTGGCCTCAAATTATTTCTTGATTACACGTTTTGATCCAACTAAGCACAGAACTAAACTTTTCAAGGATTACATTCAGTCCAATTTATGTAACATATGTTAGCTTTTTCTCTAGTCAAAATGATGATGTGCAATTTTGTAACATACTTAAGGTAATTTATACATTGTGAAGAAAAATGTCAGTTGTGAGAGTATATTGTAAATTATCAAATAATACTTTGACATGAATAAATATGGTATATGAATATTTTCCTTTTATTATATGTGTAGGATATTCAAACTAATTGTCAATCCAGGTCAAACGTTACTTTAGGCTAGTTTTCTTTACACTAGATAGCTTTCTCCTGGATACATGTAGGCCTACATGTAATTCAGTTTTATTAGTAGGCTGTTATATCCTGTTTTATTGCAGTGCGTTCTAGCGAACGCACTGCTTTGTTTTCATAATGACTTTTTTTTTTTTTTTGTCTACTTCTGGTCACGCTAATTCGGTATGAAGGGAGCATGTCACACCTTATCTCACATGTTTTCCTACAATATCTAACTGCTCGGTGTTGGGTGAATGTAAAATGGCGGTTTTTTGTCTAACCGGAAATGACATTTGACAGAAAAACCCATGTTATGTTTTTTACCATTTTTACCTCTGTTTTTCAACCGATTTTGATGGAACTTTTTTTGTTTATTTCGTTATTCTAATGTCTACATAATAGCTCTCAACATATATGCACTCTTAGATATTCTCTGCTGACTTTTTGGAGCACTTTTTTAACCGTTTTTTTAACTTTTGCAATTTTATTTCGATCAAACTGAAAACTTACAGGTGTATAAACATTTTGATTTCTAACTAAATGGTATTTTCAAAATTTTTATATCACTTCCGGTTTTGACGTCATTCACTTGTAAAGTTGAAATTTCAACTTCCGGAATGATTAAGATATTCAAAAAAATCTTTTCGAGATGTGCTAGAAATAACCGTTGACTAAAAATGAAATGAAAAAATCTGACCCAGATATTTCATATCAGTCGCCATCTTGAAATGACTGATTTTTCTTTAAATCGCTATTCAGAATCGGGGAATCATTCGATTTGACTAAAAATGATGTCTATGGAATCTACAGTCGATTGCTAACAAAAAATGGGAAGCCGATTTTTGAATTTCGATTCAGAATTTTTTTTATTTCCGGTTTAAAATTTTAAGTAATAGTCAAAACTTTTAAGGCTCATATCTTGTGACCTTGACCTTGAGTGACCTTGTGACCTGAACAAAAGTCATTGCCCTTGATGAGATCTATCAACTGATGTATTCATTTTGCTGTCCGATGTCTACTTCCGGTTTTATAGTAGCAATGCAAACCGGTTTTTTTAATTTCAGATTTTTGGGAAAGTGAATACATCACCAGAATCGTACAACATTCCCATTGAATAATCTGAAAATATTTTTAAAATCGGCTGAAAAGACAAAAAGTTATTGCACTTTTTGTGTATGCATCCAGAGGGCCATTTTTCGATCTCTTTTTCAAAACGGATGAAAAAGTGACCACGACCCATAACTCAGGCACCGTTGAATATTTTTGGCTGAAATTTTGCCTGTGAATGGATGAAGATGAGTCAAAACTAATGACATCAATACCAGTTTTATATGAATTGTAGTTATGCCACTGTAGCACTCTGAACTTATCAAAAATCCATTTTTTTGTTGTAAAATACTAGGATTTTTATTCAGTTTCATCTAAAACAATTGGATGCTTATAACCCCAAAGTATATGCTACCCCACCATAAAGAGTAAATAATAGAAAAAAATCCAGAAACAACCTTTCATAAAAACATTTATTAAAAAAAGTACTTACTGAAAAAAATTAGCATAGATTTATATTATATAAAAGTGTAACAATAAAAAAATCTCACACATGTAAAACAAAAATGAAAATATATGTCTATATCTCCCAAAAAAAATAATAACCAGAAAAACATGGAATGTTTTAAAAAAATCAAACCATAATAATTAGTCTTTTGGCATATTCTGATGATTGTAATTGTGAAGTAACAAAATAAAAAATACCGGTCTTCAGAGTGTGTGGTCAGAGTGTGTTAGTAGAAACTTTCTTGATGAAAAAAACTTGATTATTCCAGCTACAGTTCAACAATGATACCTGTTTATAAAGATTTACATAAATAACAAAAGATTTATTGCTGTCTTTAATGGCATCTCGTCTTTAATTGACCCATACAATAATAATGCATCTTCTTCATTTTCTGGAGATGAAAACAGAGCTTGATTGAAAAATTTCATCATCCATAAGACTTTTATTAAACCCAATACAAAATAATAGGTCTAATCTAAAATACAAATAGAATATTCTATCAAAACAAATTAAAATGGGGGGAAAAGGTCAAAATTGACCGTAAGTATGTGAGAAATACTCGTAGTCTGTAGCTATTTATGCAAGAGTTATCTTTTCCTGGCTGTCAAATGGTAATGGTTCTGGCCCGTTTGCCATCCCCTACGGCACAAAACAAATATTTTAGGAGTTGGCAAGGGTAAAGAAATGATTAATCTACTGAATGGAACACGAATCGTGAGCGTCGAGCGCCGTTTTTGATATTTTCTGAAAAATTTCATTTTTTAAAAAAAGAAATAAATCGGTTAAAATTACCTTTGAAAGCTCTAATACCACTCGACAACGGGTTTAACATGTCTTCTACTCAAAAATTGTCGCGTCATCAATTCTAGTGCACGAGAATCGTCAGGAAACGGCGTAATCGGAACCATACATTTTGGGGTCACTTTTTTAGCGGTCTCGAAAAAAGCGATCGCAGCGCCCCTAGCGAGCATTTGCATTGCTATTTATAGCCATTTGAAAATGTCGAGTTTTGACTTTAAACAGCTCTTTCACGTGACCTAATTCATGTACGTCACAAATTATCTTTTATTATTATCACGCTTAATCTCCTGTTTCCAAAAATGTATAACACTAGATATTTCGATCAAAATTGCTTTTTCGAATTTTGTTCTTTGTTCTATAGTAACTCTGCGTGTTTTTTTGGCGGGAAAAAACACGTGTTATCTGAATTACGGATTTCATAAGATAGGTAACAATTTCTTTTTAAGATATGGAAGAACATAACTAACAAAGAAAAAAATATGATAAAATCGTAACCGGAAGTAACACGCTGGCCACCATCTTGAAATGAACATGTTTTCTTTAAATCGAGAACAGGGTATCATCCGATTTGTATAATATTGATGTCTAGGGCATTTTCAATCTATGGCCAACAAAATGATGACAGCCAATTTGCTAATTTCGATTATGATGTTTGCCTATTTCCGGTAAAAGATATTCAGAAATGACAACCATTTTCAAAGCTCATTGCACGTTATCTTGGATTTGGGTGACCTTATGACCTGAACAAAAGTTATTGCCCATGATGAGATCTGCCCAACGGTGTATTCATTTTTGTTGTCCAATATTTACTTCCGGTTTCATAGCCATTTAAAAATTGTTAGTATGAACTTTGAACAGCTCTGTCACGTGACGTCACGTCACAAAATATCTTCTTTTCTTATTACGCTTTATCTCCTCTTTCCAGTGATATATAACACTAGATATTTTGATCAAAATTGCTATTTGGAATTTTGTTCTTTGTTCTATAGTAACTCTGCGTGTTTTTTTGGCGGGAAAAAAACACGTGTTATCTGAATTACGGATTTCATAAGATAGGTAACAATTTCTTCTTAAGATATGAAAGAACATGCCCGGAATAAGATCTATCCAATGGTGAATTCATTTTTGTTGTCCAATATTTACTTCTTGTTCTATAGCCAAATGAAAATTGTCAGTTTGAACCTAATTCACGTACGTCACAAAAAACCGTCTTTTCTTATTATGCTTTATCTCCGCTTGATATATAATAGTAGATATTTTAATCATTTTGCTTTTTTTTAATTTGGAAATTTTGTTCATTGTTCTAAAGTAACTGCGTGGCTTTTTTGGCGCGAAAAAACACGTGGTTCCTAAATTGTGGATTTTTAAAGAGAGTCGACACATTCTTTTGAAGATATTAAATGACATAACATTCATAGAAAAAAAAAAGGATAAAATTGGACCCGGAAGTAACTAGTAGACCACCATCTTGAAATGACCAACTTTTCTTTAAATCGATATAAGTGATCAGGATATTATCCGATTCACATAATGTTGATGTCTATGTCATCTTCAATATATTACTAACAAAATGGTGACAGCCGATTTCCTAATTTCGATTAAAAGTTTTGTCTATTTCCGGTTAAAGAAATTCAGCAATAGCAAACACTTTCAAAGCTCAAAACTCGTGACCTTGACGTTTGATGACCTTTTGATCTGAACCGAAGCTATTGCCCTCGATAAAATCTATCAAATGGTGTTTTACTTTGTGTTTTCCGATGTTTACTTCCGGTTTAATAGCCGATTGAAAATTGAGATTTCTAACTATAAACAGCTCTGTCACATGACCTAATTTATATCCAGGACTAAAATGCAACCGTTCAAGGATGTTTAAATTGCGCACTGCTCAGTACCGTTATCACGGTTCTAGTTTTCCTTTTATTGAGTCCTATAGATTGTCCTTTTGACCATATGCCATTAGGTTATCTACTTTGACATAGTATAATATTTGTATATCATGCTCATCTTGGGTTATAGAAGTATTTTTAACAAAAACTGATACATTAAAATAGTATCTTAACTCACTGAAGCATGAAATGAATCTTTATAATATATTTAGGTCAAAATTGTTTGCAGCTTAAAGGGATTGTAAAGAGGTTTTCTAAACTTTGTATGTGTATCGGGGACACTGATAGCATCAATTTGTGCTATTCCAATTTCCATTCTGACGTTTGTGGTTCATGCAATTCCACTGAAACTAGCGCGTTTTATGTCGTCACTGACAGTGATCCGCATAGATATCAATAGTAGCTTCCAGTAGATCACTGTCAGTGACGTCAAAAAACGTATTAGTTTTAGTGGAATTGCAAGAACCACAGATGGAATTGCGCAAATTGATGCTATGAGTGTCCCCGATACAATGTTTAGAATACCACTTTACAATCCCTTTAAGTTTAAATAACTATTAGAATATGACATAAGCTTACACGGAAATTATTGTATATATAATGTCAACATACAATCAAATTCAATACAATAGATATGCTGATAACTTTATTTTATAGGAAAGTGTATTTATATTAATTAATTATATTTTTAATTTCGTGAATGAATGAGCCAGGTGTTTTAAAAAATGTATCTGATATTAACTCTTATTGATGTGATACCAAACAGGTGGTTAAATACATTAAATAGTTCTGACAATGTCAGAAATAGTCTACAAAGACCATTCAGCTACTGTTTTCAAAGTATCAGTTTCAAAATATGCACATGTCTTAAAATATCTAAAATTAACATATTCTGTCAAGAAATTTCAAATGAAAATGACCCATTCTGACCAAAAGTTACATTTGAACATTAAAAGGTCTTCAGTTCTGTAAATAGGGATGGAAATGGGAAATGGTGTGGATAATATTTGGGGTTCAATCAAGCATATTGACACTATTACAAACTTGACACCAATAGCCACAATATCAAATGGGATACAAGCAAGTGGATCAGTGCTTGTTTGCTAACCTGAAGGTTGAGTATTTGATCCAGGCATAGGTTGAGATAATGCCTTCAGATTTTTCAACCAAGTTTCCCCCCATGAGTGATGCAAGTTGGATGTGCTGACAAGGAAAATGAGAGTGATGCAGTTTGGATGGGCTGACAAGGAAGTTTGTTAATGTTTTTGGATAGGTTGGATTATACATTAACAAATATAGACATAGTCCTCCACTGAAAATGAGTAAAAAAAAAAGCCTGATCTGTCAAAGGGTATAATTGGCATTACAATCTATTCAAATTACAAGAAAAGTTCTATTGCAGGTATAAATGAAATAGAATGGAGTTTTACGTCCTGAATGCCTGTATGGGCTAATGAGGATGGGCAAACATCTTGCAGTTTGTAATGAAGGAAATTTGCCAGGACAGCAGCATAAGCCTACCCTTATTTTCAATTTCCAACTGTGAATATGAAAGATAAAATTCTCAATTCATTAGATTTAAGTAATGGTGTAAGATGGCGCTTTCATCTGACTACACACAAATCCAAAGTACCCTACTAAGGCACTTTCTCGATTTCAAGAAATCCAAAAATGGTTTGGTTTATCAGATTTGTGTCATAGAGTGGAATTTGCAAGGAGACAGATTAAAGTCTCTGGTACAAATGGTAACAATGGGAATAAAATCTTAAAACAAAAAAAACTTTCATAATTTTGTTATTTTTTTATTTTCCTGATTTAATACAAAATGAGCATGTTATGAATTTAATACACATTTTGATATTTTCACATTAACTTTTTTAAGGTATGACAACCAAACTAAATTATTGGTTTCAAAATAACTCACATCATACACAATTCATATGGAATAATATATTCCGAACATTTAGCCAACATTATTATGACATTTTGGTCAATCTTTGTATGGTTTTCAACCAAAACCAATCAAATTTTGTACATTGACCACTTTCTTTTTAAAGATAAATAACTTAAAAGCAGAAAAAAATCAAACTTCCACCACTGGAATGATTGGCTAAGACAAGCTAACTTGATGAAGGGAATCCAGGCCAAATTGACTAAAGAGAAGGTACAAGATTGATTTAAAAAAAAACTTAACAAAGAGGAAGGAAATTAGATGTTTCCCTGAATACTTCTGTAAACAGACAAGTAATTCAGTAGTGATGAACATCAGATAAAGTAGCATCAAGGCATTAAAGATCTTATCGTATTTAAAAAATCTTAACAAGTGTATTAAATAAAATAAACATCTAACTATATACATATCTTATAGATATAGATTATTCTAGACCTGGTATTCCCTTCATAGGATACTCAAACTTTCTTACTGATGCTACTTTATCTGATACAATGAGATTATATTTTAATGATTTAAAGACTAGATGGTATATGATTTAAAGTTCATCACGTGGTGCATCATCATCACCTTCATCTTCATCACCCTCTTCTTCATCTTCACCTTCATCTTCTTCCTCCTGCAACAAAACAATCATGGTTATTATATCAATTGGCTTTTACCAGAATTATAAAGCAATATATTTCCACTTTTCACTCAAGTTGAGGGGATAAAATTAGATAAAACACTCCATGCTAATATTCACAACTTTCCAATATGAAGTACTAGCTATAGCGAGCCAATAATCCACAAAGACAAGTCATGTAAATGGTACAAAGTAAATAGACACTGATACAGCATGGTTCAAAGTGAAGCTGACAAGAAATAATACAGCTCATGAGAAAGAACAATAACATACCTCTTCAGCTGCTCCAGCACCTTCTTTACCTCCACTTTCTAAGAATTTACTGAATCCTTCTACAGTTCTAGCGCCATTATAATCTATAACATCATCACTACCAGCAGGGAAATATTTGATAGTTGGGAAGCTCTGAACTTTAACATCAGCTAATTCATTAGCTGTAGCATCCATTTTGGCTACAACGATGTCTTTATTATCTTTGAATTTCTCACCAAGTTCATCCCAAATTGGAACTAATTGTTTACAATGACCACACCATGGGGCATCTAAAAGAGAAAACTAAGATGTAAAACAATGCTTGAGTGCAAAAAATGCAAAACATCACTTTGAAGTCAAATAAAATTTGTAAATGTATAGGGTCTGCCATAGAATTAAAAAAAGACCAAGTGATAATACTTACAAAATTCAACTAAGACTGCTTTAGATTTATCTTTAGCAACTTCATGGAAGT
Source organism: Lottia scabra (assembly GCA_029955415.1). Classification (NCBI taxonomy): domain Eukaryota; kingdom Metazoa; phylum Mollusca; class Gastropoda; family Lottiidae; genus Lottia; species Lottia scabra. The sequence continues at coordinate 21,435,763 of JARJEI010000004.1, forward strand.
TTTTACCAACTAAAACTTTAACTGGGTTTTTATCCCAATCTTCTGGAACATCTTCAGATAATAAATGAGGCTGAAAGAAAGATAATTTGTTCAAAATGAAAATTGGGATGGCTTATGGACTTGCACTTGAAAATTTGTAAAATAAAAGAATAAGAGGATAATATAGGCACATTCATCTTTTCATATAGAGCCAGCTAACTAGGGGTGCCTTGGTTTTAATCCTAACCAAACAACTTGATCAAAATGATGCAGAAGATATATCCATTTTAATGCAATGCTATCAAATCAGAAGTTTACGCATATACTAACCTTAAGGTTACCATCTAAGAAAGATTGAACAAATGATTTAACATTTTCTGTTGTAATAGATTTATCTTCAGGGACGTATTTAGTCATATCTTCTGTTAATGTAATCAAACGTAAAGCAGGTACTTCATCATTCTTCAAACCAAAGAATTCCAAAATTCTGGCATTGTCCTCATCTTTAGTGTTGATGTAAATAAATAGAACCTATAAAAATAAATAATACAATATACAGACTACATAATAGTAATCTAAACTATAGTGCAACATTTTGGTATATTCAATACTTAGTCAGAATTTTATTCGATTGCCAACTGGAATCATTGCTTGAAAACGAGGTTTGAACGGTTGTTTAGGCCTAATCCTAGTCCTGCACTCAAATGGGACTTCAATCTCTTGCCTAATCTGTTGATTTTGTCAAACAATTTGTTGTTCAATTTAAATTTGAAAACTCTGGAGTTTGTCTTCGTATACATTGCAGGCTAAATGTTAAGACAGGACTATGTTACTTTACAACTTATTTTGATTTAAAATAAACATTTTTTTTCATTCCTACCTTTCCTTTGAAGTCTTTGGCTGGTGCTTTGAATTGTTCCAAATGTTTGTCAAAATCGTCATCTTTGTTTACAAATAAAAGAATATGGTTCTTCACTTTACCACCAAAGATTTTCTGTGCAGACTGCAATAAAAACATTGACATAGAATAAATCATAAAATACAAAATTCTTTGTCAACTTGACTCTATTCACTTTATGGATTTCTTCCTTTCATAAATTTAATATCCAAGTTTATCTATAAAATTTGTTAAGGATATAGATAAAATATAAGTCTATATGAATTTATTTTTTGACCAATAAAAGATAATCACTAAGTGATAATAAATTATATACTTACATCTTGAGTAAATTCAACAACAAGTGGCAACTGATTTTCACCAACAAATGCTTCAATTTTTTCTACAGTAAAGTCACCATCGAAAGTGTTTTTACCTTCATCAAACTGTAAAAGAATGTTAATGTTGAATTCACAGCTGTCACATTCATTACATGTAAATTACATTTATTTGATAGAGAAAACATTAATTTCCCAGCATATTGCATCCAGTTTATCATATGACCTCGCTATTTTTTCTACTGCAAGTCATATACAAGTTTAGATATGCTAGCAGACAAACACAGACCCAACTCATGCTAGCCAACATATTATATTGATTGTAGATAGATAATCATAACAAGGCTCTGATATATTAACACATTTGACAGTACGTGAATAATAATTATATTCAAACTACATTTTATTGCTTTACTGACCTTTTTAAATAAGATAATAGCATCCCTGTCTACACTGTGCTCTTTAAATACACTGTCATCAGATGTGATACCGAATGGAACTTCATCATTACTTGAAGCTGCATCTTTGAATGCTTTAGCTGCTGTGGAATCTTCATCCTTTAAAAGACAAAAGAAATCATTTAATACAATTGATCAAAAAAGACAGAAATTATTTTGCAATATAATGAAGAGTTGTGAGTCTTAATTGCAGGTACAAACTTTCTTACTATATGGATTTAAACAAAAAAACAAATCAGATAATCTTACCTTGAAGAATCCAAGGACAACTACTTCATTACCATCAACAAATTTGGTACCATCATCAACTGATTTGATGGCAGCTGCAGGTGGACCAGTCTTTTTCTTCAGCCAATTAACAATATCAGCAGCTTGTCTACCAGCTGGAAAAATATATACGATTCATAAAATTCAACTTCAAGCATTCTTGCATGTCAAAAAGATGATAGAAACAGGTTATTTGAATACATTTCAAAATAGGATGTCCTGGAAATCTCTCAGTTTCTAGACAATTGAAATTAATTAAGTTGCAGAAAGTTTGGTATCGAGCTACAAAATGCATTATACATCTTTGAACAAAATAAATACACCAGCAACTTCTCTGAAATAACTGTTAAGCAAGATATTTCATTACTTACCGCTATAATCTGTGGGCTTTCCACCTCTGAAAAACTTAATTGTTGGGTAGCCTCTAACTTCAAACTTCTCAGCCAATTCAGATTCTTGAGTGGCATCAACTTTACCCAAGATAGCTTCAACACCATCTTTAGCTAACTGAATTGAAGCTTTTTTGTATTCTGGTTCTAATTGTTTACAATGTCCGCACCATGGTGCATCTGAAATAAAACAAGATATATTGTATAAATAATACAAGTAGAGGGCTAGAAGCAGGAGTAACAAAAACAAGTCCTTTTCTCTTTATCTATAGACTATTCAAAAAAAATTAAAGAAATCATTTTGACATTCTTCAGGGACAGGGCCATTTTGATCTAAGATTTACTTGAATTCAAAGAATAATACTAATCTCCCATCATCTAGATAAACCGATTGGGAACCACTTCAACCTCATTAACCACTCCCTCGCAGATATGAAGGTGACACCAATTGAACAAGTCATATCTCAAGAAGACACCAACCCTAAAACTTCAAGACTATACAGGGAGAGCTTTTGGATGGATCAGCTTAAAACTATTTCACCTTCTGGACTTAACATACAGTTCGATTCTCAAATAATCCCATTTGTTACTCCGTTCAATAATATTGCTTGCCAAGCATCCCGAATTATCAAAAGATACTACACAGAGTTACAAAATAAATTTCCAACCATTTTCTACAAAAAATTAGTCTGTGCTTATTCCAAAAATAAAAACCTACATGATATACTTGTTCATGGACGGCTTGACCCAATCGACGATGTAGGTTGATTTAACAAATTAATTGAATATCACTATATCTTATTTATTGATATGAAACATGTATTTTCTATAGTTATTAATCGATTTCTTTCTTATTCTACAGAATTTGGCTTACAATCAGCCTAATATTATTTTGTCCACAGTGAATTGCTTCAACAATGTTTTAGCTTTTACAGTAATAATCAGTATTTTAAATTTATTTATTAGGTTCAAGAAGATTTATAGGACAACCATTTATTATTTTCTTCTTTGATTTTGTTTATTGCATATTAGCATCACAAAGTTTGTAAACATAACCTTAACCCTGTGCCAGTGCCTTCTATTTGAATAGCAACTTGTTGCCTTTCAATCACCCTAATCACTAAGTATTACCAAATATGGACCATTTTGACTAGGGTTTTAAGCCCAACAAGGACCATTTCAGGCATTTGAGAAAAGCTAAAGGGTCAAACAGATGTTAAACTTTGCTATAAAGAATATGATCATTTGATAGGCTAAAAATAAAACCTAACCCAAAGCCTAAATTAAAAAGATCTACCTGTAAAATGTACTTGTGTGAATAATATCTCCTCAGCCACACTCACTCCCTACTGTCACTTTCACTTCAGTGTCAGCAATGCAATGACAATATTTACACAGGCTAAGAATATTACTATATTACTACAACTGATTTTACCTCATGCTGTGCATCGTCAATACTACTACAGATCTTACTATAGATGTACCTACAACATGACGTGACACCCACATAGTAAGATTGTCGTAAGAACCGGCGTGAATGAAATTTAGTTTGACATAAAATCATAAATAAGTCTACTTACAAAATTCTACAAGAACAAACTGGTTTTCTTCAATGGTTTTGTCGAAGTTATCTTTTGTCAAAACGACGACTTTATCTTCATCTTCTGCACCAAACACAGAGAGGGCTAAAAACCCTAAAATAAATAAAACACACTTCATGTCGGTTTCCTTGATGAAAGAGATCTGTGCAGAATAAATTTGCTCTTCCTAAACTTATCTCAAACGTGGCAAAACAACTAGTTCCGGGAATGCGCAAACTAAGTTATCGTGTTGTTATTTGATTGGTCGAAATGTTGATCACGTGTAGTAAATAAAACAGATCAACCACGTGTTAAAAAAACCTTAATGTGTCCGGTATGTTGTAAATCACCTAAACCCCAATTGTCAATCATTTTAAATAACGTGTCATTTGTGTATCGCTCTAATAGATAAACATGCCCAGGAGTCAGATTAACGTGGCATTTACTTATACGTTGATTAGATATAATTGATATAATTAGGATTAAGGATGCCCATATTTAAAAAAAAACATATTGGCAATTGCTTGGATAATAAGCTATTATACTAAGTTTAAGACCCCTCGGCTAGGCCTACGGGGTTAAAAGAAAACGGACAAAATAGACCATGAAATAAATAGTATTTGAAAAATATATATTTATCAGTCATACACGATAGGTAAATAGGTCAATTCGATTTCAATGAATTTGTAATTTAAATGAAAATATACTTTTCAATGAAAGTTTCAGTGACTGCTGTTACATCTCTTTTTAAGCCTCCTATGGCTATTTTCTAATTTTTTGTTACTAAGCTATTAAAAGAATACCACCTCATAGAATGAACAAAAAATCTTTATGTTCAAACTTTGTGAATAGGGTATATGTTCATCAGAGAACTTAAGTTAGTAGTGAACTATAATACAACATATTACCTAAATAATCTGATAAATCCAGAAAACTATGTCTATAGACAATAATTGAAAAACGCTTAATCGGATTTGAAGCGTTTTCAATTATATCCTGTTATTGTATGGAAATTTACATTATGGGTTTATGATTCTGTTTGTATACTTTGGACACCGCTGATGAATAATTATTATACTGTCATTGACCAAGTATGAAAACTTAATTTTATTTTTCAATCTAAGAGGTGGTATCGCTTTAACAAGTATTCAGAGGAAAAAAATGTTAATTTTTTTATCAATAATATATTTAATCCTTGTAAGACATTTAGAAGTATCACAGCACATTAAGAAACAACAGTTTTTATGGATATAGACTTCTATTTATTATTGAACACAACGTTTCATTACACATACAGGTAACGTTATCAATCACTTGATAACGTTACCTGTATGTGTAATGAAACGTTGTGTTCAATAATAAATAGAAGTCTATATCCATAAAAACTGTTGTTTCCTAAATAATATATTTGTCCATTGGCTGGGAAATATAAAGTTCTTGTCAGTATATTGGTAAGGGTAACAAGGTCACTGCAATGGGCCTACAAGGTCATTCAAGTAAATGTTGCATTGCGCTTCTTCAATATGTTGGGATACAACACATATGAAAGGCATTTGTGAGCAATATCCATACATAAATTTCGTCGCTATGTCTCTATTCCTGTATTTCTTTTCAAATTAAAAATCCGAGGGCAGTAAACCGATAACGAGTGACACAATAGCCTAGCTGTGACATATGTTCTGGATTTTCTGTTTCTATGCTTATCTTAACCCCTTTCTAATGTGAAAACTATTAGACCTGAATATTGAATTACAAAGCGTTTATATCCCTTTAAATCAAATCGTGATCTGTCTCTATACGACCTGGTAATATTTTAAGCTATATATTGAAGTGATATGTGATAAATGTCTTTTGTAAATTTGACAACACGTGTGAGTAAAATCAATAATACCAGTATACAGAGAATTGTAATATGTTGACACCAGCTGGTGAGAGTTGTATCACATTTAAGATCGTTTGTCACATTTAGCTTGATTTTCTGATTTCAATCATGGAGATAAGAATAACTGAATTACCATCAACTGTGATGGCATAAACCGTTATTATATAACTTATTAATCCGTATGTGCTCCCGTCATTTAACTTCATAGGATATGGAGGGGGAAAGGGCGGGGGAGGCGCGGATGCTGAAGTCTACTGACTCTACCAGCTACCAACTTATATGTCTGTGTTACACAACACAAGAAAACGTCTAAATCCGGTTTCAAACGAAAACCTAATACACTTATCAGGAACTTTTGATCTGGATGGATGCGTATTGACTGACATATTATATACCTCCATTTCATCAATCTCTGTCTATCTGTCTACTGGTAATCTAACTGTCCATCTGACATGTACTGACTATCCAACTGACATATCTGTCAATATGACGTCTTCTCTCTCTAACTGTCTATCTGAGGTATTCTATCTATATGAACTGTATAATGACTATCCAACCTGAGGTCGTCGACTGGCTTTTCAACTGTCTATCGGAGGTACATGGACTCTTTAACTGTCTTACTAAGGTCAATCGCCACTCTAACTGTCTATATCTGAGATCTACTGGCTTTACTAACTGTCTATCCGAGATCTACTGACTCTGTCTAAAATGTATACGGGCTCTCTAGCCTTTTAACTCTTTGACCCGATGGATGCATATTAACCGACAGATATACCTTCATCAATCTTTTATTAAAGTCAAATGAGTTAACCTGTATTGGTTTTTATAGGTTGTCCTTTCAAACGACCTTGTTTAAATAAATAAAAATATTTTGTTACGCAAGAAAAAAAAATCATGATCATGATTGATTATGAAATATATTTATACAGCTCATTCACAGAGGTTGTTTAACTGTTGAAAGATGTATGAAATATTGTCGAAATCATAGCTATATTTTACAAAGTGTTAAGGGAGATAATGGCCAAATATCATACATTTATACATATCACAAAGAATCGATTGTTTTCTAATGTTAAAGGGCCATTCTGCTTTTTTTAAAAAAGTTTCCATTATCAAAAAATCGCAAATGCTACCTGAGAGTATTTTTTAAAGTATGCTTATTGCATCTCTATATATTCTTGATCAAACTGAATTTGGTTTTAAAGGGTTAATTACAAACAGGTAGTAATTATTGTTAATTACGCAATTTGACCTAGTTTTGATGTTTGCCCTTTAAATGGCTCAATATTTCTAGCTGAAACCTTTTAAATACATATTTCTCTACAATTAGGCGTTTATTTTACTCAAATCCGTTCATTAGTTTCCTATCAGCGTCCAAAAAACATAACATGACACATAAAAACCTTACGTCAGGTTTTTAAAAATTTTAGCAATTAAAAAATTAACGGCTGGATTTTTTTAGTTAAAACTTTCAGATACAATAAAGGGCATATAGTGTAAAGTTTTCACAAATTTGAGCAAAAAAAATTTTTGACCTAAAAAAAATTCAGACTGTCCCTTTAACATTCAGCATGTCATGTATTTCCTGTACAGATGTCGCAATCTTTCGTGACAGCAAACGATGCACCATCTGGTGTAAACATGTATAACATCACTAATCTTCAGAAAGCATCAAGTTAAAAAGTTCTTATTTTGCGTTACGTAATTTTTGTATGTCCCGTCAGGGATATTTGAATGCAAGACTTTGTTGAATTACTCCTTCAATAATGTTTATCAATCTTGTTCAGTATCCAATAATAAAAATCCGTACAAGCAAAACAATTCCGTTAATCAAAAATCTCGTCCAGAGCATGAGTTTCGTTAAAAGTAAATTAAAATTGATCACAGCTTTTACTGTTCGCATAATATGCAGTCGCGCAATGTCTGCAGCACTCTCTGACTGATAAAGCACTTCTAGCTGAAAAAGGTGATAGAGTTTTCAACATTCCTGTCATATTTGTTTGTTCTTTCCCTTTCATTCTGACTGCTCTTGTCTGGATCGCTTATAGATGCAACAGTAACTCTACAAAGGCACCATTGCTGAACTGCTCGCATCAAAAAGAGTAGGCTACACCTTTTCAAAGAGAGTTACATGGTATAGACTGAATTTGTAATGCTGTCATCATAAAGAAAGTATTCCTCAAACCAAGAATACATCTTGTCTTTTTTTCAAGTGGGATAAGATCGACTCGGGTAAGTAGGCCTATTGTCTAGATCTAGTTCGTGATGTATGCTTTTTGAATATTGGCTTACGCCCCCGGAAGCTCTGAAATAAAGAAACCAAGAACTTAAGGATCCAAACGCAGAACGAAACCCGAAATCCAAAAAGACATTTTGAAGAACGGTTTATGAAGAGGAATATATCAATCATACGTGAGTAAGCATTTCACAATGAAAAGTGGTAGGCTATCGGGTGTCTAGAAGAGTAAGCATACCCTGCCTGGCACCACATCCATCCTAGCTGTAAAACACACACGAAACGAACTCCAAATCAAGAACTTGATGACAAATTTTCAAAAGTTCAAGGGACGTAACTGATGAAATTACATTAGGCCTATGTATAATTTCGATAATTCAAGGGACATAACTGATCATAATAATTGCCAATCATTTTTTGTATGAACTACAAAGGAATGTCTATCCATTGATGAAAATGCCCTGTTCTGGTTTATATCTGATCCATACCAATGAGTGTCAATAGATCTTTGTGCCAGAGCTGAGCCAGATCTCGGTCTATTTCCAGGTCTGACAAAATGTTCACGTCGGATCTGGTCCAGATCTGTTGCTAGATATGTGTGCCAGTATTGAGCCAGATGTGGCTAAGTCCAACTCGATTGAGCATCCCCGGCCAATTTCTGATCTGGTTGTCCAGACCTGCTACGGATATTTAAGCGGGATTTGTGCCAGATCTTGACCTGATGAATTCTCGAATCTGGGCCAGGCCTGGGTCAGATCTGGAAAACTGTTACTAAATCTGGATGCCAGATTTGAGCCAGATCTTGATAAGCCCAACTCGAGTGAGCACCAGGGGCGAACTGGGCCGCATGGCCACATGGCTAAAGCCATGCGGGCCGGTTTGTGAAAAATGACAAAAAAAATATTTATATTTTGAAAAAAAAAAAATTGGACTTTTGGAATTTTTTCGCCTCGCTTCACTCGGCCAATATTTGGAACTACGCCCCCCCCCCTCTGCAAAAAAATGGATCCGCCCCTGTTAAGACCCCTACACTCGGGGTCGTGCTGTAGTAGTATGTATTATAAATATACATTGGTCATCTCAGTTTTCCCCGAATACTAGCTGGATTCCAAGAAAATACAACATTCACCTGGCCATACTGATAGTCTTGACCAATGGTCTATACTGACCATACCTTATTTGATATTCTATTTTAAGCCAGGTGAGATAGAAAACAGTATATAGGAATCGTGCTATATATCTGAGTTAAACTGAGATGACCAATGTATATTTATAATACATACTACTACAGTGCTTTGCCAGACACACTTAAGTGGGCCGGTCCATGGAAAGATAGCTTGCCAGGCAAGGTAATATACGCCCACTGGCAGATTTGTTGGAATAAGAACATTTGGCAGAAAAAAGCAACCATCACAACCATGAAATATTCAACCTGTAGGCCTACATTTCGTTCAGAACTTAAATTAAGTGTCTTCCAAATATTGATTTTCACGATTTCATCAAGGGTTCAGCATTCATCAAGTTGAGCTAAAAACTAAAACATATTTCGAAGAAGAAGGGCAATAAATCATATCAAATATTTTTTTTTGATTTTCGATAGGGTTTATCATGAGATAATAAAGTATTTCAATTGTGTCTTTTAGAGTATTTACAACCTAAAAATCGAACGCGTTTTTAAGAACAAGGGCAATAATTCATATTAAATATTTTTCGATTCTTTTGATTTTCAATAAGGTTCATCCTTGGGTGATGATAAACAATTTCAGTAAGTTTCGTTAAAATCCGTAAAGAATTGTGACCTGTAGAGTGTTAACGAGCTAAAAATCGAGCACGTTTTAAAGAACAAGAGTAATAATTCATAATAAATATTTTTCAATTTTTTTGATTTTCAATAGGGTTCATCCTTGGATGATAATAAACAATTGCAGTAAGTTTCGTTAAAATCCGTAAAGAATTGTGACCTGTAGAGTGTTAACGAGCTTAAAATCGAACGTGTTTTAAAGAACAAGGGCAATAATTCATAATAAATATTTTTCGATTTTTTTGATTTTCAATAGGGTTCATCCTTGGGTGATAATAAACATTTTCAGCACGTTTCGTTAAAATCTGTAAATAATTGTGACTTGTAGAGTGTTAACAAGCTAAAAATCGAACGCGTTTTTAAGAACAAGGGCAATAATTCAAAGTAAATATTTTTCGATTCTTTTGATTTTCAATAGGGTTCATCCTTAGATGATAATAAACAATTTCAGTAAGTTTCGTCAAAATCCGTAAAAAATTGTGACCTGTAGAGTGTTAACGAGCTAAAAATCAAACACGTTTTAAAGAACAAGGGAAATAATTCATAGTAATAAATATTTTTCGATTCTTTTGATTTTCAATAGGGTTCATCCTTGGGTGATAATAAACAATTTCAGCAAGTTTCGTCAAAATCCGTAAAGAATTGTGACTTGTAGAGTGTTAACAAGCAATTGTGGACGGACGGAAGGACCGACAGACCGACGGACATGGGTGACGGCAATATACGCTCCACATTTGATGTGGGCGTATAAAAACACCATGACCGCGTCACGGCCCCAGTCCGCCCCTGGTGAGCACCCCCGGCCAGACTCAGATCTGACCTAATGATCATGCCGGATTTGTGCCAGAGCTGGAAATATTTAGTAGGCCCTACATTTGGATATTTCTTACGTTCAAGGGAGGTAACTTTTTATAAATTAATTAACAAACGTAACAATGAAACTGAATCATGAATTTAGCGCATGTTCTGTGGAATACTCCACCAATGATGGCTCAGTAAAAAAGAATAAGAAGCAGTTTTGTCTTGTTTAAAATTTAATACATCTAGATGTTAACAAACTGACATAGCACTATTCCAGGATTTGTTTTTAACTTATTTGTAACAAATTGCACAATGAGCATTTTACTATTTTAAAATGTTAAATGACTAAATTACTAAAAATGTGTTTATTCATTAAATGTAAAGCCTACTTGAGCATACATGCCGTATCTACATTCTCTAAACTAAGAAACTAAAATGAAATTTATAGATTTATACATGACTATGAAATTTATATATAAATAAAAACTTTAAAGTAAAAAAATAATGAATTGCAAAAAAGTTTAAAAAGAATATAGTTTACAAGAAAATAAGAGCAATATGGTCAAATATCACAAGATGAGTATAAAAGGCAATTATCAGCAATGTCATGAATAAATATAAACAGTGCTGCCTTAATTAGTATATAGGTATATTAATTATAAATTCTTTTAAAATCTTTTAAAATCTACTAAAGTCTACTAGTTAATCTATGTAACATGCTTTATTGTGATTTATGTTGAGCAGCAGCTTCATGCACATAGTTTATGTTCCGTTCAGATTTTGTCATTTTGGCCTGAGTTTATGCTTGAAATAGATTCATAGAAAGAAAAAAGATCACACGCTTCAAATTGAATGAGCAGCTGTAAAATTATAATATCTGAGAAGACAACAATGAATTGTCATTAGAAAGATCAAGCTGGGCCAATTTGCACGTTGATGACTTTTTGAGCCTGTAAAGCAGAAATAACAACATATAGCACCCACAATAGTACAAAAATAATTGCACAAGCAATTTTGCCAGGGACTGGTCCACCCAATTCTCCTTTACCAAACACACCAATATTTCTTCTTATTATCAATATGGTTAGAGCAATGACAGCAGCAACAGTATATAGAACAACACTTAATCCTAGAGATCCTACTGGTACCAAGAATGGTTCACCCTGTAATAAACAAATATTCTGACTTGACTACAAAAAAAAATTATCTTCAGCTGGTTACACATTTCAAAATGGTACTAGCTTTTATTTTGCCAAGATAGTATATCTTATGTTGGAGGGTTTTTTTTTATTAAATAATAAATACCAGTTTGACTAGAGACGTAGTAGGTATAACAACTTACCTTGACATACCAATATATACTAGCAATTACCCAGGGAAGACCTAAACCAAGGAACACATTTACTGAATTACTACCAGTAACATTTCCAATAGAACTGTCAGCATGTCTCTCCATAACAGCCGCTGTTTTACTAGCAAAGGTATCCGGCATACTGGTTCCAAGAGCAACCAACGTAATAGCAGTGATACTGTCTTCTAAACCAATCAAACAACCAAACAAACTGGCCAAATCACCAATAAGAGCAGTTAAAAGACCAATGAGTCCAAGAGATATGATGAATGCTGGCCAACCACCTCCCATACCAACAGGAGGTACAAAGGCGAAGATGATCTGAAATATGGAAAATATCACAACCTGACTAATACATTTTACTTACAGAAATCTGTGTTCTTTCAAAATGCTGTCGAGTAGTTGACAAAAAAGAAGCTTTACGAAATTGTCTTCTGATTAGCTGTTCGGGTTTTATTTTGTTTTTGGTAGCAAATCGGGAATTATGATCTGATCTTACCTTCCATACAAAAGTTAAAAAGTGAAGTACATAATCAAGAAATGTAGCCGATTCTATATCGCCACCATTTACATTCATAGCATTTCTAAATTGATTAACATAAGAATCGTCATCTAAAGCTAATCCATCCAAATTACCAAAGGTTAAATTCATAATACGACTAACTAAGCCATTAAATTCTGAAATAGAAGAGAAGTTGTACATAACTTCGTTGATACACAAAGTCAACTAAGGGATATTTCGAGAAAAAACCCAATGGTTAGGCTAATTATCTATAAGAAAGGTGAACTATACCAATTCGTCTAAGTTGTGCACAAAGATACTCCTTAATGATACAGGCTAATACTAAATGGCTAAAATTAATTCCTAACCTTCATCATTAACAATCGTAACAATAGTTTTTGTTAGTTTTCCTAATTTAGCACCACCGGTAGTTTCCAATAATTCAATCTGAAAGCTATCATCTCGTTCTGGTTTCTAAGAAAAGAAAATATAGCCATTCTTAACACCAAATATCTTGAACAATGTATATTTTTATGATAATATTAAAATGCTTAATGAATATTTACATCTGAGCAACTAAGATCTGGGGGTGATTTAATCAAGGGGCAACCGTCGTGATTGAAGTAGAGATTTTCACCAAGAAAAATTTCGGAAAATAGAAAATTGTTCTGGTGCATTCTAACACATAGTTATTTGGGGCAAAAATGGGGGTACAAACAATTTTTTTCACTGATCTTTAATTTAGTAGTGTAAGGATATCATAAAACAACAAAATACATACATTACTGCTAAACAGTGGTATAGAAATAGTTTTGTTAGTTTCACCATTATCAAACTTCAATTCGCCTTCTCCACCTTCGAAATCTTTACCAGAGAACGCCGTCATGTCTTTAGTTTTCCACATGACTGATACATGTCCATCAGCACCACCAGTTCTCTGAATAGGCACACGTATGAGTCTCGAACTCTCTTTGGCTACAATACTAGGTCGAGCAAAATCTAATGTTCCAGGTTCTAAAAAAACAATGTAACAGAATGATATTACCGTTCACGATTTTCAAATATAAATGATGACAATCAAATATAAATGATGTTGGCTTTTTTTTGCAATACAGTAATTGTATTTTTTAATTGTAATTCTTTAATATGTTTTAATTGGAAAATGACTTACCGTCATCGTTGATGATTGTGACTTGACAAATGGCAAGATTTCCTAATTCAAAGTTTGGTGTTTCATCAGGTACATTGGCCAATTTAACGAAGAAAAACTCATCTGGTTCCCATTCAAAATCATCAACAATCTCGATAAATACTTGTCTTAAAATTTCATTGGGACCAAACTGTATGACTTCATCAAAATGTTTATAATCACTTCCAGCTAGAGCAGTACCATTTATAGTTTCAACTCTATAATAACAATGTTCAGAAGTTAATTTGACTAGAAATATTGAAACATGAACATAAACAAATTTTAATTTTAGAACAAATAAAATTGTCTTAATGAAAGAAGATAAATTGGAATGAGATACTGTTTTAATTTTAGAACTCATACCTGACAGACACAGCAGCATCTTTTCTACCAGATCGCCTGATACCAACGCGAACTTTTCCCTCATTTTCTAGAACAGCTACAGATGAAGCAGTAAACTCAACAACTGGTTTGGTTCCTCCATCACTATGATCAAATGTCTTCGTTGTGTCGTCTTCCCCTCTGTCGTCTTCTGGTAATTTTACCCGGTCATAAATCTATGATAAAAAAAATAGAAAATTAAGTGACATTTCCTTCAGTTGATATTGATGCCCCCCACCCCACCCCACTCGAAGGAAACAATTCAAAAGAGATATATTCTTGATTTAGTGAATATAGGTGCCATATGTATTTTATTGCTTAGACGTTGGCATTTCCATTGAACATTTTCATTTTAAGTTATCTATTATGACTAATGCCGACTAGTTATAATGAAATGTGATTTGGGAACAGCTATTTGTAATTCACCCAAGTTCGTGAATACTTACTCCCTCAAATGTTTGTAGCACTGTAGGAATAACTCGTTTTCCACCACTCATACCTCGAATAGCGTTAATTCTGTACCAACCAGAGTTGTGGTGTTCATTCTCGGTAATTTTCCTGGCAGCAATTTTAGCAGCTTCTTCTTCTGGAAGGTCTTCAACCATTGCAAGATCCTTGAATTAACATTACATAATTTATTAATATCAATACATTGTACATCTCAGAATCTTAAACGCATAGAGAAAATATTATATTGCAAAATGTTATATTTGATACTTTCTCCCGATATTTTAATTGTTGCAAAATATAACAACAAAATATATTTGATTCTTGACATCGGAGAGAAATGAAGCTTTTATTTAAAATGAACAAAATACCTTTGCCATTTTATAAATAGAGGCTCGTCCACGATGTGGTTGTTCCAGAGCTTGCTGTTCTTCAGCATCACCAGCTAAAATATACAAACAACTTTTGAGTTTATAGTTTATATTGGACGAGTAAAAGAATTTACAAATCATATTTTCAGAAATTTTTATTAATAAAATATTGTTATTGATCATTGGTGTGACATTTCAGTCCCAATTGGCTTACAACAAACATTTACATTAATCAAGACAACGGAAAAAGAACGAACACAACACAAAAGAATAGAAAATTATAAATGGTTAAAAAAAAATAGTGCGATATCAGTGCAAATATATTGATATCTCGATAATTACCAAAACTATAAAAGGGACCGGAAGTCAAAAATCAAAATAAAAAATTGCTATGATACTCATCAAATTTGAAATTCCATCAATGATACATTTTAAGAAATCGTCAGCGACAAATGGCAATTAATCTGATCTGATCAAATTGATACTGGATTAAAATGTTGCTATAAAACACATGTATTATTAGTAGATACATGAAATCTTAAGATGGCATTTTAGCAGATAATTTAGCACTGGTATATTACCGCGATATTAGTATACGTATAATATTGAACTTCATAATATAAGTAAAAAAATGATTTGTTACATAACAAAAGATGACAAAGAAATAAAGAAAGGCATTGGCTTGCGATTTCTAAAAAATGTTTTAAAGTCTCCAAACCTTCAGACCTTTAATCTGTTATTGATACAATTATTTGGTAAAAAGATTATCAATGTAAAATAAATGCTACCATCTCATGCCCCAGCCTAGTTCCTTGAATGGCAATGTTCACAGGAATCAACACAAAATTTCAGAGATCTCGAAGAAATCGAGCAGATTATAGATCTAAGATACTTTCAATTAATGTTAGGTAATCGTACATGCATACACATTCAATGCATGGTTATTAAAGTCAAGAGTTATGCCCCTTACTATGGACTCAGGCGTTTTACAAATCTATATCATAGTGTATGAGATCCCAGTGTTGGTCAGTTGGTTATTTACACCGTTATAGATGTGCAATTTATGTTAATATCAGTGAACATGCCATTTGATCATGCGGGATAACTTACCATCGTCCGGGTTATATCGAGAGGACTTGTAGCCAGCTGTAACAAGCGAATCACACCGGTTAATAATAGGAAAAATGAGTTAAATTAAATGAGAATGTATCAAAGCCAATTTCATAAAAATCATAAAGTCATCTATATTATTTTGCAGTGTATTTCGCCAAGCCGATTTTAAGCAGCTTTGAACGCGTTAGCCAATTTATATGCATGCAAGCTGTTGTAAAAACAAAGGCTGATTTAAAAAAAAAAAGTGTCTATATACTACTAACACAGTAACAATATAAATGCTTTATGATGCTTATGAAGGTTAATAAAAATACATAAAACACATCAATGTACAGTGAAATGATAATGGATATCAAAAAGACTTATTAAGTGAGAAGCCAACGAAAAAAAATCCTAAAATTGATGATTGACTACATGTGATGAAAGTCGGATTTGAGAGGAAATGATTTACCATTTTTGGGTCGATCATTAACAGTATATTTGTTACTTGCTGCATCTGTAAATTGTATAGAATTTTTTCATAAAGCAATGTTTATCATATACAAGTAATTTATATTTCCATTTCAAATATATGAGAGTACACCTAATACACGTGTAGGCCTAATAGATATTTCTGGATGGATGAATATAAATGTATCGCAGAAATGTATGTGAACCTACATTAGGGTATATCCTTAAAAAAGTCTATTTACATAATATTTGAACTAACAAATCTATGTGAATCTAAATTGAAATTAACTGAGCTACAGTGTTTAAAGCATGATTCAAAGAAATAATACTGAAAGCAACAAAAATGTTTGTATATTCAAATTCTAATATATTAATTCTATGTCTAGTAACTTTTGACTATATAATACCATTTTCTTTTGGATCATTAACACCATTTTCTCCCTGCTCGGTACTTATGTCATCAAACTTTTTAATATTATTAACCTTTCCTATAAGTTAAATTATAACATGAAGAATTTTAAGACTGCTTTTTCAGATGCAAGACGTATTAAAGAATATGTGTCCATCTTCTTTCTTTGGATCACAATGATAAGAAATGCAGCTTCTTTACAGATATCATTTTTAGGATTAAAATCCGACACTTGGTATCCCTACCATTCACAAGTTTCCCACTAATTTTAAAGGAGTCGGATAGTACTAAGAGTCGGTTAATCGAATCTTATTAACAGTGAGTCACTATATTTTTGACTTTATATAATTCAATTTAAGATTTATTTTAAACTAGCTGTTGGGAATTTAAAAGCGGAAGGGGCGGATAAAGTTTACCTACCTAAATTTAATTAATATGTATATAAAGAATTGACAGATGAAGGTATATAGTTTGATTTTTTCATTATTAAAGTTGTCAAAATGATATAAGTTGACGGGGAAATACTCTTAAGATAATTAATGTTATTATTACGGGGTTAAAATTCCAATTAGAAAATTAATTAAGTTTATAAGTAAGTAGAAGGATAAAAAGAAGATCTGGTTTTACAAGTGAGAAACACTGTGTAGTACTCAATAAATGAATCCCATGTCAATGAAAAGCAAAGCAAAAAACCTTGCAAATACCCAGTTTGGATTTGCATTCTGTCAGTCATTCCTAGATTAGGCCTACTTGTTATTGTCTTAACAAAATCATAATTCATTCTAGGTTTAAATGAAGCAAAAAAGGGTGATCGATTCGTCATAATTACAGAAAAAGACACTTCATAATGTTCGATCATTTCAAAAGTGAGACGTGCCTCTTATTAAAAGCGTTTGTTTATAATATAGTCTACTTTAATTCGACTGACATAATGTTACAAATTGTCGGGTCTAGGTCACAATAACCCGACAAAAACTATATTGAGATAATAACAATGTTATACTAGATAAATTATACTTACTTAGACTTATCCCAACAACACCAGAGTCTTCACGTTTAGGTTTCTGTTTTATACAGAAATTCTTTTCTGCTAAGAAAGCTATTACAATAAGAAGTGGGAAGAATAAGAGAGTTACAAATGCTTCCCATATCTCAATTTCTCCTGGACTGACCCCAATCAAAGTTATAATCAACCAGACGTAGGCAAAAACACACGAAAAAGCAGTAACAAGGAACACTTTAAAATTGCTAATTCTTCTGATTTCTCCAGTTGGGATGGACACCATGCAAATAGCTGATATGACCAATAAGTTAAAAGCTGCTGAGCCAACGATGGTTCCGGGACCTAACGTTCCAGAATAGAAATTATTTCCTACAATTTCGATAACTGATAGTAAAATTTCAGGAGCGCTTGTTCCCATAGCCAATAAACTTAGATTGGCAACAGTATCATTCCATACTTTAATCTCTATTTCTTTAAACCCTTCTTCGACTGAAGAATCAGCAACGCGAATTTTCCTTGTTTTACTGGTAATTTTTTCGATGGAGCACATAAAAATATCAGCTAAAATGGCAACAGCCAAAAAGCACCATAGTAGAGCCAGAAAATATAAGAAGGCTCGAACACCAGGATTCCATGTGGCTTCACTTATAATTGGAAGTAACAATGCCTCACTACAGGTGTAGTTATGAGGATCAAAGTATCTGTAATAATCAGATGACGAGTTGGCCATCTTTTTTCTTTACACCAACACTCTGAAATTATAAAAAAAAAAGAATTCTCTTTGAATGAATATATCTTTTTGACTGAAAAAAAAATCCCTTTGTGTCGTGCTCAGTAAGTTCGAGTATAGCTTTTAGCATCCATTTAAGTTATTTCGGTTTAGGGGTCTTGCTACTACTTCTGGAAGGGAAAGTAGTTACCTTTAAGTTGCTTTCAGTTGTTTTCTGTTAAAAGGCCACAAAGAATGGGCAAGTAGTTACGCATTCGATCATAGATGGGTTATGTTGTATGTATGTTATTTTAGTGAGTTATATGAGAGCTGTTTGGTACCAGGGCCATAAAATCAGTGGAACATTATTGTATTTGCAATCAATGGTATCGTATCACAATCTATTATAGGTAGTTCGACAGAATAATTTCCAGTGATATGAATGTGTCAAACTTGTATTAGAAGATGAACATGTCTACTCTTTGAAGCTGGTTAAAGTATTCATGAAGAGAGAGTCCAGTTTATTAGGTTACTATATGTAGGCGAAACTTTCATTTTTAAAATACCATTCATTATAGTGTCATATCTGACCTATTTTCAGAAGATATTTATGTTTAACATAATGTTTACTAGCAACTCTGTGAACCGTAAAGACAGATATAGATAAATATATATGAGAAATGAAATTAAGTTTTATGCTGATGTCAACACTCTACCCTACACGATCTGAAGCTATATTCCAACTCCGACTCTAAAAACTGACAGAATTGTTTACAGTAATAATTCAGGGATTGGAAAATCTGAAGGCGTTTCCTATGTTGGTATACAAGCTCTTTTTAGAGCAATCAGTGTTTTCCTTCAACCAACTGCTACCAAATCATTGTGATGTCACGACTGAATTAAGATGTTTTACAAATTGATATCCATCGTTCGAAAGTTCCTAAGTTCTACTATTCACTAAATGACCACACAACAAAATATGGACAGACATTACAGATTCCAGGACCTACAGAATAATAAAAATATTAATAAAAACATCAAAATAACGACCTGGGAAACATCTGTAGAATATATAACCCTCCTTTACAAAAAAGATTTTGTAACTATCCAACAACAAAATAGAGATATAGGTGACTACAGAATATAACAATCCTACAACAAAACACATATCTATGTAACTACAGAACTCTTCTATGCAAAAACACAGATTTGTGTGACTACAGAATATAACCCTTATATGCAAACACACAGATCTACGTAACTACAGAACATACTCCTTCTATGCAAAAACTAAGATATTGGTGACTACAGAATATAACCCCTCTATATATACAACAAACATAGATCAAGGATATAGCCCCTCTATATACAACAAACATAGATCTATAGGTGACTACAGAATATAACATGTATATGCAAACACACAGATCTATGCAAAAACTAAGATATAGGTGACTACAGAATATAACCCCTCTATATACAATAAACATGGATCTAGGTGACTACAGAATATAACAATCCTACAACAAAACACAGATCTATGTGACTACAGAACATATTACTCCTTCTACGCAAAACAAAGATCCAGTAACAGTACGATCGCATGTGAGAAACAAAAATATCAATACTTACTCCAGTAACTTACTCTTAAGCCAAGATAGTAAAAGTTCGTATGTTATAATAATTGTCAGTATTTATATACATACTGGTAAGTTATTTAATATTTATATATGCTTACCAGGAAGTTCAAATTTCCATTAGGGGCTTTTACCCTTACGAAATGCTGCAAAGCATATCTATTTACTACCATTAAACACAATAAGGGCATGATCATGAAATGCTATTAATAGGATTCGAGAACAATCACTTTTAAACTATTGTGTAACATAATTTTATTATAGCAAAAAGATTTCAACCCCAAATATGGTGTTGTATCTATTATTTTATGTAGGCGTGAAACCTCGTGGGATTTCGAAAGAACATGCTTATCTATTTATGTATGTGACTTTTGTTCATTTGCTTGCGAAATATGTATTGAATTGAACATGTCGAAATCCGTCTGTCTTGTTAAAGAATGGTTGTCATAACCACTGATAGTAATTCGGTGCTATCTGAAGTGAGGCGTTATTAACATGTGTAGATCTATATATATTGACATTTAGAATATATGAACAAATATTCTGAACTGAATATTTTGCAGTTCGTGGAGTAGAATTCTAAAAATCGCAATAATGGTCATGATATTCAATAACCACAAGAAAAATTTTCAGCATATATATTGGTTTAAAGGTATCCCTGATCTGATTTTTCCTTGTCACATATGCAAAGCTGAGCACGTTACGAAAAAGTAAGAATGTATGGAGCTGTAAACCAACCGAGAGCAAAGAAACTTTCACATCTTTAACAAAGTTCCAGTGCTACTCGACAATTTAGCATGGCATTTGAGAAGATAGTTTGTCCTGATTTTCTTGAGATATAATTATTGATAATGTATTTATAGATATGCGGTGGATCCAGGATTTGGATAAGGGGGGCTCTGAAATATAACATGCTTCAAATTCAATGGTACGACAAATTTTTAGAGGGTTCTGACATCAGTCGGCCAAAAATAAGGGGGGAGGGGGGGGGTGGGGGTCGAGCCGGGGAGCCCCTCCCTCCCTTGGACCCACCCGTGTAGATACATCCCTATTATCAAACATGACCACTAATAAGAACCAACTGCCAACTGCCGAGGATTGCCGATTGAATAAGAACATGACATTTTCTTGAACAATTAACAAACATTATTCACAAGGAAATGTGTAAAAATAAGTGATTAATTGGTAAACAATCTAACTGGCTATACATATAACGGGGAGCTGTTCTGTTTGTATTCACACATAAATTAATTAACTGTCATTTATATACAACTTGCCGGCGAGACTCGAATGCATATATCTATTTATTACATATAACATAGCTTGCCAGGCAAGGTAATATACGCCCACTGGGCCACTGGCTTTGACTTTAAACAAATATATTTGACAGTTACAACAAAAGTGATTCAGAACATTCACATCAAGTTTCTTCACAATCTGTCCAGTATTGTCCTGTAGTGTTTATGAGCTAAAAATTCAACATGTTTTCAAGAACAAGAGCAATAATTCATAGTAAATATTTTTTTATTTTGCTGATTTTCAATAGGGTTCATCCTTGGGTGGTAATAAACATTATCAGTATGTTTCATCAAAATCCGTTATGAATTGTGACCTGTATAGTGTTTATGAGCCAAAAATCAAACGAGTTTTCAAGAACAACAATAATAATTCATGGTAAATATTTTTCCATTTTGCTGATTTTCAATACAGTTCATGGTGATGATAAACATTACCAGCAAGTTTCATCAAAATCTGTAACGAATTATGGCCAAAAATCGAACGCGTTTTCAAGAACAAGGGCAATAATTCAAAGTAAATATTTTTCAATTTTGCTGATTTTTAATAGGGTTCATCCTTGACTGGTTATAAACATTATCAGTAAGTTTCCTCAAAATCTATAATGAATTGTGACCTCTATAGTGTTTACGAGCCAAAAATCAAACACGTTTTTAAGAACAAGGGCAATAATTCATAGTACATATTTTCCGATTTTGCTGATTTTCAATAGGGTTCATCCTTGGGTGGTAATAAACATCACCAATGAGTTTTGTCAAAATCCGTCAAGAATTGTGACCTGTAGAGTGTTTACAAGCCAAAAATCAAACACATTTTTAAGAACAAGGGCAATAATTCATAGTAAATATTTTCCGATTTTGCTGATTTTCAATAGGGTTCATCCTTGGGCAGTAATAAACATTACCATTAAGTTTCGTCAAAATCTGTCAAGAATTGTGACCTGTAGAGTGTTTACAAGCCAAAAATCCAATGCGTTATTAAGAACAAGGGCAATAATTCACAGTAAATATTTTCCTAGTTTGCTGATTTTCAATAGGGTTCATCCTTGGGAGGTAATAAACATAAACATTAAGTTTCATCAAAATCTGTCAAGAATTGTGACCTGTAGAGTGTTTACGAGCCAAAAATCGAACACATTTTTAAGAACAAGGGCAATAATTCATAGTAAATATTTTCCGATTTTGCTGAATTTCAATAGGGTTCATCCTTGGGCAGTAATAAACATTACCATTAAGTTTCGTCAAAATCTGTCAAGAATTGTGACCTGTAGAGTGTTTACGAGCCAAAAATCGAACGCGTTTTTAAGAACAAGGGCAATAATTCATAATAAATATTTTCCGATTTTGCTGATTTTCAATAGGGTTCATCCTTGGGCGGTAATAAACATTAACAGTAAGTTTCGTCAAAATCCGTCAAGAATTGTGACCTGTAGAGTGTTTACAAGCCAAAAATCGAACGCGTTTTTAAGAACAAGGGCAATAATTCACAGTAAATATTTTCCGATTTTGCTGATTTTCAATAGGGTTTATCTTTGGGCAGTAATAAACATTACCATTAAGTTTCATCAAAAACCGTCAAGAATTGTGACCTGTAGAGTGTTTACGAGCCAAAAATGGAACGCGTTTTTAAGAACAAGGGCAATAATTCATAGTAAATATTTTCCGATTTTGCCGATTTTCAATAGGGTTCATCCTTGGGCGGTAATAAACATTAACATTAAGTTTCGTCAAAATCCGTCAAGAATTGTGACCTGTAGAGTGTTTACGAGCAATTGTGGACGGACGGACCGACGGACGGACGGACGGACCGACGGACGGACGGACGGATATGGGTGACGACAATATACGCTCCACATTTCATGTGGGCGTATAAAAAACGGGTTAAATATATCATTAAATGATAATTCTATTATGCAGTTACGTAAACTATACTTCCAATATCATGTACAGACTAGATAGTTAAACGCTGTCTATTGTCTTTTTTGTGGGTAATATAGTGTATTTTAGATAGTTAATATATCTTTATATATGCACCTTTTAAAGGGGAATGTTCGGCATTACCGAGGAGCGATTTGGCCTTGAACTTATGTAAATAGCCTTCAAATTTACAAGAACTGCCCAAAAATTGGACAATCCCTTCAGTATTATACCCGTACCTTATCATTTATCTTTCATTTTCTGTATATGTGTTTTCTATATAAACCATAGTCTTACTAAAGGACGACTCGTATTTTTGACTTAGTAACTCTGATAATTGTTGATACACGGGGATTCTAAGGCTTAAATTTCAAGAGTGAGTTGGGAACATTATTACAGATTAAATAACCTAAAGAATTCCTAGTTCTGAGAAAAAAAAATATTGATCGTATAGTGAACATATCCCTTTAAATATATATAATTAGAGTTTGACTGTTTGGATTATGTCAATTGGGATTTCCACTGTACA
Organism: Lottia scabra; assembly: GCA_029955415.1. Classification (NCBI taxonomy): domain Eukaryota; kingdom Metazoa; phylum Mollusca; class Gastropoda; family Lottiidae; genus Lottia; species Lottia scabra. The sequence continues at coordinate 21,459,674 of JARJEI010000004.1, forward strand.
TTTGTATATAGATTGCAACATCAGGAAGCTATTTTTCTTAGTACACTTATTTGTTAATGGCCTTATTTTTTTGATACAATTTTTACGTTTTGATATAATATACGAGTTTTAACTAACCAATAACATAAATGCATAATTTGATAATTTCACAATTTCACGTCTGAATATATACGCTTCAGGGAATTTGGCTTTTAAAAGTATAAGTATCATGTTCTTGTATCAAATATTTCATTTCAACTGCATATACTTAGTAATGTCAAATATACCACCTATACTGTATATTATTATTCATTCTATTCATGTGTTAAAACTCGTAGGCCTTGAGGTAGTAAGTACACAATTACTCATAAGATTAATTCAAATAAAACTGTTTCTATGGCAACCATAAAATCACATCTTTTAAAAACAATCATAGCGAGGTCAATCAATTTTTTCAAACTATTTGTCATTATCTATATAATGAGAAAATGCAAGATTATAATCATTTTTCCTATTTATTTATAAAGGTATCAAATATGTCAAGTCGACTAAACTAAGTCAAATATTTGGCATAGTTTTAGAGTTTATATTATATCTTTCTCACCTGTGCCAAGAATCCGTTTAATGAACGTTTTTACCGTTCTTCTATTTCTATACTGCATTAAACGTTAATGTAAAAATGCACAATGCATAAATATACATACCTAAAGAGTGCCTTTACCAATGCAAAACACAATTGAAACACAACCTAAGATTATCCCACATACCAGAAAGCTGGTTGATTAGTATCTACTATAATTTGTGTAGGTAAAGCAAAAATGTAAAACGCCCTGAAAACGTCATAACATTTTGTTTTCCTCCAATGATGTTAAGGCGTCCCACACATTTAGGTCACAGGTCAACTTTGTGGACAAAACCACACCTTTCGTAAAGTATTGAATTTAACTGCTTAATAAGAGGATTGAGAAATGGAAATGCAGTCCGGTTAAGTGTTTGCCAATCATTAACAGCGTCTTTTGTTTTAAGATGTCTTCATATATTTTTTTGATATCCTATTGTTAATACGTTTTCATGTGTTAACATCTTGAAACCAATGTTTCTTTTATAGATCGTTCAATGTTATAACGTTTGGGGTCCATATATGTTCTTATTATTTCTTATTCTTAAGTAGTGACTCGTAACGAGTCTTTTCGAACAAAAGGGGAAGTAAATAAGAAGAGTTCATATAGTAAATTCCTAATAATAAAGGAAGGTGAAACAGGTTTTCAATAACTAACAAAGAATGTAACGCCGACTAATTTATATATATCTGAATGGGTTGTAGTTTCTTTGTTTGTTGTTACTTAGCCATTGGATGGATCTGAAAACAATGATCTTTATATTTTTGTACAGTACAGCTCATACGTAGGACAGGGAATGCTCCATTGACATGTAACCACAAAATCATGTCATAATAGTCTTTGTTAATCGGGACCTCAAATCTAAATTTCATATATCCAATTGTGATAAAAGTTTATGTAAGTGAATACGCCCGAAAAGCCAAATCTCACCCACGCTTATGATATTGAAATACATAATTGATAACAAGTTTTCACACCCTGGACAAAAAGTGTATTTATCACTTTTACATGTTATAATTCAGGCCATTTGCCAATTTAATGTTTTGTATATGACAGTATAATATGACTCATTAAACACCATAGTTTATCATATATACAATTTAAACGGTAATCTATCATACAAGTCTTTTTGTGGGACAACACCCACATATTTTAGGTGAATAATATATGGATGTTTGATTGAGTATACTGAGTTAAAATCTTATGGGTTTTTATTTCAGTAAAAATGAACGAAATACAACATGAGTGCACCAGTATCCAACTTAAGACTTTTTAGACCCTTGTACCTACTGACAATTATAAGAATCGAAGCTAAAACGATCAAAGAACATCGTTGATTAATTATCTTGCTAAAAATGAAATGAAACGATGTTTTTCCACACCTGATTGAGCTAATGCGGACAGACAAATGCAATACAGTATGGAATGGAATATATTTTGCAAGGACAGCTGCATTTAGCCTGCAGATTTCCAACTGTCGAGGGATCTTCAACGTACACAGATTGTACCACACGAGGCCTCGGTTTATTGTCCCAAATTAACTACACTGTAAATAATAATGGCTCAGTTTACACTCATTTGAGTGGCGCCTCAGCTGCCACTGATATCAGTGTAACATTACACCAAATTCCGAGTTGTATTTCGACACCGGTAAAGTGTAATTGGATTACCGTCTGTGGTGTAAGTTTACACAAATAAAAGAGTAGGCAAAGTTTACACTCGAAGGTGTAAACGCTGATTACACCTTTTTAGTGTAAATTTGTTACACCACAATTGGTGCATGAATACACTTTGCCCTGTGTGTCTTTACACCGATATAGGTGTGTCACGCAGTAACACCTAGAGGTGTAAACGCTGATTACACCTTTTTGAGTGGAAACTTAGTAGCCACCCAAACAGGTGTAACTACACACCCTTTTAGTGTTAAGTAAATTCAATCCATAGTCGAGATACCTATATACCTAAATAAAAGAACATATTTGAAGTTTGTATTCATGTTATATTCTTTCAAAACAAAACACCAGAACATCTTCAAAAGTTAAACGATAATTATATAATGTTTTATCAATAAAGTACTACTGAGGTCTATCAGAATCTATATGAATATTTAATGTAAGGAGATGGTGATGCTGGTCTATCTGGTATATTTCTCTCATGAAGTAGGTTCCTGAAATAAAGAAAGTGACTTATGATGTAAATTGTCAAATAGTAATTTATGGCTTTTAGTTTTTAGGACATAATTGTCTTCAAATGATGGGATTTTAGAGTACAGTATTAGCAATATGTAATTTGTAAAATACCAAACTTTTGATACATAAATAGTCAGCAAGAATATAAAAGCAATCAACTCAAATCAAAAGAAAAATAACTGTAACCATGTCCAGAATTGTACTTTATAAACAATATTGGACAGATGGGTAGACCACCAGCTGATATGTATGTCCTGCTTTACAATTTACCAATTTTCATAGGCATGCATTATGGTTACAGAAAGCAACCTATTGTACACAGTCTATGCATTCTACCATTTATGGACATACAAATTACCAAGCTTGACCAATAAGAGTATATAATATATTCATCTGTGGACTTACCTGATGACATAACAAATCAACAGAACACTTCATTCTCCGTTTATTCTAATAAATCCATAAAACTAACCAATTTTCTATGAAAGGTAAACCTACAATAATAATTGAAATTGCCAAATACATCATGAGAAGCAAGTCATTCCATTGTTTGCTCATAAGGCCAGAGATGGCCATAATGAGCTCTGAATTGGGTTTTACCCATTATTTTTTAATGAATTAAAATATTAACCCAAAACTAGTTCTGAGAGTCTTAGATTGTCTTTGGGTTGATGAAAATGACAACTGTTAAAAAAATGTTTATTTGGAAACATTATTTTACAGAGGGGGAATTTCACTCAAAAATGTAGGTCATTTTCACGTGAAATTTGTAGAAAGACCCAAAGGCATTCTAAGACACATGACATGCAATTGATAATCGTATTTTGAATATCTGTGACATGAGAGAACAAATTCAATTCAGACCTTAAAGTGGCACAGGCTTCATTTTCTTGGGTCAATTTTTCCAAGTCTCAGAAACAGGGACTTTTTTAGCTCAGCAATTTAGTACTGGTTATCACAACTCACCATTGAAATTTGAGTCTTCAAATCCATGTGCATCCATACTTATTAGCATTTGAAAGTTATAATGCCCTACTACACATTAGGGATACTATGCAATATATAGACAAGTCATCTATAGAAATAGAAGTAGAAATGTCTAATTTAAGATATATTTGAAGGAAATATGCAATTTTCGTACATTTCTAATGCTTCTGAAGAATACTTAAGTATATTCAAGACACAAATCAACCAATAAAAATGAAGACTGGTCCCCTTTAATGTGGCCAGAGAGTAGTTCTCGCTTTCGAATTTGCACAAAATATCTTTTGGGTCGAATTGACAAAGGTTACTTTATTGACTGCTAAAATGAAATTTGAAGATCCCACTAATTGTGGATCTAAAGAATAAAAGAAATCATATGCACATTACCTACTTTTCGTCTTACTCACAAGAGTTCGAACTGTACATCTATCTTCCGCCATTTTTTTCCAGAAAGCACTGGGCCGAACTTGATTGATAAAGTCGCGGCTTCTGACATCACGTGATGTAATTGAACTTGCATCAAACTAATTGCATTGGACCAGATTATATTTTTTCAGTTCTGGTCTGGATAGAATATGTATTTGAAAAAGGAAATCGAATTTGTAGATGGGCTTAAAATATGAACAACATTTTTTTGGATGTCCGAACACACTTTTTTAGATGTAAATATGTAGTCAATGTTACAGTGCGTGGTCAAAGGGGAACAACTTTTGATAACACTATTTCTGGTGTAAATGCGCACTTTAATGGTTCAAGATGAGTAATGTTACACAAGAATCCGTGTAAAAATTAACTACTAAAAGTGTATGTTAACACATAACACTATGTTTACGCATATTAAGAATAACTTAACACGACATCCAGTGTTTTGAAGAATATGTCATAAGTATTACAGGTGTAACCAAAAGATTACACTAATTTGAGTGCGAATACACCAAATAAAGTGTTTTTGGAGTGTTTTCGACTTACACCTCTTAGGTGTATTTTAAAACCACTCAATTACACTTTAAAAGGTGTAAAAATCAGAATACACTGATTAAAGTGTTAACTCTACACGGTTTTGGGTGCATAATTACACCCAGTTTTTACAGTGTAATAGACACTCTTACAATAAATTTGAACAGGTTTAAAGTAAAATGTACCTATGTTAAGTTAGCACACATTATAGATTTGTCTAAGCATGCTTTGGACAATACCTTTGTCAGTGAAATTCAGTTCTCTTGACTGTCTACAGTAAGCAAATAAACTATACGGTATATATTGACATAGAGCCAGAAAAGTCAAATAACTTGCTGTTATAATAGGTTATTTTATGATCTATCTGATATATGAATATTTATTGGCAATTAGTGGTATTGATGGCAACATTTTGACAATAGTCTGATTTTATTTAGCTTTTGCTTATAACGTTCAACGTATTATAGTAAAACTCAGAATAATGCTGAATGAGCGAATATTTCAGCAAATAATCCATAACTATATAAGCCAAGGTCACCACCTGTTTTTATTCAGGACAAACCTAGTCATCATATTGACGCATGACTTCTTGGAATATAGACTAAGACTAAGTTGTAACTAAAATGTCCCTCATACAAGAATGATTCTGATTAAAGGATCATATATATTTGTATGATTTTAAGAAGTCTCCATCGCATATATTATTATATATTGCTGTTTGGAATTGCAAACTGCATGGGAAATTATTCGATTTGGTGGTATATAAAAAGGATTTGATCACAATATTGTTATACTAGTCAATAAGTTATGGTATTGTCTTTTAACAAGATGTGTATAATTTGAATATTTGACACCTGTTACCTTTTAATATCTTTAATTATTGGTATATTTATTCAATAATAAATGTATTCAAACTGCCACTAAGTCAGTAAAAGGTATGAGTGTATGACTCATATGGATTGATCGGATGAATGAACTTTATAGCCTGTGATTTTATAGTAATATTGTCAGGTGTAACGCTGTTCATGTCTTACACAGGTTCTATATCAGTGGTTAACATCCCTTTTCAACTTTCAAGCCGTGGCCCAAATTCACGAAACTCCCAGAGCCATGCCCCCATGTTTAATTCCAAACTAGGGAAAAATAAGAGTGCAAGGGTTGTTGTCTTGTGCATCCCCATCATCAGGAGGTCAGGTGCATTTGATCAAAAGCAACTACACACAACAAAAAATAGTTACATAAAAGTTTACCCCAGGTTGGGAACCACTGTTCTATTTGAACGACTCTTGGAAATAATTTTGAAATATGGCAACATAAAGGTGGAAATAAGGCCAATGATGGTAACTTTTCACAAAATGTCCGTCTCGAAAACTTTCTGAGCAAATGAAGTTCATAAAATGACAAAATGGTAAAATCTACTGAGTTACATTATACATAATTATTATACATGTAGTTGAATTATTTATGAATCAATCTGTAATGATTGTAATTTACCAACTAAACAAATTGTTCTTTCACTGTTTTCAGCTAACACTTATATATTTAGGAGACCGAACCAAGCCATTAACAAAGCAAACCTTATAAACCCTTTCTATCGGTTGGCATTTGGCATTATCTTGTTATATCCATGAATAATGACGAATATGTACCAATGCTCCAAAGGTAACTGCTTTTGAAAATCCAAACCATAATTTGATTAGTAAGAAAGATTTTTTGAAGAATCAAAATCATTCAGATGAAAATCAGAGTAGGAAGTCCCTATTGCTAACTCAAATATCTTTCAGAATGATTCAAATTGATGCCATTTCTCTAGGGCTAGTGTTTGGGCTAGTGGTTGCTGCGCTTCGCGACGTACTTCGACTCTACAAACCATTCTGGTTCTTTCCCCCCCCCCCCCAAAAAAAACATTGTACAAATCCACGCCCTTGCTCATGCTTAGAAAAGTGTAATTACTTACTCTCTAAAGGCGTTTAAATTAAAACAAGACTTGCTATTCATCAAGAATTCAAATCATTATGATGTTACATGCCAATTATTCACATTTTTGATACATACACATTACATGATTCATTTAACTGATTCATAATATTCTTAAACTTTACAAATAAATGTCGGAAATGAGGATAACAGTACGCTATATATAGGATGTAGTATACTGATGTAGTCATTTCGATTAACATCTACTTGAATTTAACCCAGTTATTTCTGTCGTCAAGGTAAACAACTATCAAGAGGATAAAAACACATTAAAACTAATATTGTTTCAACTATAGCTCTTAAAATAAGAGCAGGTATACCTGTCATATATTATTAAACAAGAGTGGTTTGAAATAGTTCAGTCAATGAATTAATAAAATGTTTTTGAAAAGTTGTGTTGTTGCTTAGATAGGCTGTATAACGTGTGATATGTTTACAGGAGCATTCTTGTAGTTTTCATATACAATATACGTTAAATACAATAGCCACATCAAGCCAACAATATGCTGACATAAGCTTAAAATGTTTTAATTGCTAATTTACAGTAACTTACAGAATTAAAACTTACCGTTCTGAGTTGGATGCCTGTTAGGATAATAGTCAGTAAACAATACTAGTACTAACTACAACTATACCATTAACTTATCCTACTATCATCTAAGATTCCTGCTAATACAGCCTCGTTATGACTCACTACTATACAGTCTTATAATATTGATTTTACAACTTCTGTTGCCTACTTCTCGCTCTTGTTGTATATAAATTATTTAGCTATATTATATTCATTTCATATTGAATTATACTGCTTGCAGGACTATACATGCACATTGTCCGCTTTCTAGATTACAAGAGTACACTGACATATGCAAAGTTAGTTTTTAAAGTCACAATCTTACTTGGCAAAGTACCGGGTAATTTTTTATAGTGTATTCAACGTATAACAAACAACAAAATTGCTCACAGAAATTTAATCAATTTGCAATCACGTATTCTCATAGACCGGAACATCCTGTCTCTCAATTAGTGAATTTGAGAGACAGGTACCAATGGTTATAAGTTGAAATCGCAGCAGCCAATTTGGTTGCGTTGAAATATTCTTCTTCCTTGAGGTTTTTTCTCTAAAAACTGACTGATGTATGTTATGAGGTCAGATCCATAGGTACCAGGCTTTTTTTTCGTTTTTCGACAGAATAAACCATTAATTGATGTCTGTGATCGAAGTTAGAAATTATCAAATGCCAATTCCTCACCATCAATAACATATGGCCTACTTGATTCGTTTCGTTAGCAACGTATTCTAGTTTAGGATTTAAATGATAACAATTTAATTTAAATCTTCTAATAATTCCTTTAAAGGTAAAAATTCTGGAAAAATATAATAAATAATATCGTAAATGGTTTTGATGCCACAATCACAATCACTGAAAAGTTTACACTGGAGTATCTTATCATTATACTTAATTAGGGGATTATTAAGCAACGAAATATCATACAGAGTACAAGGAGTTGGTCTGTAGCCGTGATTGATTATCTCCCATGCACAGAACAAAGATTGATAGAAGGGAAGCAACTCCAATAAAGATGTTTTACTAAAATGAACTTAAAGAAGGTCTGTAACTGTAAAATTAAAAAATCTTTTAACAAAATAATTTAGTATAGCTATCCATGTAAAATTTTCATTTTATTACCAACTTTCTTAAATAATTTCAGAGCAAATTAATAAAGACTAATAACGAACGTCTGGAAAAGCAAGACCAGCATTAATTATACCATTAATTAAAACATCATACTTAATTAGAGGCGGCTTGCCATTCCAAATAAAATCTGTAACTGTAATTCTTAATCCTAACATAGATGTAATCAGGCATGTATAAAACAGTCAAATTATGGTAAATAAGAGTCATTATCAAAGACTTTATCACTGTAATTTTACCTTTACTTTTCTGGCAAAATTCCCTCATTGTACACTGTACAGCGTCCGTCCGTCCGTATTAGCCCATTCAGGTGTTGAAAAGCAGGATGTAAAAACGCCCCGAAGACCGAAAAGGGTAAATCGAGTTATTTTTATGAAAAATGGACAAGTGTCCAATGTTCATAACACTGTTTCTGGACTTTTGATATCAGAGCACACATGTAGCAATTAAATATAGGCTACAGAGTCAGAGTAAGACGAGAGACACAAAATAAAAGAACTGTTACTACATGTACATAAAATAGCAAGTAAGATAACACACAGCATGAAAATTGGTATACACGTATTTTATACATGAAAACATATGGTGTTGGAAATGAAATATTTCGGACTACCAGGCCTGCACCAAAATACTCTTGTTACGAAAAGACTCTATCGATTATGCACGTGCGGCTTGCGCACGCATCCAATTTTGTATTTGTGAAATAAAGCATAACATAACTCGAAAATCTATCGAACGAGTTGGTTGTTTTTTACCCCTCACCATCCCTACGCCCAGTCGTAGAGTCAATATGGGCCCAGCATAGATTACCACCGCCAATGTCGGCAACATATGGCAAGTAACGGACTTGTAGATTTTGGATGTTACTAGACCGGAATACCTGTCTCTCTCAATGCCGCTGGCAGAGAGTCAGGATTACATCTTATTCAATAACTTGATATTCCGCAACCAATTTGGTTGCGTTGAATTATTGTTCTTCCTTGATGTCATTATTAAAAAAACTGACCATTTTCTTGTATGTTATGATGCCATCTCAACATTCAATCCCTTTTTCGACAGAATAAACTAATCCTTGTTGTCTGAAATCCTAGTTGAAATTTTCAAGCTGGAGGTATTTTGAACATGGCCGCCATTTTCAAATAAGACTTATCGTCATTGAAATTACATCCAATCAAAAGACTTCTCTCAAAATTAACCAAATCTCCCAAACAGAGTTATAGATTGTAACCATGAATTTCATTGGATAAACACATATATTAGAAAAATGGCGACGTAGTTTGAGTTAAAATACCCGCCTGATCGACATTTCATCTAATTTGTACACAAATACATGATGTCAAGTTGTTGTACGGTACACCTTAATTCATACTTATCTAATACTTTACAAAAATTACTATTTTCAAAGGTCTAAATCAAGTAACATAACATTTCATGATATTTATATGCTTGGTCGTCTGTCTCTAAAATACGCAGTATTATTTAGAGTCAACTTGTCGGTCTAGGATGTTACTTGCCCCATATGGCTTCAAGGGGAATGATCAGCATTTTTTAGGATCGATTTGGGGTTTTAATTTAGGTAAATAGCCTTCGAATTTACTGGAACTGCCCAGATATCGCACAAACCCTTCAATTATACACTGTTAGAAGTAATCTTGTAATTTTACATACAAAATGACTGGCAGCAAAGTTGCCAGTCATTTTGTATGTAATTTTATTTTAGGGTGTAATTAACTTAACCTACTTTCTACTAATTTTAACTTCTAATTTCTGGCTTTTATGAGGCTTTTGTTGATTCACTGAACTAACAGTTATCCATATTCTGTATATGTGTTTTCTATATAAGTCATAGTCTTATAGAAGGACGAGTCGTGATTTTGACATTCAAACTATGATATTTATGGATACACGCGGATTTGAAGGCGTAAATTTTGAGGGAGAGTTTGGAACATTATTACAAAGTAGATTTGTTTTGCGATTGTGATCGTTCCCCTTTTTTTATTCAAACGTATTTTTATGTACACTCATGACTGTTAAATGTAATGGATGTACAAATTTTAAAGATAAAACTTTTAATTATTATAAAAAGAAATGGTATATTCTCATTTTATGCACCACTCCCACTCATACTTATTCACCAAGTTTGAGAATTTGGTTATTTTGATCATTCTTGAGTAATATTTACTTATATCGGGTGAGATTTCACTTGTAACCGGATTTGAGTTCAGATGATCAAAACCGATAAAGTAGTCAACATAGTCATCGGAAATACATTCTATTATCTGATTGTACCACATGTTTCACTACATCCGTGTATAATATTCTTACATCCTATGTATGAACTTGGTTATATTGTATGACATGAATATAAAAATGATATCTTTTTTGTTTTCATAATGACCGTTTTTTTTACTTCTTCTTATCACACTATTTCGGTATTAAGGGAATATGTTACACATTATCTCAGATTCAGATGTAGGATGTTTACTTCCGGTGTTAAAGCCGCATGAAAGTTGCAATTTTTAACTTTAAAAGGCCCTGTCACGTGACCTTATTTATATAGGCCTACCACACAAATTATTTCATACTATTACTATAATATGCTTGATCTATACTTTCCAATGATGTATAACAGAATCTAAATTCCGCGTTTTAGAATTTGAAAATATTATGTATCAGTGTATTTTTCAAATTTTATTTGGATCGTTACAGGTATAGTCAAACAGAACTGGGTTTTTTTTGTCTGTCTACTGGTATTCTCGCATCCTTTTTAGTTAATCTGCATGTCAACTGGTAGTTCTGCACGCCTTTTATTTAGTCTGACTGCTGGTAGTTTTGCATCTCTTTTAGTCCCTTTAATTTAATTCTTTAATTATCCCTGCAATCATATTTTGCAGTGCACTCTCTACTGACACACTGCCTAGGTACTGTCTTCACTTCTAGTTCTGTTTATATTTATTAAAATTAAAGTTAGTTAAGTCATCAAGTAACCCTGCTTAAGTAATTTCAAAGTCAAAACTCTACCTCTAGCCAGAAAGTCTTTATAAATTGAACAAGCCCTGACGTAGCGGATGAGCTGTGCACCATACACGCCATAAGCTGGTGATTGAGGTTTGTTACTGCACATGAAAAAAAAAACAAACAATAGGAAAATCAAAATCGTCACTTTTGTCATAAAGTTGAACACAAAAATCATGATTGTTTCACAATTTCGAGTTAACTGGGAATCAGGCCCGTAACCAGCCCAGTGCTTCTAGGGGGTTGAACGTCCAAACCAGGGGGGCAGTTTATGTCAATACTCCTGAAAACACGATTTTTCGGTCGTATTTCGATGAATTGACTCCTTAATTTTTTTGAAATTTGGACTCTCAGATTTCCTGTCATTCTGCAACGAATTTGGTTTGGAATACATCCTCTAGAAAATTTTGAGAATTAGACGACTGGAAATGTGATTTACTGTCATTTTGAAAAGAGTTTGGGCTGGGTCGCATCCACTAGGAAATTTTTAGATTTAGACGACTGGAAATGTGATTTACTGTCATTTTGAAAAGAGTTTGGGGGACATCCACTAGAAATTTTTTAGAATTAAACGACTGGAAATGCGATTTTCTGTCATTTTGAAAAGAGTTTGGGCTGGGAAACATCCCCTAGAAAGTTTTGAGATTTTGACGACTGGAAATGTGATTTCTTGTCATTTTGAAAAGAGTTTGGGCTGGGGGACATTCGCTAGAAAATTTTGAGATTTAGACAACTGGAAATGCGATTTCTTGTCATTTTGAAAAGAGTTTGGTCAGTGGGATAGCCCCTAGAAAATTTTGATACATAGACAACTGGAAATGCGATTTCCTACTATTTCGCGACATTTCAAGGTTCATAAATGTTTTACTAAATATTTTGGATGTCTCAATGAAAATTGTGCAGGGGGGGGGGGGGGGGCGAATATATTTCCAGGGGGGGGGGGGGGCCCCCCCCCCCCATGCATCCCCCTTAGTTACGGGCCTGCTTGGAATTATGTAGACGGTTATCTTTTTCAATGGAATTGATAGAAATTCAACATAATATAAAAATCATAATCGACAGTTCTTATACCAAAATTATAAAGGACAACCTCGTAGGAATGAGAAGTTCTAGTCCTATTGATACTTTATATATATATTTTATTTCTTTTCTATACACTGAATTATTATTTGTGTTAATTTTTTATTTATTAATTTCTTATTCAAACATTTATCTATGTATGTATAGTTCATTTTTATACTATTCTATATGTATCAATATCACCAAATTTGGAGGAAATACAGATTGAAATAATAGACTAAAATTATATAGGACAACCTCTTAGGAATGAAGATGTATATTAGATAAAACTTGAATCATATTTCACTTCAACGAGGAAAGTTACAACAAGTCAATGTCTGGAGAAACAATGAAGTTGATAATATATCTGTTGTGTTGTTTTATTTCTACTTTTACAGGTAAAGTTAATATGTCAAATTATTTATCATTTATTGATCTGTGATTATATTAATTTAAAACCTAAACATGCAGTTGTTTATATATTTTTTTAACATGATTAATTCTATTTTATGGAAAAGAGGCCTGGTTTTCGAAAGTGTCTTACGATGGTCTTATGACAGATCATAGTCGTAAGATATGTTTTCGAAAGTGTCTTAAGTTACGATATATCATAACTCTGATCATAATCTTAAGACACCCCCGACATGACTTATGATCATCACAAAAGTTATGATGGTGTTTTGATTAGCGTAAAGCTTCAATATCACTTTAAGAAAATAATATGACTACTTTTTACATGCATATTCGACAACGAGCTGAAAAATTACGCTAAAACAAAGTATTTAGAGGCAAAAAAAACCACACTAAATTATATTAATGATGAACAAATACAGTACAAGTTTGCCCCCTGCAAATCCCCCCCTGGACAATTGTCCCCCAAGGCAATAGCCCCCCAAGACTATTCCCCTCTGGACAATCACCCCCCGCGGACAATTGCCCCCCAAGCCAAATGCCCCCCCAGGACGATACCCCCCAGGCAATTGCCCCCCGGATAATTGCCCCCTGAAAATCCCCCCCCCCCCCCCCTGGATAATTGCCCCCCACGGCAATTGCCCCCTAAGCCAATTGCCCCCCAGGACGATACCACCCTGGATATTTACAATTTCCCTCACAGAATAACCTCCTAAAAAATCCCTCGTAAATGCTCTCAAAACTAGAGTTTTTGATGGAATCAAATGGATGCTAATGGACCGAAACTGAAAGGTTGGAGAAAGTTTGGTTTATTCCTGATTAAAGAGCTACGTTCGGCATTTGTTTCGGACAATCATCCGACGGTCGCAAAGATGTGAAATCTTTAGCTTAGCTAATTAGAAATAGTCTACAGAGCTTACCGTTGAAATTTGAGCCTTCGAATCCATGTGTATCCTTAATTATCCGTGTTTGAAAGTCCCAATGCCCTACTACACATTGAGCGTCCCGCCATCTTGATAACAAATAAGTTATTCCCGTGGTGCAACAGCGCGGGTCAGGTCATCCAGACTACTGCACAGGCCCACACAAGCATACCGTATTTTGAATTGTAGACTTGGTCAACAAGACGCACAATTTTCACACAGGCTGGAGACCAGCCGCGTAAAGCAATGAAAAAAAAATAAATAAACGTGAATTTTTTAGTTTGAGATATATTTGAAGGTATTTTGCGATTTTCTTATAGCTTGAGTACTTCTGAAGACTATTTACATATAACAAAGGCCCAAATCAACCAATAAAAATGAAGACTGGTCCCCTTTAAATTTAAGGCTTTTTCGTTGGGCGTATATGGCCGTGGTCCGTTATCTTTAGCTTTAATGTTCTTGTGCACTCCTCCGCCACGTTCCTTACTTTGTTCGGGAGATCTTAATTCAATGGAGTAACATCAGACAACTTCGATGATCTGGTGGGTAATTGTACATAGGAAGGACGAGCGAATTCAGTTCAATTAACCTGGGGTCAATTTTACAAGGGGGCATTATCCGGGGGTAGTTGTCCAGGGGAATATTGACATGGGGGCAATTGTCCAGGGGGCAGTGTTCCAGGGGGGCAATTTTACATGGGGGGCAATTGTCTCGCGGGCAATCGTCCAGGGGGTAGATGTCCAGGGGGGGGGGGCAGTGGTCCAGGGGGTGATTGTCCAGTTGGGGGCAATTGTCCAGGGGGGGATTTGCAGGGGGCACTTGTCCGGGGGGCAACTGTCTGGGGGGGAATTGTCCTAGACTCACTTTCAGGTGGGTAATGCTGATGTTCATGACATATCCAGACCAAGTGTATCTAAAATAACTCATGCTGTAACTGCATGTTTAAAGGGGGTTTGTAATATCTATATTAAGATGCCAACTGACCAGGCTGGAATTTGACAACATCATTAGATGTTTTTTTTTTTATGAAAATACAAACTTTCAAAGTGTTGTTGGTGCCAATGATGATACACACATTCGCATAGAATTATAAATAAACTTAGTTCAAACAAATGATCCACTACGATTTTAAATTAATTTTATATATTCCCCTATATATGTTAATATAATAAATGAAAATAATATAAATTTTTGAAAATTTATTCATCTCTCGTGCATAATTGCGCGTTGAATATGATGTTCTATATCGAAGGAAGCGATGCACTCTATCGGCCAATAGAGGAGGGATATTTTCTAGCCATTTAATAAATCAATTTATCACTGGCTTTGGTATCGGTTCTTCGATTAGCACGCAACTAATCTGCCGATTTTCTTAACCATCTTGTTTATAGACACCTCTCCATTGTCATAATTCTGCCAAATGTCCATAATTCTGACCTGTTGTGGTTTTACTCGTTTCGATTGCAATCTTTTTATTTTCTTGTGGGACGAACATGTAGAACTGGATTTCACCACGCTTAGCACGTTGTTTGAGTCGCGTGTGCGAGCCTTCAACGTCGTTATTTGCTCGAATCAATTTTCAATTAATCTGCTATTACAGATCCTACTATTGCAGAACCCACTACAGCAACAACTTCTACAGATACTTCTACTATAAAACCCACTAGAATAACAACTTCGACAGTTCCTTCTTCTGTAGAACCCACTACAAAAACAACTTTAACTCCAAGTGGTCCTACACCACCTGCTAGTGCAGACCAAACTTATAATATTACTACAGCTACATTGGGTGGAATTCTGGCAGTTCTTTTAGTCGGTATAGCAATACACTGTTTTATTAGGTAAATCTTAATGTTATCCTCGAATCCAAATCATAATGGCGTGTGCACACGGTTTCTGCAAAAGTTGCGCTATCGGTCAGCATCATGGTTATGAACAGCGGCGATATTTACCTAACTAGGTCAATATTATTGTTACGTCATCTTGTGATTCTACTAGTTCAAACGTCAGAGACTGACCATTTGAATCCACAAGTATTTGTAAGCAAAGGAAAAGAAAACATTTTTTAAGATATGTATTTAAAATGACAATAAAATGCGTAATTAGTGAACTAGCATCAAATGCACAGACAAGTGACAGAAGATTCTCCTTAAAGCAGGGGCCGCGGAGCGTTTCTGGAAGTCCAACTCTTACCCCCACCGCCACCACCAAAACTCCTTGGATTTCGGCCACTCAATTTTCAGATTCCGGAAACTATAAAGATTCTATGTATGATTGATATAATTTCTCATGTGACGTCAACATGTCTTTTAGGATTTCGACGGCACTTTTTCATCCGACGGATACCGATAATAGGCCCTTCTCGCGCTACGCCATTGGGAATATTCTGACACATACTCGTGCATTTAATGCTACATTGTGACTATATGTTATCTAAATACTATCAAATATGCATTATTTTTTAATCTACACACCAGAATCACGAGATGACGTAACAATATTGACCTTGTTTGGTCAGATATGGTCTCCAATTATTACTGTGATATGTTGCTTTTGCTACAGAATGTTTCTTAGGCCACAGATTTTTTATTATTAGGTTTACGGTTCTGCCGCCGGAATATTTGCGTTTTTGAAATAAAAATAAAATTCGAAATTTCTCTTATTTTATTTCCTCCGCTCATCCGAAAGTAAAAAATTCAAAATATCACGTCGGAAAGTCAAATGTCCTTGTTTACAAATAATTCGGCTAACGGTCGATCGCGAGTATCATCACTGAATGCGTAGCGGCTACCAAGATAACCTGTGGCAAGTGAATTACGGTTACGGCAAGAGTGTAGATATAAAATTGGAAGGTCGTCGACTTTTATATTCTCGATCATCCACGCGCTTTACTCTACACGAGTGGGCTATATAGAGACTGTATGATCAAGGCTAATTTGAAGTCGGCTCCGGTAGCATACATCTGTATAGTCAGTACTGCGAGATCTCGTTAAAAACTGGGACAAAAACTGTAAAAAAAAATGCATAAGATGTCCGACTAGGGAAATGATCGGTTCTATAATAAACGCGGTTATTGACGAATCCGACGATATTAAATACACGGAAAGAAAAGACTTCAAATAACCGTTGATCAAATTGCGATACCAATAATATCGATGTATAAAATCACGGAAAGAAAATACTCAATGCGATACCAAAAATACACGGAGAGCAAGTAGGTTCCGTTTATCAAAACGAGCCTCTTACCGGGAACGACCTTAATCCTTAAATCCATTAAAATAATCCAAAAGTTTTTTCAAACACATTGCTGACAAGACAATAATACAAGTTATAGTTGACCTCAGATTGCGAGACTTACTGGCGCCAATAAAATTGAGCGGGAAAAAATAGTTCTGATGTCAGTACTCAGGACAGTAGTAATTCTGTAAATCTTTTGTTAACAATAAACTTAATCTACTTGAATAAACGTGGGATTAGGTGACTAAAAACAATAAGATCCCGTTAAATTGTGACATCATTGATTAATTTAATGAGTACAATTAGAATAGTAAACAAGACCCATTGAGATCAAAGAATATTATGAACACCTGCTGTCCACGTGATCAGTGGAAGTAAAATTAGGCCAGGCTTTTACTCTACTGGAGTCAAAGGCACTTGTTTTATATCCATGGAATTTTCCACTACAATATATAGGGTTAATAGACCGTCATTGATAAAAAAAACGAGTGCCTGTGTTCTTACCACCCATATTTATATAGACGACATTCCGATTAGAATTTTTACGCTTCAACGCTTTATCATTTGAAGATATTAATACAACACTTGTCTTTTTAACGGAATCAAATTAAAGAAGTTAATCATTTCTTTAAAAACATTTTAATTATTTAACATACATGTATGAATATAACACTTCCCAAAAACATTTACCGTTTTCTTTTGACTTGAACGAGATTTATACGCGCGTGACCTTGTCAACTTAAACTCAATGTCACGGGGAAAAAAAATAATCATTAATTTCAAAATAATTTAGAAAATTATAAAGAGTAAAAATTAAGCCTGTATTTAAAAAAGAAATTCCATTTGAGTAACAGAAAGTAGATATGTGAAATTTGATTTTTTTATCACTTATTATTTTGGTGTCTGTGTTATGCCAACTTTAATTTTTTCGTCAACAAGGGGTGCGCACTATACATAGGAAAATGAATTTTTTTCCCGATTTTGATGGGGTAAGGAAGGGGCGCACATTATACATTGGTGCGCATTATATTTTGAAATATACGGTACCCGGAAAGTTTACTTAATTAATGGATTTTAAAGCGACTAAGGCAAAAACGTGGCTGAATTTCCAGTGACACTTGAGAGTTCATGTCATGCAGTAGGCCTATGCTTGCTTCATTCGATATCCGATACATCGACGTATTAGACGATGACAGCGCAAGTAGCTGAGGCGGTGAAACACAAGCAACAAATGCTTTTATTAATGAGTTTTATCTAAAAATGCAAGTGGCACAATTTTTGTAGAATTTTTTTTATTATTTATTATATTTCCTCCTCCTACCAACAAATAAAATCCCATGGTCCGTAAACCTAAAAATAAAAAATCTGTGGCCTTATACAACTATTGTTTCACACATACTATATACTGAACAGACAACTCTAACTTAAAAAAAAAATATCCAGTAGTCTGTGGTCATGTACTTGATCTCTAAAGCATCAAACTCTGTACATTAATTTTTTTTTTGCAGTGCGTTCGATAATCGAACGCACTGCATTGTTTTGCAAACGGCTATTTTTTTTTTTTTTTTCGAATTTTACACTCGCTATTTTAGTAAGAAGGCAACATGCCACATATAGATTTGTTCAATTCCCTACGATAAATTGTTGACCATCAACTATTAAATATAAATTGGTGCTATTTTGACAAACCGGAAATGAGGTAGAACAAAAAACACAGTTTTGGTTTTTGGAATCTCACAGCTCTATTTTTTATCCGATTTTTATCAAACTGTTTTGAACTGTTTTCTATAACTGTGCGCTACTAAATAAAAGTTTTAAACTTCTCTAATTTTGACTTTTAGTTGACTATTTTCTTAATTTTAATTTTTGCGTTTTTTTCAACTTCTACAATTTTATTTCGTTCGATCTGAAAATTTACAGGTGTATAGACATTTTGATTCTAAACAAAATGCAGTTTTCAAAATTTTGATACCACTTCCGGTTTTTACGTAATTAGCTTGTAAATTTAAAATTTCAACTTCCGGAAATTTGAAGATATTTCAAATTTGTTTTTTTCAATGTGTTATAATTTGTTATAACAACAATTTGAAATAAAAAAATCCGACCCGGAAGTAAGAGAACATCCGCCATTTTGATATGGGTAACTTTTATAAAATTAAAAATGGGGCCTCAGGGTTATGAGTGGCATCCGTAACTTTAGTATTTTTGGAAACTACAATCGATTGCTAAAAAAGTCTAGCCGCCGAATTTTGAATTTTGATTTCAATTTTTTTTTTATTTTCGTTTTGATTTTTTATGCAATTACTAAAACTTTCAAGGCTCATATCTTTTGACCTTGACCTTTGGTGACCTTGGCACCTGAACAAAAGTTATTGCCCTTGATGAAATATATCCAATGATGTATTCATGTTTGTGATCCGATGTATACTTCCGGTTTTATAGGCAATTGAAATTTGTTATTTTTGACTTTAAGCAGTCCTGTCACGTGACCTAGCGTAAATACGTCAAAAATGATTTCGCAATCATATTATGCGTAATTTGCTCTTTCCAATGATGTACGACAATATACACTTAAATTAAAATTGCACGATTTAAAATTTGAACATTTTGTGCAAATTTCCATTGTAACTGCGCGTGTTTTTTTCAAATTTTATTTCAATCGATCTGAAAATTTACAGATGGAAAGATATTTCGATTGCAATCCAAAATCTGTTTTCGAAAAATTGATACCACTTCCGGTTTTGACGTAATTGTCTTGTAAATTTGAAATTTCAACTTCCGGAATTTTGAATATATTGGAAATTTGTTTTTTGCAATATTTAACATTATGGTATATCAACAATTTGAAACAAAAAAAATTAACCCGGAAGTTACAAATCGGCCGCCATATTGATATGACTAACTTTTGTAAAACTCAAAATGGGGCCTCAGGGCTATGAGCGGAATTCGTAACTTTGATATTTTTGGAAACTACAGTCGATTGCATTCATAGCATTGTTAATCGATTTTTGATCCTCTGTTTTGCCTTTCTTGCATTTCTGTTTTATTTTTTTCAGTAATTACAAAACCTTTCAAGACTCACACCTCGTGACCTTGACCTTTGGTGACATTGTGACCTGAACAAAAGTTTTTGCCCTCGATGAGATCTATCCGACTATGTATTCATATTTGTTGTTCGATGTATACTTCCGGTTTTGTAAGCAATTCAAATTTGCGATTTTTGACTTTACAAGCAACATCCAAGGTTTCGCTAGTTGTGGTAGCTTTCTTTGTCTATAAATAATACCAATACAGACCCTTTTAAAAACAGTTTTTAAGTAATTCCAAAACTGTTACGCACTGCTCAGAACCATGCAAAGCCTATGGATCTAGTTGCAGTGCGTTCGATAATCGAACGCACTGCATTGTTTTGCAAACGGCTATTTTTTGCAGTGCGTTCGATAATCGAACGCACTGCATTGTTTTGCAAACGGCTATTTTTTTTTTTTTTCGAATTTTACACTCGCTATTTTAGTAAGAAGGCAACATGCCACATACAGATTTGTTCAATTCCCTACGATAAATTGTTGACCATCAACTATTAAATATAAATTGGTGCCATTTTGACAAACCGGAAATGAGGTAGAACAAAAAACACAGTTTTGGTTTTTGGAATCTCACAGCTCTATTTTTGATCCGATTTTTATCAAACTGTTTGAACTGTTTTCTATAACTGTGCGCTACTAAATAAAAATTTTAAACTTCTCCAATTTTGACTTTTAGTTGACTATTTTCTTAATTTTAATTTTTGCGTTTTTTTCAACTTCTACAATTTTATTTCGTTCGATCTGCAAATTTGCAGGTGTATAGACATTTTGATTCTAAACAAAATGCAGTTTTCAAAATTTTGATATCACTTCCGGTTTTTACGTAATTAGCTTGTAAATTTAAAATTTCAACTTCCGGAAATTTGAAGATATTTTAAATTTGTTTTTTTCAATGTGTTATAATTTGTTATAACAACAATTTGAAATAAAAAAATCCGACCCGGAAGTAAGAGATCATCCGCCATTTTGATATGAGTAACTTTTATAAAATTAAAAATGGGGCCTCAGGGTTATGAGCGGCATTCGTAACTTTAGTATTTTTGGAAACTACAATAGATTGCTACAAAAGTCTAGGCGCCGATTTTTGAATTTTGATTTCAATTTTTTTTTTATTTTCGTTTTGATTTTTTATGCAATTACTAAAACTTTCAAGGCTCATATCTTTTGACCTTGACCTTTGGTGACCTTTATACCTGAACAAAAGTTATTGCCCTTGATGAAATATATCCAATGATGTATTCATGTTTGTGATCTGATGTATACTTCCGGTTTTATAGGCAATTGAAATTTGTGATTTTTGACTTTAAGCAGTCCTGTCACGTGACCTAGCGTAAATACGTCAAAAATGATTTAACAATCATATTATGCGTAATTTGCTCTTTCCAATGATGTACGACAATATACACTTAAATTAAAATTGCACGATTTAAAATTTGAACATTTTGTGCAAATTTCCATTGTAACTGTGCGTGTTTTTTTCAAATTTTATTTCAATCGATCTGAAAGTTTACAGATGAAAAGATATTTCGATTGCAATCCAAAATCCGTTTTCGAAAAATTGATACCACTTCCGGTTTTGACGTAATTAGCTTGTAAATTTGAAATTTCAACTTCCGGAATTTGGAATATATTTGAAATTTGTTTTTTGCAATATTTAACATTATGGTATACCAACAATTTGAAATAAAAAAATTTAACTTGGAAGTTACAAATCGGCCGCCATATTGATATGACTAACTTTTGTAAAACTCAAAATGGGGCCTCAGGGTTATGAGCGGAAATCGTAACTTTGATATTTTTGGAAACTACAGTCGATTGCATTCATAGCATTGTTAAGCGATTTTTGATCTTCTGTTTTGCCTTTCTTGCATTTCCGTTTTATTTTTTTCAGTAATTACAAAAACTTTTAAGACTCACACCTCGTGACCTTGACCTTTGGTGACATTCTAACCTGAACAAAAGTTTTTGCCCTCGATGAGATCTATTCGACTATGTATTCATATTTGTTGTCCGATGTATACTTCCGGTTTTGTGAGCAATTCAAATTTGCGATTTTTTTACTTTACCAGCAACATCCAAGGTTTCGCTAGTTGTGGTAGCTTTCTTTGTCTAGAAATAATACCATTACAGACCCTTTAAAAAACAGTTTTTAAGTAATTCCAAAACTGTTACGCACTGCTCAGAACCATGCAAAGCCTATGGATCTAGTTTTTTTTTTTTTTCGAATTTTACACTCGCTATTTTAGTAAGAAGGCAACATGCCACATACAGATTTGTTCAATTCCCTACGATAAATTGTTGACCATGAACTTTTAAATATAAATTGGTGCCATTTTGACAAACCGGAAATGAGGTAGAACAAAAAACACAATTTTGGTTTTTTCAATCTTACAGCTCTATTTTTGATCCGATTTTTATCAAACTGTTTTGAACTGTTTTCTATAACTGTGCGCTACTAAATAAAAGTTTTAAACTTCTCCAATTTTGACTTTTAGTTGACTATTTTCTTAATTTTAATTTTTGCGTTTTTTTCAACTTCTACAATTTTATTTCGTTCGATCTGCAAATTTGCAGGCGTATAGACATTTTTATTCTAAACAAAACTCAGTTTTCAAAATTTTGATACCACTTCCGGTTTTTACGTAATTAGCTTGCAAATTTAAAATTTCAACTTCCGGAAATTTGAAGATATTTGAAATTTGTTTTTTGCAATGTGTTACAATTTGATATAACAACAATTTGAAATAAAAAAATCCGACCCGGAAGCAACAGTTCATCCGCCATTTTGATATGAGTAACTTTTATAAAATTAAAAATGGGGCCTCAGGGTTATGGGCGGAATCCGTAACTTCAGTATTTTTGGAAACTACAGTCGATTGCTAAAAAAGTCTAGGCGCCGATTTTTGGATTTTGATTTTAATTTTTTTTTTATTTTCGTTTTGATTTTTTATGCAATTACTAAAACTTTCAAGGCTCATATCTTTTGACCTTGACCTTTGGTGACCTTGGTACCTGAACAAAAGTTATTGCCCTTGATGAAATCTATCCAATGATGTATTCATGTTTGTGATCCGATGTATACTTCCGGTTTTATAGGCAATTGAAATTTGTGATTTTTGACTTTAAACAGTCCTGTCACGTGACCTAGCGTAAATACGTCAAAAATGATTAAACAATCATATTATGCGTAATTTGCTCTTTTCAATGATGTACGACATTATACACTTAAATAAAAATTGCACGATTTAAAATTTGAACATTTTGCGCAAATTTCCATTGTAACTGTGCGTGTTTTTTTCAAATTTTATTTCAATCGATCTGAAAATTTACAGATGGAAAGATATTTCGATTGCAATCCAAAATCTGTTTTCGAAAAATTGATACCACTTCCGGTTTTGACGTAATTGTCTTATAAATTTGAAATTTAAACTTCCGGAATTTTGAATATATTTGAAATTTGTTTTTTGCAATATTAAACATTATGGTATATCAACAATTTGAAACAAAAAAATTTAACCCGGAAGTTACAAATCGGCCGCAATATTGATATGACTAACTTTTGTAAAACTCAAAATGGGGCCTCAGGGTTATTAGCGGAATTCGTAACTTTGATATTTTTGGAAACTACAGTCGATTGCATTCATAGCATTGTTAATCGATTTTTGATCTTCTGTTTTGCCTTTCTTGCATTTCTGTTTTATTTTTATCAGTAATTACAAAAACTTTCAAGACTCACACCTCGTGACCTTGACCTTTGGTGACATTGTGACCTGAACAAAATTTTTTGCCCTCGATGAGATCTATCCGACTATGTATTCATATTTGTTGTCCGATGTATACTTCCGGTTTTGTAAGCAATTCAAATTTGCGATTTTCGACTTTACAAGTAACATCCAAGGTTTCGCTAGTTGTGGTAGCTTTCTCTGTCTAGAAATAATACCAATACAGACCCTTTTAAAAACAGTTTTTAAGTAATTCCAAAACTGTTACGCACTGCTCAGAACCATGCAAAGCCTATGGATCTAGTTTTTTTTTTTTTTCGAATTTTACACTCGCTATTTTAGTAAGAAGGCAACATGCCACAAACAGATTTATTCAATTCCCTACGATAAATTGTTGACCATCAACTATTAAATATAAATTGGTGCCATTTTGACAAACCGGAAATGAGGTAGAACAAAAAACACAGTTTTGGTTTTTGGAATCTCACAGCTCTATTTTTGATCCGATTTTTATCAAACTGTTTTGAACTGTTTTCTATAACTGTGCGCTACTAAATAAAAGTTTTAAACTTCTCCAATTTTGACTTTTAGTTGACTATTTTCTTAATTTTAAATTTTGCTTTTTTTTCAACTTCTACAATTTTATTTCGTTCGATCTGCAAATTTGCAGGTGTATAGACATTTTGATTCTAAACAAAATGCAGTTTTCAAAATTTTGATACCACTTCCGGTTTTTACGTAATTAGCTTGTAAATTTAAAATTTCAACTTCCGGAAATTTGAAGATATTTCAAATTTGTTTTTTTCAATGTGTTATAATTTGTTATAACAACAATTTGAAATAAAAAAATCCGACCCGGAAGTAACAGATCATCCGCCATTTTGATATGAGTAACTTTTATAAAATTAAAAATGGGGCCTCAGGGTTATGAGAGGCATCCGTAACTTTAGTATTTTTGGAAACTACAATAGATTTCTAAAAAAGTCTAGCCGCCGATTTTTGAATTTTGATTTCAATTTTTTTTTTATTTTCGTTTTGATTTTTTATGCAATTACTAAAACTTTCAAGGCTCATATCTTTTGACCTTGACCTTTGGTGACCTTGGTACCTGCACAAAAGTTATTGCCCTTGATGAAATATATCCAATGATGTATTCATGTTTCTGATCCGATGTATACTTCCGGTTTTATAGGCAATTGAAATTTGTGATTTCTGACTTTAAGCAGTCATGTCACGTGACCTAGCGTAAATACGTCAAAAATGATTTAACAATCATATTATGCGTAATTTGCTCTTTCCAATGATGTACGACAATATACACTTAAATCAAAATTGCACTATTTAAAATTTGAACATTTTGTGCAAATTTCCATTGTAACTGTGCGTGTTTTTTTCAAATTTTATTTCAATCGATTTGAAAGTTTACAGATGGAAAGATATTTCGATTGAAATCCAAAATCCGTTTTCGAAAAATTGATACCACTTCCGGTTTTGACGTAATTAGCTTGTAAATTTGAAATTTCAACTTCCGGAATTTGGAAGATATTTGAAATTTGTTTTTTGCAATATTTAACATTGTGGTATATCAACAATTTGAAATAAAAAAATTTAACCCGGAAGTTACAAATCGGCCGCCATATTGATATGACTAACTTTTGTAAAACTCAAAATGGGGCCTCAGAGTTATGAGCGGAAATCGTAACTTTGATATTTTTGGAAACTACAGTCGATTGCATTCATAGAATTGTTAATCAATTTTTGATCTTCTGTTTTGCCTTTCTTGCATTTCCGTTTTATTTTTTTCAGTAATTACAAAAACTTTCAAGACTCATACCTCGTGACCTTGACCTTCGGTGACATTGTAACCTGAACAAAAGTTTTTGCCCTCGATGAGATCTATCCGACTATGTATTCATATTTGTTGTCCGATGTTTACTTCCGGTTTTGTGAGCAAGTCAAATTTGCGATTTTTGACTTTACCAGCAACATCCAAGGTTTCGCTAGTTGTGGTAGCTTTCTTTGTCTATAAATAATACCATTACAGACCTTTTAAAAAACAGTTTTTAAGTAATTCCAAAACTGTTACGCACTGCTCAGAACCATGCAAAGCCTATGGATCTAGTTTTTTTTTGCAGTGCGTTCGATTCTCGAACGCACTGCATTGGTTTGCAATTGACTATTTTTTTTTTTTTTGCAGTGCGTTCGATTCTCGAACGCACTGCATTGGTTTGCAATTGACTATTTTTTTTTTATTTTTTTTGTCTATTTCTGGTCACGCTCCCCAGCCAAAACTGCACATACCACACATAACTTGACATCATTTCCTGCGATGATTAACTGCTCGTTGTTGCTTAAATGTAAAATGGCGCATTTTTGCCTGACCGGAAATGACGTATATTAAAAAGTCGTATTTCAGGGTTTTTCCATTTTCAACTCATTTTTCCAACAGATTGTGATCGGTCTTTTTTGGTTCATTTGTTTAACCCAATAGCTACAAATTGCAATTTTGAAAAATTCATATTTTGACTTTTGTAGCTGACTTTTGGAGCACTTTTTAAAGGATTTTTTTTAACTTTTGCAATTTTATTTCGATCGATCTGAAACCTTTCAATAACATAGACATATGAATTTCCAAAGAAAATCAATTTTCAAAGTTTCGATATCACTTCCGGTTTTGACGTCATTTGCTTCTAAACTTTCAATTTTAACTTCCGGAATATTGAAGATATTTGAAAATTTTTTTTTGTGTTATCATAGATTTGGTCATACATAAAAAATAAAATGATGAAATTTTATCCAGGTGCAAGTGATCAGCCGCCATCTTGAACTGACCTATGTTTCTTAAAATTTTAATTCAGAACCGAGGGTTAATCGGATTTTTTTAATTTTGAAATCTACGACTTCTGCAGTCGATTGCAAAAAAAATGTAGGTTGTAGATTTTTGAATTTCGATTTCAATTTCTTTATATTTCCGGAACAAGAATTTCAGTAATGACCGAAACTTTCAAGGCTCATATCTAGTGACCTTGACCTTTGATGACCTCTTGACCTGTACAAAAATTATTGCCCTTGACGAGATCTATCAGATGATATATTCATATCCGATTTCTGATGTTTACTTCCGGTTTTATCGCCATTTGAAAATTGCAATTTTTAACTTTAAAGAGCTCTGTCACGTGACCTAATTTACATACGTCACAAATTCTATTTCATTTTTACTATGCTAAATGTGCTCTTTCAAATGATATATAACACAATATATTTGAATCAAAATTGCGCTTTTTAAAACTTGCAAATTTTGTGCCAAAGTTCATTGTAACTGTGCGTGTTTTATGGAAATTTGACTTTGATCGATCTGAAAACTTACAAGTAGCTAGACAATTTGATAATGATATCACTTCCGGTTTTGACGTCATTTGTTTGTAAACTTGAAATTTTAATTTATGGAGTTATTTTGGAATTTTTTGTTTTGTTTTTTGGATTATGTTAGAAATGGTCATCATAAAAGATATAAATGATAAAATCCGACCCGGATGTACTATGTCAGGTGCTATGTTGTTGTGACTAATACAACTCAAAATGGGACT
Source organism: Lottia scabra (assembly GCA_029955415.1). Lineage (NCBI taxonomy): Eukaryota > Metazoa > Mollusca > Gastropoda > Lottiidae > Lottia > Lottia scabra. The sequence goes on from JARJEI010000004.1 coordinate 21,487,114, forward strand.
TTAGGTGATAATCGGATTTGCATAATATCGGTGTGTATGAAATCCTAAGTCGACGGCCAACAACCTTATGACAACTGTATATTTTTGGAACAAGAACTTTAGTAATGACCGAAACTTTCAAGACTTCTATCGCTACATTTATTAATTGAAGTGGCTAGTAAGCATTGAACCTTCATTTAAGTGTTACACACCTCAATAAGATCAATCTATGCTCCCATATCTGATAATATGCGAGAGTCTTCGTTGTTGAATTTCAACGTTTCATTCCCACAGCACATTATGCAATTCAAGCACAGTTTAACATCTACAACAAAGTTACAATTTACCATATTGTTTCCTTTAACGCTTCTCACTGGTCAATGTTTTGCATATTTAAACGCAGTTCTCTCCCTTCAACTGACAAATGTTTGTTGTCTGTATGTTTAAATTCAGTTCACTCCCTTCAACTGACATTTGCACTAACATGACTTTCTTACATAGTAACTTGCATTTTTAACGTTTTAAATTATGTAGTAAAAAGGTTTAAAAAATATCTAATAATTAATGTAGTAGATAACAATCCAATGCCAAAAGAAGAAAATCTGTTTTAAAAATCTGGTTCTGTCATTTATTCAAAAAATATTGCGTGTCTAAAAACGTTGACCATTAAAATGTTTTTTAAAAAAAATAATAAAACAGATTTTTTGCTCATATTTATTAAAATGACAATATTCGAGCTGTACTGCGAACTTAAGTGTAAGGAAGTTAGCACACAGTATTCTGATGTCATGAGATTTAGCTCTTTCATATGTAGTGACCGCGGTGACTTGCTAACCTGAAAGCCCTGGAACGATATGAATTTTCCTTCCAGTTTCACGATGTCAGTGATGCAAGTCGGAGTATCTGACATGGAAAAAGCGTTTAGGCGTTCATATAGGACAATAAACCGATGTACCGTGTGCTATTGACTGTGCACGTTTAAGATCCCTCGACAGTTGGAAATCGAAAATAAGAGTAGGCTTATGCCGCTGTCCTGGCAAAATTTCCCTCATTGCACACTGCATGGCGTTTTCCGTCCTAAGTTAGCACATATAGGTTCAGAAAATTAGGACGTACAACTCCATTCATTTCATTTCTTTCATGTGTATGATATTGCATATGAAAAATATTAATAAATATTCTTTAACTATTCTACTTCCAATGATGTATAAATATGTGCATTAATAAAAACAACGACTTTTTAATCACATGACTTTTCACTACCGGTTATTCCATTTTTCACTACCGATTATAACCAATTTATATGCCGATGTTTAAGCTTATGTTTTGTAAATTTCGCAGTATGGATTGAAAACGCTATTTTTAACCCATAGACGAAACCTGATTCGCACTGCCCAGTATCGTCTCACGATTCTAGTTGCAGTGCGTTCTAGCGAACGCACTGCTTTGTTTTGCAAATGACTTTTTTTTGCAGTGCGTTCGATAATCGAACGCACTGCATTGTTTTGCAAACGGCTATTTTTTTTTTTTTTTTTTCGAATTTTACACTCGCTATTTTAGTAAGAAGGCAACATGCCACATACAGATTTGTTCAATTCCCTACGATAAATTGTTGACCATCAACTATTAAATATAAATTGGTGCCATTTTGACAAACCGGAAATGAGGTAGAACAAAAAACACAGTTTTGGTTTTTGGAATCTCACAGCTCTATTTTTGATCCGATTTTTATCAAACTGTTTTGAACTGTTTTCTATCACTGTGCGCTACTAAATAAAATTTTTTAACTTCTCCAATTTTGACTTTTAGTTGACTATTTTCTTAATTTTAATTTTTGCGTTTTTTTCAACTTCTACAATTTTATTTCGTTCGATCTGAAAATTTGCAGGTGTATAGACATTTTGATTCTAAACAAAATGCAGTTTTCAAAATTTTGATACCACTTCCGGTTTTTACGTAATTAGCTTGTAAATTTAAATTTCCAACTTCCGGAAATTTGAAGATATTTCAAATTTGTTTTTTTCATTGTGTTATAATTTGTTATAACAACAATTTGAAATAAAAAAATCCGACCCGGAAGTAACAGATCATCCGCCATTTTGATATGAGTAACTTTTGTAAAATTAAAAATGGGGCCTCAGGGTTATGGGCGGAATCCGTAACTTCAGTATTTTTGGAAACTACAGTCGATTGCGAAAAAAGTCTAGGCGCCGATTTTTGAATTTTGATTCCAATTTTTTTTTTATTTCCGTTTTTATTTTTTATGCAATTACTAAAACTTTCAAGGCTAATATCTTTTGACCTTGACCTTTGGTGACCTTGGTACCTGAACAAAAGTTATTGTCCTTGATGAAATCTGTCCAATGATGTATTCATGTTTGTGATCCGATGTATACTTCCGGTTTTATAGGCAATTGAAATTTGTGATTTTTGACTTTAAACATCCCTGTCACGTGACCTAGCGTAAAAAAAACAAAAATGATTTAACAGTCATATTATGCGTGATTTGCTCTTTCCAATGATGTACGACAATATACACTTAAATTAAAATTGCACGATTTAAAATTTGAACATTTTGTGCAAATTTCCATTGTAACTGTGCGTGTTTTTTTCAAATTTTATTTCAATCGATCTGAAAATTTACAGATGGAAAGATATTTCGATTGCAATCCAAAGTCTGTTTTAGAAAAATTGATACCACTTCCGGTTTTGACGTAATTAGCTTGTAAATTTGAAATTTCAACTTCCGGAATTTTGAATATATTTGAAATTTGTTTTTTGCAACATTTAACATTATGGTACATCAACAATTTGAAATAAAAAAATTTAACCCGGAAGTTACAAATCGGCCGCCATATTGATATGACTATCTTTTGTAAAACTCAAAATGGGGCCTCAGAGTTATGAGCGGAATTCGTAACTTTGATATTTTTGGAAACTACTGTCGTTTGCATTCATAGCATTGTTAATCGATTTTTGATCTTCCGTTTTGCCTTTCTTGCACTTCCGTTTTATTTTTTTCAGTAATTACCAAAACTTTCAGGGCTCATATCTCGTGACCTTGACCTTTGGTGACATTGTGACCTGAACTAAAGTTTTTGCACTCAATGAGATCTATCCGACTATGTATTCATATTTAAAGTCCGATGTATACTTCCGGTTTTGTAAGCAAACCAAATTTGCGATTTTTTACTTTACAAGTAACATCCAAGGTTTCGCTAGTTGTGGTAGCTTTCTTTGTCTAGAAATAATACCAATACAGACCCTTTTAAAAACAGTTTTTAAGTAATTCCTAAACTGTTACGCACTGCTCAGAACCATGCAAAGCCAATGGATCTAGTTTTTTTTTTTTTTTTTTTTTTCACTTTCTGGTCAGAGCGCCCAGCCAAAACTACACATGCCACATATAATCTCTCAAGATTTCCCACGATAATCTACTGCTCGGTATTGTTTAAATGTAAAATGACGCATGCCCTACCAACCGGAAATGAGGTATGAGAACATATGGGTTTTGATGTTTTGGCCATTATCTCATTTATTTTTCAACCGATTTTGATCGGACTGACTTTGCATATTTCTCTAATTGATTGTCCACGAGACAAAAGTTTAACAATATCATTTTTAGAAAAATCTTGATGACTTTTGGAGCACTTTTTCTTGACCACTTTTTCAACTTTTGCAATTTTATATTGATCAACCTGAAAACTTACATGTTTATAGACATTTTGATTGCGAGCAATTAGCAATTTTCAAAATTTCGATATCACTTCCGGTTTTGACGTCATTCCCTCTCAAAGTTGAAATTTCAACTTCCGGAATTTTGAAGATATTCGAAAAATTCTTTTTGCAATATGTTTGCTATGTAGACTCAAAATTATACAAATCATAAAATTTGACCCGGATGTAACAGATCAGGCGCCATCTTGAAATGGTATATTTTCATAAAACGCAAAATGGGGCCTCAGGGTGTTATGGAATTTGCATAATTTTTATGTCTATGTAATCAACAGTCGACTGCGACCAAAACATGGGAAGCCGATTTTTGAATTTCAATTCTGAATTTTTCTGATTTCCGGAAAAAATAAGTCAGTAATTGTCAAAACTTTCAAGGCCCATATTTTGTGACCTTGACCTTTTGTGACTTTGTGACCTGTACAAAAGTTATTGCCCTTGATTAGATGTATCCAATGACATATTTTTTTCAGATGCCCAATGGTTACTTCCGGTTTTATAGCCGTTTGAAAATTGTAATTTTTAACTTTAAACAGCCCTACCACGTGACCTAATTTACATATGTCTTATTTTCTTTCACCGTCGTACTATGCTATGTCTGCTCTTTCCAATGATATACAACACAATATATTTGAATCAAAATTCCGCCTTTTAAAGTTTGAAAAATTTGTGTCAATTTCCATTGAAACTGTGCGTGTTTTTTTCAAATTTTATTTCGATCGTTCTGAAAACTTACAGGTAGATATACATTTTGATGGCGAACAAAAATATGTTTTCAAAATGTTTGTATCACTTCCGGTTTTGAAGTTATTGGCTCTTAAAGTCGAAATTTCAACTTCCGGAATTTTGAAGATATTTGAAAAATTCTTGTTGCAGTATGTATGTAATATAGACGCAAAAGTATACAAATAATAAAATTTGACCCGGATGTAACAGAATAGTCGCCATCTTGAAATGGTATATTTTCATAAAACGCAAAATGGGGCCTCAGGGTGTAATGAAATTTGCATAATTCTGATGTTTTTGGAATCTACAGTCGATTGCTACCAAAACATGAGACGCCGATTTTTGAATTTCAATTCTGATTTATTTTAATTTCCGGTTAAGATAAATCAGTAATTGTCAAAACTTAAAAGGCTCATATCTTGTGACCTTGACCTCTGGTGACCAAGTGACCTGAAACAAATTCATTGCCATTGACGATACCTATGCACAGATACTTTCATTTAGGTTTTCCGATGTTTACTTCCGGTTTTATATCCATTTGAAAATTGCAGTTTTTAGCTTTAAAGAGCTCTGACACGTGACCTAATTCATGTAAGTCACAAATTCTTTCACAATCTAATTATGCTAAATCTACTTTTTCAATTATATACAACACAATATTTTAAAATCAAAATAGCGCCTTTTGAATTTTGAAAATTAGTTATTCCATCTGCTTGTAAAATTTTAAATTCAAATTTCAGTTGAAGGGAGAGAACTACATTTTGACATAAAGCTGCGTTTGGGCGATCGTCCTCTCCCATTAACTTGCGTTTGGGCGATACGTTATCATTAATGTCCTTTTTTTTTACATTGTAACTGTTTAAAAGAAACATTAAGATATATTTTCTTTGAATGAAATATGTATTGATAAAATTCGATCTGTATTTCAAACTATGAAGTATGAATAATGTGCAGTCCGTTTCTAAATTGAGATTTGGCTCTTTCATGTGTCCTTTCTTGCACTTTAGAACTTATTTACAAATCTTAGAATTTTTTTGATATGCGTTTTCCACTGATGTATATCAAACTGTGATTACGCCTTTTTTAATCAGATGACTTTTCACTACCGAACATGAAATGTTTATTTCACGTTTGACTACCGTGTGTGAACTGTTTTTTCTACTTTTCACTACCGAATTCAAAATAGTGCGTTTTAAAATTTTGTACCTTCTGCATTTTAATGTAAAACAAACTTTCTTCTGTAAACCTGACATCATGGATTGAAAGATGTCACTTTTCACCAATGGACGAAACCGGATGCGCACTGCATGGTACCATTCATGGTTCTAGTTTTTTTTTTTTTCCGTTTTCTGGTCAGAGCGCCCAGCCAAAACTATGCATGCCACACATAATCTCTCAAGATTTCCCACGATAATCTACTGCTCGGTATTGTTTAAATGTAAAATGGCGCATGCCCTACCAACCGGAAATGAGGTATGAGAACATATGGGTTTTGATGTTTTAGCCATTATCTCCTTTATTTTTCAACCGATTTCGATCGGACTGACTTTGCTTTATTCTCTAATCGATTCTCCACGAGACAAAAGTTTAACAATATCATTTTGAGAAAAATCTTGCTGACTTTTGGAGCACCTTTTCTGGACCACTTTTTAAACTTTTGCAATTTTATGTTGATCAACCTGAAAATTTACATATATATAGACATTTTGATTGCAAACAATAAGCAATTTTAAAAATTTCGATATCACTTCCGGTTTTGACGTCATTCGCTCTCAAAGTTGAAATTTCAACTTCCGGAATTTTGAAGATATTCGAAAAATTCTTTTTGCAGTATGTTAGTTATGTAGACACAAAAGTATACAAATCATAAAATTTGAGCCGGATGTAACAGATCAGTCGCCATCTTGAAATGGTATATTTTCATAAAACGCAAAATGGGGCCTCAGGGTGTTATGGAATTTGCATAATTATAATGTCTATGCAATCTACAGTCGATTGCGACCAAAACATGGGAAGCGGATTTTTGAATTTTAATTCTGAATTTTTCTAATTTCCGGTAAAAATAAATCAGTAATTGTCAAAACTTTCAAGGCCCATATTTCGTGACCTTGACCTTTCTTGACCTAATGACCTGTACAAAAATTATTGCCCTTGAGGAGATGTATCCATTGACATATTGTTTTCAGATGCCCAAGGTTTACTTCCGGTTTTATAGCCGTTTGAAAATTGTCATTTTTAACTTTAAACAGCTCTACCACGTGACCTAATTTACATATGTCTTATTTTCTTTCACCGTCTTACTATGCTCTGTCTGCTCTTTCCAATGATATACAACACAATACATTTGAATAAAAATTCCGCCTTTTAAAGTTTGAAAAATTTGTGCCAATTTCCATTGAAACTATGCGTATTTTTTTAAAATTTTATTTCGATCGTTTTGAAAACTTACGGATAGATAGACATTTTGATGGCGAACAAAAATATGTTTTCAAAAATTTAGTATCACTTCCGGTTGTGACGTCATTTGCTCTTAAAGTTAAAATTTCAACTTCCGGAATTTTGAAGATATTCGAAAAATTCTTTTTGCAGTATGTTTGTAATACAGACACAAAAGTATACAAATAATAGAATTTGACCCGGATGTAACAGACCAGTCGCCATCTTGAAATGGTATATTTTCATAAAACGCAAAATGGGGCCTCAGGGTGTAATGGAATTTGAATAATTCTGATGTCTATGGAATCTACAGTCGATTGCTACCAAAACATGAGAAGCCGATTTTTGAATTTCAATTCTGATTTATGTTAATTTCCGGTTAAGATAAATCAGTAATTGTCAAAACTTTAAAGGCTCATATCTCGTGACTTTGACCTCTGGTGACCAAGTGACCTGAAACAAATTCATTGCCATTGACGATACCTATGCACGGATACTTTCATTTAGGTTTTCCGATGTTTACTTCCGGTTTTATATCCATTTGAAAATTGCAGTTTCTAACTTTAAAGAGCTCTGACACGTGACCTAATTCAAGTACGTCACAAATTCTTTCACAATCTAATTATGCTAAATCTACTTTTTCAATTATATACAACACAATATTCTTAAATGAAAATAGTGCCTTTTGAATTTTGAAAATTAGTTATTCCATCTGCTTGTAAAATATTAAATTCAAATTTCAGTTGAAGGGAGAGTACTACATTTTGACATAAAGCTGCGTTTGGGCGATCGCCCTCTGCCATTAACTTGCGTTTGGGTGATACGTATATCATAAATGTACTTTTTTACATTGTAACAGTTTTAAAAGAAACATTAATATATATTTTCTTTGAACGAATTATGGATTGATAAATTTTGATCTGTATTTCAAACTACGAAGTCTGAATGCTTTGCAGTCCGTTTCTAAATTGAGATTTGGCTCTTTCATGTGTCCTTTTTGCACTTTAGAACTTTTTTACAAATCTTAGAAATTTTGTGATATGCGTTTTCCACTGATGTATATCAAACTGTGATTACGCCTTTTTGTTAATCAGATTACTTTTCACTACCGAACATGAAATGTTTATTTCACCTTTGACTACCGTGTGTGAACTGGTTATTGAACTTTTCACTACCGAATTCACAATTGTGCGTTTTAAAATTTTGTACCTTTTGCATTTTAATGTAAAACAAGCTTTCTTCTGTAAACCTGACATCATGGATTGAAAGATGTCACTTTTCACCAATGGACGAAACCGGATGCGCACTGCATGGTACCATTCATGGTTCTAGTTTTTGTCTATTTCTGGTCACGCTCCCCAGCCAAAACTGCACATACCACACATAACTTGACATCATTTCCTGCGATGATTAACTGCTCGTTGTTGCTTAAATGTAAAATGGCGCATTTTTGCCTGACCGGAAATGACGTATATTAAAAAGTCGTATTTCAGGGTTTTTCCATTTTCAACTCATTTTTCCAACAGATTGTGATCGGTCTTTTTTGGTTCATTTGTTTAACCCAATAGCTACAAATTGCAATTTTGAAAAATTCATATTTTGACTTTTGTAGCTGACTTTTGGAGCACTTTTTAAAGGATTTTTTTTAACTTTTGCAATTTTATTTCGATCGATCTGAAACCTTTCAATAACATAGACATATGAATTTCCAAAGAAAATCAATTTTCAAAGTTTCGATATCACTTCCGGTTTTGACGTCATTTGCTTCTAAACTTTCAATTTTAACTTCCGGAATATTGAAGATATTTGAAAAAATTTTTTTGTGTTATCATAGATTTGGTCATACATAAAAAATAAAATGATGAAATTTTATCCAGGTGCAAGTGATCAGCCGCCATCTTGAACTGACCTATGTTTCTTAAAATTTTAATTCAGAACCGAGGGTTAATCGGATTTTTTTAATTTTGAAATCTACGACTTCTGCAGTCGATTGCAAAAAAAATGTAGGTTGTAGATTTTTGAATTTCGATTTCAATTTCTTTATATTTCCGGAACAAGAATTTCAGTAATGACCGAAACTTTCAAGGCTCATATCTAGTGACCTTGACCTTTGATGACCTCTTGACCTGTACAAAAATTATTGCCCTTGACGAGATCTATCAGATGATATATTCATATCCGATTTCTGATGTTTACTTCCGGTTTTATCGCCATTTGAAAATTGCAATTTTTAACTTTAAAGAGCTCTGTCACGTGACCTAATTTACATACGTCACAAATTCTATTTCATTTTTACTATGCTAAATGTGCTCTTTCAAATGATATATAACACAATATATTTGAATCAAAATTGCGCTTTTTAAAACTTGCAAATTTTGTGCCAAAGTTCATTGTAACTGTGCGTGTTTTATGGAAATTTGACTTTGATCGATCTGAAAACTTACAAGTAGCTAGACAATTTGATAATGATATCACTTCCGGTTTTGACGTCATTTGTTTGTAAACTTGAAATTTTAATTTATGGAGTTATTTTGGAATTTTTTGTTTTGTTTTTTGGATTATGTTAGAAATGGTCATCATAAAAGATATAAATGATAAAATCCGACCCGGATGTACTATGTCAGGTGCTATGTTGTTGTGACTAATACAACTCAAAATGGGACTTTAGGTGATAATCGGATTTGCATAATATCGGTGTGTATGAAATCCTAAGTCGACGGCCAACAACCTTATGACAACTGTATATTTTTGGAACAAGAACTTTAGTAATGACCGAAACTTTCAAGACTTCTATCGCTACATTTATTAATTGAAGTGGCTAGTAAGCATTGAACCTTCATTTAAGTGTTACACACCTCAATAAGATCAATCTATGCTCCCATATCTGATAATATGCGAGTGTCTTCGTTGTTGAATTTCAACGTTTCATTCCCACAGCACATTATGCAATTCAAGCACAGTTTAACATCTACAACAAAGTTACAATTTACCATATTGTTTCCTTTAACGCTTCTCACTGGTCAATGTTTTGCATATTTAAACGCAGTTCTCTCCCTTCAACTGACAAATGTTTGTTGTCTGTATGTTTAAATTCAGTTCACTCCCTTCAACTGACATTTGCACTAACATGACTTTCTTACATAGTAACTTGCATTTTTAACGTTTTAAATTATGTAGTAAAAAGGTTTAAAAAATATCTAATAATTAATGTAGTAGATAACAATCCAATGCCAAAAGAAGAAAATCTGTTTTAAAAATCTGGTTCTGTCATTTATTCAAAAAATATTGCGTGTCTAAAAACGTTGACCATTAAAATGTTTTTTAAAAAAAATAATAAAACAGATTTTTTGCTCATATTTATTAAAATGACAATATTCGAGCTGTACTGCGAACTTAAGTGTAAGGAAGTTAGCACACAGTATTCTGATGTCATGAGATTTAGCTCTTTCATATGTAGTGACCGCGGTGACTTGCTAACCTGAAAGCCCTGGAACGATATGAATTTTCCTTCCAGTTTCACGATGTCAGTGATGCAAGTCGGAGTATCTGACATGGAAAAAGCGTTTAGGCGTTCATATAGGACAATAAACCGATGTACCGTGTGCTATTGACTGTGCACGTTAAAGATCCCTCGACAGTTGGAAATCGAAAATAAGAGTAGGCTTATGCCGCTGTCCTGGCAAAATTTCCCTCATTGCACACTGCATGGCGTTTTCCGTCCTAAGTTAGCACATATAGGTTCAGAAAATTAGGACGTACAACTCCATTCATTTCATTTCTTTCATGTGTATGATATTGCATATGAAAAATATTAATAAATATTCTTTAACTATTCTACTTCCAATGATGTATAAATATGTGCATTAATAAAAACAACGACTTTTTAATCACATGACTTTTCACTACCGGTTATTCCATTTTTCACTACCGATTATAACCAATTTATATGCCGATGTTTATGTTTTGTAAATTTCGCAGTATGGATTGAAAACGCTATTTTTAACCCATAGACGAAACCTGATTCGCACTGCCCAGTATCGTCTCACGATTCTAGTTTTTTTTTTTTTTGGTGTCTATATATATGTTGTATATTGTATCTATGTTTGTCCCCATGGGCTGGGTGTGAGACAGGACCGTTACCACTCGTGGTATTGGGCCTAATTCTGACCCATGTAAAATAAAGAGTTTATTATTATTATTATTATTATTACTTTCAATTTTCAGGTATCGAAATAAGCAACAGAATAGCCTACATCAGATACAATAGCCAATACCTCTGGAAATTCTGAACATCGGTATAATATTGTGCACGATATCCGTGGATTCAGTACCAAAAGAACAGATATTAACGTTGACAAACCTAACAACCAATATCTTCAACTGGAAGGTGATTGTGATAACGAGAGTACACCATGCGACAATGCAAATTTTGCGATCAATGAAGCAATTGGGTACATGTCACACGGACGCTGGTACTTCATTTGGCAGGAGTACATTTGACGTTGATACCTATCCCACACCTTGTAGCACGAGTACATGAGACAGGGTCGATATCACGAATACATAAAACAGTGTCATTAACAGAATTACATGTACATTGAAATAAAACTTTTCTCAAAATTACTGAAACTTTATTTTTACTCACAACTTGTGTGCGCCATATCGGCTGAAACGGACTGACTATTAAGCACTATTTCACATGCATTCTTTTCAAGCATGTGGTCTTGGAAGTCGAAGGGTCAAATCTCTGAGTTGTCAAGCGTATATAATTAAATACTCTACCTGGGTTTAGGTAGCAACTAGAAATGTTCCACTACTGTGTCCTCCATTTCTTCGACTTCCACGGGAGTAAAGGAGTGGAAGTTACGATATAGTAACTGGGTAGCAACATGTTTGTAAGTAGCAAATGTATACTAAATAGAGTTGGGGTGTTTAAAAAAAATAACCTCTAAATGAATCTGAGGCCTTCCCTAAAATTCTCGTTTAAAATAAAACTCCCACCTTTTGAAGTGAGTTTTGGGGTATTGTACCCCAAAGTTTGTTATTATACCCTAAGAAAAAATTGAAAATTTCCATACATCTGTGACTTTTTGAGCAGAATTCTCGTTACGACTCGGTCATATTGATAGTTGGCCATCTTACTGGTAAGTTTAGCGATTTGCAAGTGAAAATATAGCAACATTTTCACCAACCCTCTTAAATACGCCACTGAGCATATCAAGCTCATATTTTATATAATGCAATATAATATAATAACGAAATCTAATGATACTTATATTTAAAATAGGATGTAAGAATATTATACACGATGTAATGAAACATGTTGCACAAATAGATATTTCCGATGGATTTTAAAGTGCATCCGTTCCTAGATATTTCAACAAAATGTTTACTTTGTGCGACTTAAACGTTCTTCGAAAAATATCGGTGCAAATGTAACTGAAGCATGTGTTTTCGTGTAATATTGAGTGTTATAGAAGATACTCTCCTATAGAAGCACTGGCCTAATAAGTCACACGAAAAGAGCATACATTTCAATGATCATTTCAAACATAGAACTATAGGCAGGGAATGCCAAGAAGGACAAATAAATATTGAACTTCCGTTTAAATTTAGGGTTGACCGAATTTCTACTTGGGGGCTTTTTTTTTAACTTCTGGTGCAGCGTAAAAATAGTTATGGTAAACAATAACAAAGAAAATTATCACAGAAAATCTAATTTAACAAGATTTTTACAACTGTAATTTTATGATTTGATATATAATGTATATAAGTATATATATTTCTAAATGTTATAGGCCTATGTTACTGTAAAAATAATGTAATTATTAAATTTAAGCATGAAAACCTGTTATGCCATGGCTTAAATTTAGACCTACCATGCAGTGAGTTTTACCGGGCTGAAGGTAGCAGACACTTGGCCAGCAAACAATAAGCCAGCAAACAATACGCAATATGGTCGAAAAATGTTTAAGAAATTGTTTCAAATTTTAAACATGTCAAATCTCAAACTAGTCCATCTTCCAAATAAAACACTATCTTAGCCTTTCTCTCACATTCGTACTGTGTAAACATCAATACATTTAACGCCGAGTTTAGGTGCAGTCGGTAGCCAGTTGAATTGATGTCTGTTAGGCAATTAGGTGCCATTTTGCAGAAATCGGAAGTTATGAGATAACCCTCAAATTCAGCGCATGCGTGCCAAGCATAAACTATTTATTTTTCCTTCTTGGCATTCCCTACCTCTATTTCTATGTTTCAAATAATAATGATTAGAATAAAAATACATGTATAGTACAATTTACGTTACAGAGTTTCAAGAGAATGAACAGTTAAATTCAATAATAAAGACTAAAGTTATAAGATGCTTACTATATTCTTTTAACCAGTGCCATATATGGAAGGAAACATAGGAAACATTTAATTATTTTGTTACCCAATACGGGAAATCGAATGCTACAGACATACTTAAATGGTATATTAGAAAAGTTTTATAAGCAAGTTACTTCCCTTACCTCTATCAGTTATTGTTTAACGGCTGGGACAGAATATGTTGAGAAAAATTTAGACTTTATAAAATCCTATAATGAAGTTGAGTGGAAAACGATAATTGAATCTGAATAATGTTCTAAAAAGGATGCTCCAGTACCCTATCTCTTCCTTAATGATAGGAACTTTGGATTCGATAATCTCACTACTAATTGTCTGTACAGTACATTACTGGAACATAAGACTGTTAAGCCTACTGGGTTCATATTTTGGGAAAATCGGTTTCAAATCGGTGACTCTTATAAGGATTGAAAAACCATTGACATAATATTGTAAAATTGGCAAAATAGATAGTGATACGTGCCCCATATGCCTTGATGGGTCAGAGACATTGAGCCATATTAGTGCAGCAGCCCAGAGCACTTGGGTCAAACGAACAAAGTACATGTACCAATATCTGAACACTGGAACATTTACTGTGTAGCCCAACATATTCATATATGGATGTCTGCCGGGGAGCCCGTGTTGTGTGTGGCCCCTGGACCCCTGGCCCCCCAAAATAAGGGGCCATTCAAGGACTGGATCAAACATTGGAGGTACCACATGAAAGTAAGTGGAAATGAACTGGTACATATCACAGAGTACAGAATGAGCCACGCCAGACAAATTTCCTCTGCAAAAGGCCTGCCAGACACCCCCAAAGAGGGTTCCAAAATTTGGGCTGGGTTAAACATTGGAGGTACCACATGAAATCAACAAAAACTGAACTATTTCACTCTAGAATAAAACAATTCATTTCCAGACAAATCCTCTGCTGCAAAAAGCCCGCCAGACACCCCCAAATTTTGACTCTTAATGTACTCAGTGAAATCTCTGGACTCATTTGACTAGAGTATACATTCAAAGAACCAGATGAAAGTAAGTTTAGATGAACAGGTACATTTTACTGAGTACAAAATGGCCCGTACCTGACACATTTTCCTCTGCATAAGGTCCGCCAGAGAGGGTCCCAAAATTTTGGCTGGGTTAAACATTGGAGGTAGGGCCTACCACATGAAACCAACATAAAATGAACAATTACTCTACTTATTGCACAATACCCATTGCCAGACAAATAATCTTATGCATAAGAAACCATTGAAACCGTCAAACCATTGCAAAAATTTTAAATTCCAAGTTATTTCAATTGCGCCAATTAAGAAATGTCTTACCTGAAAAGTTTAGAGCTATTTTTTATAAATGTCACTTTCAACCTTATCTTGATTATTGTTCTACTATTTGGGATTCGCACGATATTGAAGCCGCCGACGTATTACATAGACAACAAAAAATTGCTTTCAAATTGATTCTAGGTTTCAGATACAATACTGATTTGGCACTTAACCTTAAAAGGCTTAACATTGTAGACATTAAAACAAGACATAACTTTAATGCGTATAAATTTATTTATAAAACTCTTAACAATATGTCTCCATCCTACCTTTCAAATCTTTTTAGCTATAAACAAACCCCATATTCCAGTATAAATTCAAAACTTATTGTACAAAAACCACGAATTAATATGATTAAACAGAGTATTAAATATAAAGGACCAATTCTATGGAATGGACTAGGGGATAATATTAAGTCAGCTCCAGATTTTAAAACTTTCCGGAAAATGATTCTTGATAAGCTTTCAAAAGTATGAGAATATGCCACTTTCGTATTGCTTCTGGTTGTAGGTCATGTGTCAGCTCTGGTTATATTTATTTGATTCTTCTATGATTTAACTGTAAATGCTGTGCCTGTGAGCCGTGTCTTCTAGACCGGGGCCTTGTTCTCGAAAACTTAACTTAAGATGATTTAAGTATTCTACATCTTATTGTTAATCACTAAAATCGATTTTATATTGAGTTCTCTTATACAATCAGATTGCCGTACATCTGAATTTATCTGGATTAAGTTTTCGAGAATGAGACTTCTAATTAAACCCCCCTCTAAAATAAGATTTTACTTCCATTATTAATTTGATTGTTTCTCTGTTTTATCTTATGAGTAGATGCTGTGCCTTTGAGCCGTGTCTTTCAGGCCTGGATCCTTATCCTCGAAAACTTAACTTGAGTTGATTTTAGTATTCTATGTCTTCTGACTGGTTAATCACTAAAATCGATGCTATATTGAGTTCTGTCATCAACGCAGATTGCCGTACATCTTAAAATTCTGAATTAATTTAGGTTAAGTTTTCGAGAATGAGACTCCTGATTAAATCCCCCTCTAAAATGAGATTTTACTGTCGCTAATAATTTGATTGTTTTTGTGGTTTTATCTTATGAGTAGATGCTGTGCCTTAGAGCCGTGTCTTTCAGACCTGGATCCTTATCCTCGAAGACTTAACTTAAGATGATTTTAGTATTCTATGTCTTCTGATTGGTTAATCACCAAAATTGATATTATATTGAGTTCGATTATCAAATCAGATTGGCGTACATCCTAAAATTCTGAATTTATCTGGGTAAGGTTTTCGAGAGTGAGACTCCTGATTAAATCCCCTTCTAAAATAAGATTTTACTGCCGTTAATAATTCGATTGTTCTCTGATTGAACTTATTAGTTTGTCGATGCCGTGCCTTTGAGCCGTTTCTTTCAGACCTGCAGGATCATTATCCCCGAAGACTTAACTTCAGATGACTTTAGTATTCTATTTAATCCCCCTCTAAATTAAGATTTTATTGCCGTTGTTAACTTCATAGTTTCCCTGATTTAACTTCTGAGTTTGAATTTGTAGAGGGTCTGCCTTTGAGTCGTATCTATCAGACATTCTTCTATACCCTCTAAAATCTGATAACTGCCGTGTTAATTTGACTGTTTCTCGGATTTAACTTACCAGTTTGTAGATGCCTTGCCTTTGGGTCGTTTCTTTATACCCTGATTCTGTGCCCGTGGAACTTGCTGCCGTGGTTAATTTGATTGTTTCTGTTCAGGAGATGAGGGCTTTCTTCGCTACGCTGTATCCTGTACTTTCTTTACTAAACTCATTGAATTTACTGCAGTAGTTAAATTGATTGTTTAAGATCAGGAGGTGAGGGCTTTCTTCGCTACACTGTATCCTTTACTTTCTATACTAAACTCATTACATTAGAATTTATTGCCGTTGTTAAAATGAATGTTTATGATCAGGAGGTGAGGGCTTTCTTCGCTACACTGTATCCTTTACTTTCTATAATAAACTCTTTAAATTAGAATTTACTGTCGTGGCTAACTTGATCGTTTCTCTGATTTCAGTAATGGGTTTGTAGATACTGTGCCTTTGAGCCGTTTCTTTCAGACCTGGTTCTATGCAATTTAATATTAGATTTTGCAGCCGTAGTTATATTGATCTTGTTTACAGTTGTATTTGTAAATTTTCTTCTTACAGTTGTGGTGACTCTACTTTTGAATTCCAGTAGAGATCTGAACGAAAATATTTATTAATATGTTTTCTTTACTCTCGGAGCATGTCTAGTTGAAGCAGTGCAGTTCTTCTTGTTTACTTTTAGATTGCAGTAGAATTTCATCAACAATATTTAATAATAGTTATCTTGCCTCTTACATTCAATTCAAGTAGTTATAGTCATAGCGTTGCATGGAATCTGCTCACAAATACTTACTAATGGTTTACCTGTCTCTTGCAGTTGTGGTGTCTTTACTTTTTAGACTGCTGAAGACTTCTCATCGTCAATATTTAATAAGAGTTATCTTGCCTTTTACAGTTGAAGTAGTTCTACTCAGAGTTGCAGAGGATATCGGAACTAAAATACTAACTAACGGTTAACTTTCTTCTTTCAGTTATAGTGTAGGTGGAATAGATGTCTGGACGAAGTACTTACTTATAGTCCTGTCTCTTGCAATTACATTTTGGCTGTTCCATCTCTTACAGATTTATTACATTTTGACATAACATATTTTAATTATTTCCCTTCCAGGTTTTCTATTTGGCATTATCATTTTTGGCAAACAATTCACACTTTTGGCAAATCTAAATTCATAACACACTGTCAGGGGATGAGTAAACATCCTTCAAGCTGGTCTTGAGCATGGATAAATCCTACCTCCCCCTCCAATTTAGAATAAGAACATTAATGGAGTAGGGTTGGGTAGCCCGCTCGCAGCACTTGCACTGACCTACCTTTGGCTTCACAAATTTTAATGAATTTTTTTTTTTTTTTTTTTTTTTTTTACAATTTGTCGCAATGTACTTAATCGCTTGAGGATAATATGTCCATTTAATACACATGTACTTGTGTATATTGCTATATTGTATATCTTAAAAAAATATCCAGTAGCCTGTGGTCATGTATTTGATCTCTAAATCATCAAATTCTGTACACTAATCGCTTGAGTATAATATGTCCATTTAATACACATGTACTTGTGTATATTGCTATATTGTATATCTTAAAAAAAAAAATATCCAGTAGCCTGTGGTCATGTACTTGATCTCTAAATCATCAAACTTTGTACACACATTTTTTTTTTTTTTTTTTTTTTTTTTTTTTTTTTTTTTTTGTGTCTATATGTTGTATATTATATCTATGTTTGTCCCCATGGGCTGGGTGTGAGACAGGACCGTTACCACTCGTGGTATAGGGCCTAATTCTGACCCATGTAAAATAAAGAGTTTATTATTATTATTATTATTATAAGGCCCATCAGACACCCACAAAAAGTTGACCATTCAGGTATACACAGGTAAAATTGGTCTGGAATATAATATCGATTTTACCAAATTAAGGTATACGTTTGAATGAACAGGTTCATATCACAGAGTTCAGAATGGGCCACACCAGACAAATCTTCCTCTGCATAAGGCTTAAACATTGGAGGTATTACATGGAACCAACATAATATGAACTATTACACTCTATACTCATTAAAAAATGCCAATTGCCAGACAAATCACCATAAGGCCTTTTAGACACACCCTCAATCCAATATATACTCCTAGGGTACCTCCAATGTTTAACGCAGACCAAATTTTGGAACCCTCTTTGGGGGTGTCTGGCGGGCCTTTTGCAGAGGAAGATTTGTCTGATGTGGCTAATTCTGTACTCTGTGAGATGTACCAGTTCATTTACACTTACTTTCATGGGGTACCTCCAATGTTTGATCCAATCCTTGAATGGCCCCTTCTTTTGGGGGGCCAGGGGCCACACACAGCACGAGCTCAACAATGTTCCAGTGTTCAGATATTGGTACC
This sequence comes from Lottia scabra, assembly GCA_029955415.1. Classification (NCBI taxonomy): domain Eukaryota; kingdom Metazoa; phylum Mollusca; class Gastropoda; family Lottiidae; genus Lottia; species Lottia scabra. Next base: position 21,505,690 of record JARJEI010000004.1, read on the forward strand.
TTGTTCGTTTGACCAAAGTGCTCTGGGCTACCGGTCTAATGGAGTCACAATGGAAATAATTAATTCTTAATTGTGAGTTATATCTGTATCTCGTGTTTTGTTGAGATAGGAAGATCTACAAATATAGTTAGAACTTTTATTTTAAAAACTTTTTGTAATTGGCATATTGTAAAATAAAAATAAATCACAGGACAATGTGCAAAGAGTTGGTAAAAAGTCGATACAATCAAAGAAAACGTTGTTACGTCTCGGAACTAATCCCTTTACCAAGCGAAAATGAAAAGAAAAGCTAGCGAAAAAGATCGAAGGAAAACGTAAGATGATGACTGAATTTCAAAATACCCAGAAACAAGGGTGGTCAACTATCCGTAATGTTGTAGCCAATATGTTCTGTAGTCTACATCATTCATCCGAGAACCAGTGGTTGAATCCCAGCAGATTCTCAGTGATGCCGGATGGACGAAAAGTTAAAAACAAGATGTGACTGTTGAAGATCCTCTAAAGTTTGAACTTCTAATACATCCAAGTTTACGGTTTGGACTGCATGTGTATAGACACATTTTAAGGAAATATCATTAAATAATATTTGGCTTGTTTAGGATACATCAAAAAGTCGTTCCGACGAGCCGTTAGCAAGTGTGCTGGTGACCCCGAACACTAGTTGTGTATGGCCAAACAAAATAATTTTGCCAAATAGGTTCCGTTACTATCGACAGTGTGCAAATGCAATGTTACCAGTAAAGAGTGAATGAAATAATTGCAAAGTTCGCTTTGAAGGCCCTTGTAAAACAACTTCCGCTTTGGTAAAAATAGTGCATGATCAATACTTGTAGAGATAGTATTCACGACCATTAAAAGCTAATATATATTTAGACATCTATTATATTGTATATAAAAAAATATATATTTTTGAAAACTATACATAAATAATCAACTAGATGAGTTTATCTTTCCATCTTTCGCTTCTTCTAATGTTTTAAATATAGAGCTATCTGGTTCCACTGCTATTTCAAGTTTATCAATATCATTCTTTATTCTCCCGTTTAATTCATGATTTTGGTCTGGATAAGTTTTCGATTTATCAGAAGCATTGTGTGCCATGTTACTTTCATCAACATTATTTTCTTTGGGAAGTATATCTTTAGGCGTTATTGTTTCCATTGTAATATCAGAATTTAAATCGACGGTATTTCTATCATTGTTAGAATCTGAAACACGATTCTTTTTCTGTCTGCGTCTTCTTATGTCCCCCGCATCACTAACTAAAGCTGCTATAATTTCTTCTGTGGTTAAAGCTAAATCATCCTTTCTTCTTTTTTCCTCTAATGCGTTGTTTTTCTTCACAGATTTCTTTTCCTCTGCAGGACAACATGACTCACATAGTTTTATCAAAAGTCGATACAGAAGAAGTAATATTATTAAAACGTTCTTGATGGTGAAAAACACTAATCCATAGTTAATAATGTTGAATTTGATTATTGTATACAGTCTTAGAGCTAAAAACGGTCCGTCCTGCATAAATAAACTGACCAATGTAGCGAAAACTTCAATGGATGTCCCTCCTTTACGATTTGGTTCAATACAAACAAGTTTATTATCTTGTTCTATTAGATTGATTCTTATTGGTTTCGAAGCTACTGTTAGTACCATAGTAAATTGAAATAAACTCCAAGACCATAGTGCCAATAAACATATCGTTAAAACCATATTTCCTCGAACTTCTTCTTCTTCAAATAATTCAAACAATTCCATAATATCAGAAGCTATACCAATGAAAGTAAACAGCAGCTCTGAGAGTTGACCTCGACTAACTTTACCACGAGGTAGTAACCATCTTCCAATAATCATACAATATAACAGTGATTCTTCTAAAACCAACACCCATCTATCAGATTCTAACGCTATAGGTATCTTCAACTGAAAAAATGAAATGTTTATACTTATGGAGGAGGAATCAGATCACCCTGATTTGGCATAACCCAAAATGTCAATACATGATTGATATAAAATGTTATTTTGAAAGGAATCTGGTGAATCTTATGTTCGAATATAAAACAAGATTTAGCGCCCTTATTCGATTGTTGTGTTGATGACATACATGCAATAGAACCATGAGCATCTGATCAACAACAACAGTTAATATACTGAATATTGTGATGTATGTCCTCAAAACTGAACAACCTACTGAAGTTAAAATTGGAAAGTACATCAACCGAATCCAATGACTGTATGAATCATTCGTTGATGAAGGTGAACGACTATTAACTTCTTACAGGACATTTATAATCCAGGCCTTCTCAAATGGCGCCCCGCGACGCCCTTGAGAATGGCCCCTCAAGAGTGACCCCTTCCGCTAAAACGCTTTGCTAGTTAAGCTCTAGCTCGCTTGGCCCTTATATTTTTTTCATCAAATGCATTTGGCCCTTTACAGAAATTAATTGAGAAGGCCTGTACATTTTGGCACAAGCTATATGGTAACATTGTACGTCTCGGGGAGCACATCCTTTTGCTCAAAGACCATAATGATGAAAACTTCAAATAATAATTGTTCTTATCAATTTTGTCGAAAAAGACATACCATGCATATCAAATAATAAGTATGCATCCAGAATTCATGAGAACGGTATTAATCTGCCATAATTTTGTTAGGTAAAGCTTCCACTTGACTCAAAATTTAAGATATTCATTATGACATCGTTGTAACATTTGGCGTTTTTGTTTTAGCTCTTCTGATTAATAAATGCCACTTCAATTAATCTTAAGTGACATAATGGTTATTTATCCGTGTCTTTCCATGAGATCTATTCTAATTTCATATAAATTTCATGAAAATACAAAGGGAAGTGGAAGATGGAAAGAGTTAATCACTTACTCCTATAATATCTATCTCATCCACAGCAGTTGTATTAATGTTTCCAAAGTCTTTAGTTCGTTGAATTTCTAACAACCATATATTTGGTAGTGTAGCGAGTAAATAAAACACGAAACATGGACACAACCTGAAATATTGCAAGAATCTATTCATGTTATACCTGGGGACATAGCTACATACAGGAGGTATAACTTATCTCATTTTTCACGATACTAGCCGATTTGTGGAATGAATGAATATACATTCACTCAATCTAAAACAGCCTGATATATGACATAGGCTAAGGGATTAAAATATTATTAAAATATTTACACAATTGTGCTTTGTGATGAATCTTGATTGATCTATATCGATTGAATGGAAAGCACCATAGCTGTATCGAGGTAGAAGTCAGTGTGGTTTTCATATACATGTACATCAAGAAGTCACACAAATAAAAGATTTAAAATGGGCAGATATCAGATATGTCCATGTACAGAGCGAAACAATTTTTTTTTTATGCGTATCTTTCTTTCTTATCTTTAGCTTATGATCTCTCTCGGATTATCTGTACCCATTTATAGCTTAGTTGTCTGGAATCATGAGTGAAGATTACTTATTTAAGATCTTTGAACTATCACACCCCGGGCGAGAACCAAATTGTCAAACTCAACAACGTTAACAACCAACTGCTCGTATCGCAGCAAATGGCATCATATATTATTTGTAAAGAACGACACACTATCCGAATGTGCTTTAGAACCCAATTAAAGCACCACAGAATCCTGATTGATAATTGGAATGGTGCATATCCGGGATATCAGTGTCCCAAATACACAACAATTATAATAGAAACCCCTTTAAACATAACCTGCAAAATTTGCAGTCCCTAAATATTTTGTTCAATACAAATTAACACTAAAAGCATTTTTTGATAAAATCTAATCATTCTATTGAGTCCAAATTTTTTTTAACTATCCTTAATACAAGATGAACATGCTCTGTTCATTTACTCCAGACGCAAATAAAGCATTTAACATATTTTCCGTACATCGATGTCTATACCAGTTCAGGTTAATTCCTATTTGCGGTACTCCTTTTCATTGGATACTGGTTTGAGCTACCGCCTCTTGTGGTACGAATTGTCTTTCTTATTTCAAGTTTATTTACACAACAATAACAAATGTTAGTTCAAAAGATGGTCAGGTCAGCAGCCATATAGAAAATGTTTATTTCACATGACTTGCAACCTTGAAATCCTGACATAACTCAGTTTCAATTAGGTTATCATTGATCTCAAATAATGATTAAAACGTATAATAATATGTAAAAAAATATCGTATTAGCCCAATTGGTCGGGGCGAACTAAATATTGAAAACAAAAACAGAATATTGAGTGTGTAGGGGGAACATCAAACTTGGCCGTTTAACGGTTTGAGATGGTCTAAAAAGGTCATATCAATTATTGATGAAAGCAATAATACCCTTGATTTTAGTTCATAGAAGTGTGAAGGACAGACAAATGATTTATTTAACATTAGGGGACTAAATAACTTTAATTTTCACTTCTGATATTATATGTATAGAATTCTTTCAACGCTCTAGTGCATTAATCCTCTTTATGAGATTTTTTTTTCATTTTTTATAAGAGAGGGTTACGTTCTGCTTTTTTCAATATACCTTTCATTAAAGAAATACTACCCTCTATATACTATGAACATACAATTTAAATTACTCATATTAATTGAGTACATTATATATATATTCATTAGATTATTTACCTGGTGTCATAAATATAACAAACAGTATAACTGTATAATCCGAAAATAAAAATCATTTTACTAACATTTTAAAAACAGCTGAATAAATTTTAAGCGTTTTCAAAAATCATTTAACTTGTAGTTTCATGGATAATTACTTGGTTTTCTTGGGTTTACAGAATATACTACGAGTGTTGTAAGTTCAATTAGGAATGTTGGCCTAGTTTACATTTTTATTTTTTGTTATCTTTCTAAGCGGTAATATGCCTTTAATATTCATTAAGTTTAAAACTGTTATAAAGATGGTATCAGGGTGTGTGTTTACTTATTTCTCATTTTATTTCAATATACATTAAAACTTGCATGAGAGATTTTACAGTAAACTTGACTTTAACATAACATGTTCACTCAGGTTTGCTGAGATTAGATCCCACGGTAATTGAAATCCATGTAGGAAACTTGATGCTCGATTAGTTTTTGCACAAAAACAGTTCAAGCTTCAAGCTTTTGTGCGTAGCCAAATATGTGTACGCTCTAATTGGTATTGCCTTCGGCGATGGACTGAATGAAAATCATATACACGTAGCCTTAGCTGGTTTCCTAAAACATGAAAATGAATTTTTTTACAACTTAATCTAAAGAAAGTAGTCTAGTCGGGAAAGCAGCCAGGGTGGTGAGTTATCGCCCTGGTTTAAGAATATTACAAAAAACTGTTTCCTCTTTCTTTCAAAACTACTGGAGCTATATAGCCCATTAGGTGATGGTGCTCCTTAATACATTTCATTTCATTTTTTCTTTCAAAACTAAGTGTGTCTGTAATTTTAAACGTTCAACCGAATGCCGTCATCGCTCACTTTCAATTTCTTGCATTTATCAAAGGCAACATATAAGATAATTAAGTGTGTTTTTTTTAAGGCTTGAGATACTGTTAAATTTATTTATACTATTTTATACTTACCATTTCCATTCTATACCCTTTCTTCGAATAACTGTATAAAATCCTTCAATCAGATATGGTATCAAAGCTAAAGTCAATAAATAGTAGATTTCACCATAAGATGATGACACTCTCCAAATCGTTAATAATGTATGACAGAATAAAATAAATCTCACAACAATAGCTTTAATAATGTTGAACAATGCCATCGTATTTCCTAATGACTAATTTTAAATCAACATGCAGTTTTAGTGATTCTAGAACTGTATATACAGTCCTAAGACAAACACTTTACAGTTTTTACACTTTTCAGTACAAAGGAAAATACGAACTTGACGAATCTTGGTCCTTTTAAACTTCCTAATTACCTTATTAAGTGTTTACTTGTAAGCACTCAGTTTACTGTTTAATTCGCTAATTTATAGTAAATAACCACATTTACACAATTTTTACAAAAGTTGACAAGCATTATCAAATGACATTTCCTTGGTGCACTTTTAGTCTGTACAATACCACCTGTATATAATTAAGTACTAGGAAAAGTATGGGCCTATACCAAATACTTCGCCTCCAACTATTATTCTTATTAGTTTAATTCTGAGAACATGTGGTTAACCTTTTCCTTAGAACTACGTTGTATTCTGTCTGGTAACTTTATATAATAATATTCAGGTAAAACTACTACTCGTGAGTTAAATAGTGCGATAGCCACCCTTTCTTTATTATCTGACATTATAACCAAACAGTTGGTTGATTTTCAATAACCTCTATTCACTAACCATAAAAAAGTAAATCTTTGATTTTATAAGATGTAATTTGATAAGCTTTTATACATAAATTGAAATAGTTGACCATCTTTGAGTACACAAGTGTCAGCTTATGTGATTCTGTTTACAATCAATTTTCACCTTGCTTTTATATAAAGGAGGCTTTCTGAAAACAATTAACTTTACAGCCCCTTAAAATACACATGTCTGAGGCCAAATTTCATAATGTACGAATCGTTCGTCTGAGAATGTATTTTTGCAAAGCGCTTTAAGTGAAGGTCCACAAAAACATTGACGTATACATGGAATTGGTCCAATCACCATCAAGGATAATTCAAAAAGGAAATACAAGTTATTTCTGTCTACAACTTCCGAGAGATAAACATCTGCCTGCCTTTATGAATATCTCTTAGAACGGACGTGAAATTTAAAATACTGTATTTAGTTTAGGAATTACCTTGTGTCATACATATACACCAGGATCCCTGCAGTATAATCATAAAACGAAGTTTTGTATACATTTACTATTGGCCAAAAGTATTGGCGCTCCTAAGACTAAAGTGTCCTATTCTGGACTTGATACTAGAAATTGTCAAAAATCCGGACCCATCCATGTACAGTAACACAACGCAATCACCAGCTAATAGTATGTACGTTTCACTCATCCTGCATGCCAAAGCTTGCTCAATTTATGAAAACGTTTTGGTTTAGTTTTGACTTTGAAATTGGAAATTTTATGGTCGATATAGCTTCTGGACAAATATAACAAATGTTTCCCTTATATCTTGGCTTAATTTTTTGAGTAAAATTGATCTTATTGTATATCATTAGTGCCTGTAATGCATGCGAAGCAGACGATGCTTACCCTTTTCGAAACACCTGTACGGATTCATATTAATTATTTGTTTTTAACATTGATAGAAAAATTCACCCCAGCGATGTATTTGCTGGTAAATTTATGCAAGATTATTTGTCAGATAGGAAGAAAAACGCAATCGTTGTCACGAATAAAAAATGCTCTTGAAATTAAATCATGGTGTTGTTAGAATTTACATCGACATACTAAGGAATTAAACTTATGCGAATTATAATAATAATAATAATAATAATATCTTTATTAGGGTAAAAATTAGGCCTGGCCTTTTTACAATTTAGCCCTCTAAAATAGATATAATTTAAAGAAATTAAGATAAACAAAACTACAATTACAACAGACGTATAACTACATGTATTTACAATTATTTACATTAATCATACCTAAGTTATCATATACAAAGTTTTTTACTTAGCTACTTAATAAAGGAAAATAGTTCTTTTTTGAATTTGGGTAAAAACTTTATAATCTTTAAGGAATGAGGCATAGCGTTCCATAAACAAGGACCTTTGTATTTCAGGCTATTCATATAGATGGATTTGGTTGGCTTTGGGAAAAGAAATCTCTGATTAATAGATTCATAAGGGGTGTTTTTATATTGAAGAATATTTTGAAGATAATCCGGACAATTACGATTTGCTATTTTAAAGAGGAACATGTATTTATTGAACAAGTGACGCTTTTCTACTGTAAAAATATTTAATGATTTGGATAAAATTTCATGGGTAGATAACATAGGGTTAACTTTCAGAATCGCTTCATTGTTGATAAGCTTAAAAGCTAATTTTTGTAGTCTATCGGGTGCCGTTGAATAATTTTTAGTACATTTATTATCCCATATTGTGGAACAATAATCAATGTAGGATTGAAAATGAGCAAAATAAAATAATTTCATTAGGTTAGGGGAAAGGAGCGATTTAATCTTCCGCATTTGGAATAATTTCTGATTTAAAATTTTACAAATATAATCAACATGATTGCTCCGATTGAAATTGGGATTTATTATAACACCCAAAAGTTTAAATTCTGTGACATTTTTAATTTGAGTATTGGAAATATTTATTAAGAGATCATTTCCTGGAATTTTTAATTGATGATTTGACCCAATTAGCATAGATTTTGTTTTCGATTGATTTATAACCATTGAATTATCACGGCACCATCGAACGATTTTATTAGTTTCTGATTGCAGAACATAGTTTAACGAGAATATGTCTATAGATGAAGATTGAAGAATATATCGTAGTAACATCAGCAAACAAATCACAATTACATGTAACATGAAGTGGTAGATCATTTATAAATATGTTGAAAAATAGAGGTCCTAGGATAGAACCTTGTGGTACACCAGAAGTAATACATTGCAGAGTTGATCGATTTTGCCCAATTGAAGAACATTGGTTTCTATTATTGAGATAGGATTCAATAAATGCAAGTAGATTGTTTGAACAATTGTAAAGATTAATTTTTGTAAAAGTATATTATGATTAACCATATCAAAAGCCTTGCGAAAATCGAAAAATATGAAACACATGAGCTGGTTATTCCCTTGAAATGAAGAAACATTTGATCTGCATTGTAAGTTCTCTCGAATCATCCTTGCAGAGTTTGTACGCAATTTTTTTTTAAGGTGGTACTGAACGTTATTGAGGATATTTTGCTATAAATACTTAAGGTTGGTAGCGAAATCTTGGTTTAGTTTATTTTCAACAGAGTAAGTTGATAAGGGTGAAAGCCGACACAGTGTTTTAATACATATTCCTGATGTAAATACAGTTTAAAAGGACAGACAAAAAGCATTGATCAAACATATTTTGCTCATGCCAGTGTTAATCGGAATAAACCAATTAGCTCTATAATTCAAAATTATGTCCAAAATGTTGGAAATTCTCGATCAAAGGGGTGCAACTCGTATGAATTTCATAAATTCAACTGGCGACCATCCCTATAGCTATATAACCTTTTGTCTACATATTGAAGTGACATGTACATATTATGTGTATCGTCGGGTTGAAATAAACGTCAAACAGGACCCAAACGAGGTTCCCTGGAAAAATATTTAAACGGGATTTTATCAAATTCCATAAGAAAAATGGGTGACGTCATTAGAGGTATATAAGTATGATATCTTTAAGGAAATACAAGGAAAATGGGTTTAATACGAATTACAAGTGCATATAAATGTATAAAATATACAATATCAAAAAATAAAATCAAATTATAACGATATAGTATTATAATCACATAAAGAACAGAAAATTATTTATATGTTCCGTTAATTGACATAAGAATGTTACATCAAGGCCAAACACTCATTGTTTTAAACGAAGACTTTCGAAGACGAAGTTCTCACAGTTGTCATTATTTTCTATCCCTTTAAGTCTGCAATGCAATTTTTGGAGCTTCGACCGGCCCCATCAAAAGGTTGTTTTATTTTCTGTCGGAAATGTATTATCTGGCTTTATCTGTGGTTTCAACTCATATTTGTCTGCGATGGAATTTTTAGAACCCTCATCAAAAGCCTTGTTTTCTTTTCCTGTCGGAAATGTATAACTAAAGTCACCGTCGTCTTCAAAGCATTTGAAGATATCAAATTTTCTAGATAAATTAAACTTAACAAATAGACAATGTGTAAATATTGAGACAAGAATAATAGTAACAAGAGATATCAACATACTTAACGTTTTAAAAGGAAACAACTGTCCAGCCTCTGGATCAAACCATGGATACTCAATTACTGGTGATAGACCTAAAGTTGGTTCACCACCTAGTATACGAAACACTAAACCTAAAATAAAACCCATGATTGAACCATATGTATTGGAATATGGAAAGTAAATTACTAAAGTCAATTGTGGAAATAAAATAACATAAACTAAATCTGAACAAAGATAGAACAGATAATAAACTGATTGTATTTCTATAGCCAATGCGGCCGCTGTGACTGCCATAACCACTTGAGCACCTCTCATTACCCATAATATGACTGTTTCTCTGGGCTGAAATAAATATTAGATATAACTATAACAATTTCATTGCATTTTGACTAAGTCAAGGGCAATAAACCAAACGCCGTTCATTGAAAACTCGTCAAATTCGAACTCATGCGAGATATGAAAATAAATGTTCACACCAAATTTAATTTAAATCAGGTGAAAACTGTTGTCTCTATCGCGTTCACAAGCCATTTTCGACGCATACATTTTGACTTAGTCAAGGGCAATAACTCAAAAACCGTTCATCGAAAAATCGTCAAATTCAAATTCATGCGAGATATGAAAATAAATGTTCACACCAAATTTAATTTAAATCAGGTGAAAACTGTTGTCTCTATCGCGTTCACAAGCCAATTTCGACGCATACATTTTGACTTAGTCAAGGGCAATAACTCAAAAACCGTTCATCGAAAAATCGTCAAATTCAAATTCATCGGAGATCTCATGAATACAAATGTCTACATCAAATTTAATTTAAATCAGGTGAAAACTGTTGTCTCTATCGCGTTCCAATTTCGACGCATACATTTTGACTTAGTCAAGGGCAATAACTCAAAAACCGTTCATCGAAAAATCGTCAAATTCAAATTCATCGGAGATCTCATGAATACAAATGTCTACATCAAATTTCATTCAAATCAGGTGAAAACTAGTCTCTTTTGCGGTCACAAGCAAATTACTGACGGACGGACGGACAGGGGTGATACGACCACATTACAACGTGAGCGTATATAAAACCAAGCACGAACGATCCCAATCGTAAAACAAATCTCGAAATCCATGCGAACACATAAGTATTAGCAATATATTGGCAGCACCTAATGAACCTTTCATTTGAGGAAGTATATTAATAAATAAGTAAATATTTCATCATAATGAAAAGTGGTAGCAGGCGTCTAGAAGAGTTAGCATACTCTGTTTGGCGCCACATCCGCCATTGCTGCCTTATAATGATATTACATCAACAGATTATTGATTTCTGATACAACATCAATTTAAAAGTTTAACTTTCATGGCAGTTAAGTTTATAAAATTCAACATTAAGGGAGAGAACTCTGTCAGAAAATATTTTTGTTCACTGTAATAATTGGGTCAAAACATTACGGGAGATAACTCCTAACGAAATTTTGCAGTTTAATAAGTAGGCTATGTCTGAATAATATGTAGACCAAAAAAGCCCAGAGTCATGCAGAGCCTACTGTAACCCATGTTCCTTCAGCAACGTTAAACATTGGCATTATCTACCGTTGCTGGATTGACGGGGTTTTCTAGTCATTAACAACTAATAACTTCGTTTTAAAAACACTACGTCACATTCAATTTATGACCGTTGAGACTCGATTATCACAAGGTAAATTTGCTACAAGAAATTTGACGTCTGGTCATTCGAAAGTTTTCCCGCAATAATTTGTTACAAGGAATATAACTGGTCGAAAAATAATCGTTCGACCAATCAAAATTAGTAACGAGAATATCTTATCATAATAGCAATGGATTAATGTAATGAAATGAAATGATAGCCGTTGCTAAAGGAACATGACTGTAACCTTAGCCGGTGTCCATATACATGTAGGCCTAAGCATAATTTGGATAAATGAAACGGAACGAAAAAGGGGGGATTTAAAGTAACCTTTTGGTAATACACTGGTAGCAGCAAACGAAACATATATGAGAAAATATATTGTTAATTGCGCTTCATCCGTTATCACCGTTAAGACATATAGTACGAAAAGTCTTCCTGCTAAGACAATGTCAAACCTACACGTTCTCGTAAAATGGATAATCTAGAGGAACTTGCGCAGTTTATAGAACACAAGGCCTCAAATTTCTATGTCTGCCCCTTATTGAATCACTAACAGAGAAAAATCATAACATCTGAAATCTGAAGAAGTGAACCCTAACACATAGGATACATAAGATTACCAGTAATTTGGCGCTTCGAGGTAATACAGTTACAAATTTTAAAATATGGTATTGAAATCGTATTTAAATATCTCACATTACCTTATTTCCAAATTTTTTTTTAAAAAGATCACTAAATACATTGTGTGCGAACATTGAGCTTGAAGATAAAAATGTCGAATCTATTGATGACATAATAGCAGCAGATACAGCTCCAAGGGCGATAATCCCGACCCACTCTGGACACAAATACCTCAAAACCAATGGTAAAATAATATTCGAGTTTGACTCTACTGTACTGGGATATGGAAAATCAGTTTTATTCCAATCTGCAATGTAGAAAAAGCAATCTGTAATATTGTTACATGTGACAAACGAACTTTCAATATCATTCTTACAGCATAGGATCATGGATCAACTTACAACCTTCAACAAACAATCTTTTATAAGGCCAAAAGGGATCCCAAGGGAAAAGTGATAGCTTACCAGCAGAAGCCCCAACAGCGCCAATTAAAATAGCAGGAATAACCATAATACAGGCGCCCAAAGCTCCAGCAAACGATAAACATTTTGCAACATAGACTGATTTGGCTGACAATACTCTTTGGAAGTACACCTGAAAAGTATTGCAATGGAATTAAACTTCCAACAAAGTAAGAGAGATTATAAAAAATATGTATGAAATCTTGAAGACAAGATCGACATCTTCAGTCTTTAACGTGTATTTACAAATTAATTTAAGAGACAAGCTTGATTCTTATCAGTTCAACCTCGACGACCATTCATTAGACGGAATTGATTTACCGGAAGATGAAACTACCAAATTCCGACAATCCAGGGAAGCCCATTGGATTGAGACATTGAATACAGTAAGAGCTGTAAGACTCAATATTCATCATTATGAAGGCATAGCACCCTGTGTTGCCCCGTTAACACATCAGTAATCGAGCAACCAAGATAGTTCATGTCAATTATAAGATTCTTCAAGAGAAATTCCCCAATGTCTATAAGCAGAAAATGATAGTTTTGTGATAGTTCGTAGAAAACTAAAACCAATCAGTAATTAGCAGATACTATACCACTCGCCATTGGGCAAGTTCTTATTTTTCTAATTTCAGATCAGAACATAAAAAAGCCAGGATCCAGACCCCTAATCCAAATTTTTCAATAAAGTATTTGTTCCGTCCTAGGCCAGCACATTTCGGAGATTCAAACCCTTCCTTTCACTAAACCGATGAAGTTACCTGCCAGGGCATTCCACCAAATATCAATAAAAGCATACTATCTATATATACACCAGATTGAGATGCTTCTACAGGTTCTATCCAAACAGATGTAGCATTAATTGATATGGATTCAACTGCGTCATTTGTTAAAACAAATGGAACAGAAAGCCACTGAAAAAAATATGAAACATCTGGATCAACATCGGTTAATCAGTAGAAGTTTAGAAGATTCAAATCATAAAAACACAGGTTTAAATTCTTAAAGGGGACCAGTCTTCATTTTTATTGGTTGATTTGGGTCTTGAATATACTTAAGTATCTTTCAGAAGCACTAGAAATATACGAAAATTGCATATTTCCTTCAAATATATCTTAAATTAGACATTTCTCCTTCTATTTCTATAGATGACTTTTATATATTGCATAGTATCCACAATGTGTAGTAGGGCATTATAACTTTCAAATGCTAATAATTATGGATGCACATGGATTTGAAGGCTCAAATTTCAATGGTGAGTTGTGATAACCAGTACTAAATTGCTGAGCTAAAAAAGTCCCCGTTTCTGAGACTTGGAAAAATCGACCCACGAAAATGAAGCCTGTGCCCCTTTAAACGTATAAAAGCGTAGTAGTTATAGTAGTTATAGATTGAACGCATGTTTCCCCCATTCCATTTTTCATTTCATGGGGGAAAAAACATGCGTTCAATCTATAACTACATGAGGAAAAAATGCAACCAAATTGAGCGTACCCAAAACAAAACCTCTACATTTCATAAAACAGCCTACATTTTTCATAGAATTCTTACGACAAACACCTTCAATAAATTTCCTACATTCCATCAAAAAAAACATATTAAAAATAGGATGAGTTTAATTTTAAAACATGAACAATACAGATTCGAAGATTATTCAGGCGACGGTATCTTTTCATCTATATTTTCTCTAGGTTCAAAAATAATTCCAAAAGTAGCTGGCTTTGTTTCAAACAACAAATCCCTAATTTCCTCCGGAGCTCAAGCACTTGGGTCCGTGGCAAAAGCAGGAATTAGAATAAACGACGCCGTGAAAAAATCCGACGAACTGAAAGAATTACAGCAAATAAGAGAACTACGAAACAAGAGAATAGAACAGCAGGTAAAAGAGGGAAAAGGGTTTAAAGTTATAGGATAAAAATGATAGTCGCTCACGCTCCAAAAACCTATTTTGGTTCCGATATTCAAAAATCATTAGGATATCTTCCTGGATTTCCATGGGCCAAATACTCTGGCGAGAAACATCTTCCAGGTCATAATTACACCGGTCCAGGTACTAGATTAGATCTGCGATTAGACGAAAACGATAAACCAAAACCAGGTGAAGAACCTGTCAATAGAGTTGACGCTGCTGCGCTTAAACACGACATACTTTACAGAAACAAAGACATAAACTTCAGACACGAAGCAGACAAACAAATGATAATCGAACTCGAAAATATTCCAAATCCAACATTCAAAGAGAAAATGCAAAGAGCGATAATCATAAAACTGTTAAAAGCAAAGATGAAATTGGGTATGGGATTGGCAGATGAAATTCATAAAGAATTTAGAAAAAACAAACATTATTTAAAAGTTAAAGTATTTGATAAAGATGAAATATGGTCAGCAGATTTAATTAATATGCCAGTTGAAAGGGGATATAAATATTGTTTAACAGTTATTGATTTATATACACGTTATGCTTGGGTTATTCCTCTCAAAAACAAAACTGGAATATCAGTCAAACACGCATTTGAAACCATAATGAAACAATCTGACAGACGGCCCCAAAAGTTATGGGTAGATAAAGGGAGCGAATTTTATAACAAAAATATGAAATCTGTGGGGTTTGAAATTTACAGTACTCACAACGAAGGTAAGGCTGTAGTTATTGAAAGATTCAACAGGACTCTAAAAAATAAACTATTCAAAAAGTTCACGGAATTAAAATCTCAAAAATGGCTAAAAATATTACCAGAGGTCGTAGACGAATACAATAACAAAATACATTCATCTATAGGAGTGTCACCAGCACAAGCCTCAAAAAATCCAAATATTATAAGATCAATTAACGCGCAACATAACTACGAAAATGAAATAAAGAATCTAAATATTAAACCCAAATTTAAAGTCGGAGATCGAGTTCGTATTTATAAATATAAAAGTAAATTCGAAAAAGGGTATGTTGGTTATTGGACAAACGAAATATTTATCGTAGATAAAGTAAATAGCACATCCCCTCCAACATATGAATTAATCGATCAAGACAAAGAACAAATTATAGGTAGGTTTTATCAAAATGAACTTCAAAAAACTGACTTTTAAAAATGAATGAATTTCTCGATAAATATGGAACCGATACAACCACAAACTTCCAACTTATGAGATGGGCGAATGAGTTAAACATATCACCGTTTTATTATTGTATGAGAGATGAAATAAATAATCTCAAAAGTAAGAAAGGTAAATTCTACGCTATAACAAATATACACACTTCCGATCAAAAAGGTGTTCATCATTCTGCTTTGTACAAAGACTCTAACTTTTATTTTTTCGACTCTTTTGGATTAGATCCCACTGAAGAGATAATGAATATAACTAATCAACCAATTAAATCTTCTACATTTCAAATACAAAAGCCGGGTCAAAAGTTTTGTGGCCAGCTTTCACTTTGGGTTTTATATCAGTTGAGTTTAGGAAAACAGTTCGAAGAAATTGTAATAAATTTAACTCAATAAAAATGGCAAATAAATTTGGTTTAGGTGCTTTACCTTTAGATACTAAAAAACCAAACACTACATTTCCAATCAATAAAATCAAACCATATTTTGTGGATCAAATCGGAGACATTCTTCAGGGTGATATTGATATGAACAATTTTGGTATAACTAATTTAAAATCTCCGAAAAACGATAATGATGCCGTTCATAAGAAATATTTAATGGATCAAATAAATTTAATTGAAGTAGATAAAGACCATTTAAAAGATAGAATATCTGATGTGAAAAGATTCTTCAGACGACAATTGAATAATAAAGATTTTATAAATGAATCTAAATTGAAAGAATTAGATTATATTGATGATAGTAAATTACAACAAGAAGTAACAAGTTTAAAAAGTTTTATTCAACAACAATTAGTCAATACAGTAGATAAAAATCAATTACAAAATTTAAGGTCATTAATATCTAAATTAGATGACAAGATTACAAAGCAAAAAGTAGATCTTAAACAACTAATATCCAATATTAATCCAGGCATAAGTGAAGACAAATTAACTGCATTAGAAAGTAAACTTAGTGATGATAGCGAAATACAAAAACAAATAGAATCTATTCAACAAAAATTAATAAATGTAGTAGATAAAAATCAATTACAAAATTTAAGGTCATCAATATCTAATTTAGATGATAAACTATCAAAACAAAAAGTAGATTTTGAACAACTAATATCCAACATTAATCCAGGCATAAGTAAAGATAAATTACAACAAGAATTAACTGCTCTGGAAACTAAATTTAAAACTGAATTACAAAACGAACTAAAAACAATTGATGATAGTGAAATTAAAACTTATATTCAACAACAAATACAAAATATTGATGATAGTGAAATTAAAACTTATATTCAACAACAAATACAAAATATTGATTATAGTGAGATTCAACAACGGATAACTACTATTAATAATGAAGTTTTAAAACAGCAAACAAATATAAGCACATTACAAAATAATCTCAATGAACTAGAATATATTAAACCCTATTATTTCTTTCTTCCATCTTTTAAAGAGGACAAAGAACATATAAAGGTGGATGACCGTGAAAGAATCTATTCTAATTATAAATATGGGTTTAAAATAATTATGAGATTTGATATTGATCTTCCTACAAGGGTTGATTTTTATGATATTGATATTCCTACAAGGATTTTTGATAGTCTGAGTCAGAGTCTAATATGGGGGAAAACTATAATTGAAATATTTTTTCCTATAAAGGTAAAAGTCGATTTTTCAATTCGTGATCGATTCACTAATTGTAAATCTCTTTTATTTTTTCACTTTATCAAAAATGATAACATCGTAGATACTAAAGAATTTAAACTTCGGGAGGTATTTTTACCTTTTAATATTTCGTCAAATCAGTTCTATGTAGATAAGCTTAGAATCTCAATCGAACCGGAAGATGATGTGGTGAGATATTGCGCATTTGATTTATTTGATGACATGATATTGGAAACGGAAACTCCACCATCAGTAAGCATAGTTAGAAATCCAGAACCACGAGAAGAAGAAACACAGATTTATGATTTTTTACGAACAACAGACTTTGAATATGTGAAACTATATTTTGTTCATAATGATCTTTACTTCTCTGTTGATGTTAATAAAAATCAACAATTTAAACATTTTCCAATAGCATTAACAGAAAATATAGATGTATCATATTTTTTCATAGAAATCTCTATTGAAAAAAAACAAATTTTCTTGTTTATCGGGATAAGAAGAACAAGGAGTCAAAACAAGAAGCATTCTTAGTACATGTACATGTCACTATTGTACAAAGCCCTAAGGATAAACATAGAGCATTATCGGAAGTTCACTTAATTTAACGTTTAAAAATGGAACAAGAAAGTAGACAAAAATACCTGATAGACAAACAAAACGAACTAAAAGTAAAACTAGAACAATATAATAAATGTAAGAAAAGATGGAGTAGAATTGATTCTGCTTTCAAAGCACTAAGTGTAGTTTTAACAGTAGGAACAACAATTGCAACGGCAGTAACTGGCGGATTGATGGTGCCAATACTTATTCCAACTGTATTAGCCGCAATTACTGCTATTCAAACCTCATCTTGTGGATTGATTGCTATGGGTTTTACATCCAAACAGAAATCTTATTTTAAAAAGAAAACCGAAATTTTAAATGCATATCTTAATAAGTTGTATATTTTCTTCGAAAGATCAAGAGAAGATAAGATCATTAGCGTTGAAGAGTTGGAAGAATTTAATGAAATTTTGGATAAATTTAATATACAAATATCAGCAATAAAAGATAATAAAAAGAACTCCAAAAATTAAGTAATTAAAAAAAAACATATAAAAAATATGAATAACATTGAAATTATAGACGATGAAACATTCATAGAAAACGTACTATTTACCGATCTTATCAGGGCTATTACTCATAAATTTTCAACATTTAAGGGTCAAATTGAAATAGATGGTAGGATAATCGAGAATGGAAATCACAAACAATTCATGAAACTTCTTGGTTTCAATTCCAAAACTTTTAAGACCATTTTGTCTAATATGGATGCAAAATCTGACTGCTCGGATTGGTATTTTACAGGGAAAATAATTTTACGTAGAGACAATTTTAATGAAATAAGAAGATCAAACGCTGGTAGAGGAACTGAACTACTTAAAAAGATAAATGAATATAAAGGTAGAAATTGTTATATACCAACAGATGGTAACTGTTTTATCAAATGCGTAAATCATGTTTTGAAAAAAGATTTAACAAATAAATTTCAAACATTCATTAATACATTTCCAAAAGCGAATAGAAAAGGAGTAATGACAGCTGCTAGAATTAATAAATTCAATGAGAAATGTAATACTTCATTTCAAATTTACACTCCCGAAAATAGAAATGTACGCCCCACCCTCACAGATGTAAACA
The DNA here is from genome assembly GCA_029955415.1 of Lottia scabra. Lineage (NCBI taxonomy): Eukaryota > Metazoa > Mollusca > Gastropoda > Lottiidae > Lottia > Lottia scabra. Next base: position 21,524,705 of record JARJEI010000004.1, read on the forward strand.
AGGACAAGGCATTAGATTGGGTTTTATATTTACATAACTCACATTTCTGTCTTATAAGAAGAAATCAAAAAAAATTAGGGATTAAAGAAATAGAAGATAATTATGAACAGGTATGGAAAACATGTAGAGATGATAATGCTGTAAAAGAAGTATCACCTTTGAAACTAAACGTATTTTCAAATATGAGTGATGATACTTTATTCGCTTGGGACTGTGAAACGTATTCAGATAGTGAAACGCGTAAAGCAATTCCTTATTCCTGTACGTTAATTAATTTAGAAAAGCTAAGAAAAAAGTTAGAGATGATACCTCCCACTGATAATATTCCAGAAGCATTTTATAACAAACTAATGAAAATAGTAGAAATATTTGTAGGCACAGATTGTATAGATCAAATGTTGAAATATTTAGGTAAATATGATAAAAAAAGATTAACATTGATTTCTCATAACGGTAGTGGTTTTGATAACTGGATCGTAATTAAAAACGTAAAGAAACTAACACAATGTCCACTAATAACAGCCAGAGGAATTCTTTCTTTACCATTATCTAATCCATACACTGATGAAGATTTACAGAAAAGATGGAAACGACAGAAAGATATAAAAAGTAAATCCAATTATTTACAGCATATTAATTTCACATGTTCCTATCAACACGAAGCATCTAGTTTAGCAACATGGGGAAAGTCGTCTAATCTACCAATGAATTTGAGAAAGATCGTTGATGTAGACATTGCAAAATATACCAAAGATAACTGGGAAATTTTAAGACATGAATGGGAACCATATGCAAAGCGAGACACCCTATGTCTTGGAGCATGCTTGATAAAATATAACAAAGTTATGAAAGACGTTGTATTCCAGAGCGTTTCTAATAATCTAACGGCTCCATCTCTATCTTTAAAGGGGTGGTATTATTTGTATCATTACGATAAAGAAATGGTTGAAGAACCATATTACGAAAGTACAAGACTCGTACCAAAACATACTGAAAAACAAAATATAGAAAAGGTTTACTCACACACTAACCCTTTTATAAGACATTTTATAAGACGCTCTATTAAAGGAGGAAGGGTTTCTGCAAATCGAAAAATATTTACAACTGATAAAATCAATGAAATTTGTGATGTATTAAAGGAATATACACAAACAAATGACGACAACATAATTGATTTATTTAAAGAATATAGTAAAAGTGATAAAGATAAAACAGAGGTTAATTCAAAACTTAAAAATATAACATGTTCTAGACTGATGGCATTTGATGCTAACGGTTTGTATGCTTCTGCTATGTCAGATTTAGATAGTGAATATCCCAAAGCAGAAAGTGGTAGACCGTTTTTACCAGAAGAAGAAGAAGAATTTGTAAGACTCTTCAATGAATAAAACTTTAGACCCAAAACTGCTATTTTAACAGTTTGGTTTGAGTATCCCAAAAACATGTTCTTCCAACCGATACCAGCTAAAGATAAAATTAGTTTTACGAACAAAGAAGGAAAAAAGGAAACTGGCACTAAAATAAGATTCAGAAATGGTTTCTGTTCAGATGTTTTAACATCGGTCGATATTCAAGAAATAGTAAAAGCTGGTGGACGAATTATTAGAATATTAGATGGCATAGTATACGAAGAAAACTTTAGAACTCCTCCCTATAGAGACTACATTTTAATTTTGAGAGATCTAAGAAATCAATTCAAAAGGGATGGCAATATCGTTGGTAGTAATTGCATGAAATTATTAGGTAATGCCCTGTATGGGAAATCTATTCAGAAGGATATATCTTCATCAAAACATCTTTGGAATGACGTAACTTTAAAGGCTAACTTTGATTCACATGTTAAACACTATGAAAAAATAAATGAGACTCAATACATTGTTGATATAGAAGAAGAAGAAAAAGAAATTGACGATGTAAATAGTAAATCTACACGACTTACACCCAGTCATTTGGGATCATTCGTATTATCGCACAGTAAGAAAATAATGAACAATTTTATTCACGTAATAGATGGGTTTTATCAACCGGAAATATACTATACCGATACTGATAGTTTATACATTTCATCTAGAAATTGGAATAAATTAAATGAAGCTGGATTAGTATCCGAAAATGAATACTGTAAAGGAAAGAATGATTACGGTGATGGTGGAATTATATTCGGTTTATATTTAGCGCCGAAAGTCAAATACAATATCATACTAACTTCAGATGGTGTTTTAAAAGAAAAGAAAACATTTAAAGGTTATTCTAATGATAAGATAACTGTAGACGATTATATTCGGTTGGCTAGTGGATATGATATATCAAATGAATTTAAGAGAAATTGGGAAAAAAGTTTCACAAATGGAGTAGTTATTCCAAGGGATGATGATAAACAAAAGAAAGTTTTTAGAAGTTATTTAAATCTTGTAAAGAGAAAGGCTCCAAATAGTGAAGGAATCATGTATCCTTATTGTAATAAAGATGAATTGAGTTTGGATGAAAACTATGAATTTGATGATTTCGATTATCTAACTATTCAAGAAGAGAATGAAGAGTTACTTAATTCTTTTTAAATGAAGTTGAATAACAATTTCTTCGTTTCCAAAGTCTATAAACCTATTTTTACCATCTTTGATTTCCAGATTTATATCTTTGATCATAAAGGAATTAAGTGGTAAATACGTAGTTTGAAATGGTTTTTCTATAATTCTATATCCAATCGGAACAGTGAATGTTGGAAGACTGTAAATAATCTGACGTTTGTATTTATTGAAAAATCCACCGTTTATTAAATTGCAATGTATATTGATCACATCGACATCATTCTCGATATTAGCTTTATTTGGTGCTATAGTTGATTGGGTGTATACTCGTTTATCAAATCCTAGTAACGTATTCAATGAATTTTCTACGTTGAAATCAACTTGACTATTATTTCTTAATATCAATTTCATTTTGTTCAGATTTAAATTACCTTCGAATTCAATATTGTTTTTACCATTGACACTTCCTGCGTATTCAGATAGGTATTCGTTAATGGCTATGTATTCGTAACTTCCTGGTAGTAAACTTATGGTTTTGAATGTTGCTCCATTATCTGTTGATATTTTTATTTTGTTATTATCTTCGTTGATATTTCTAATGGAATTGTAAACAGAGAAATACTTTAATCCCAATTCATATTCTTGATTTCGATCGAGTTCATACTCATAATCTAGAGATAATTTAATGTCTGATTTATTTGAGGTGATGACGAATAGTTGACTCATTTTTAATAACACTTTTATAATCATTTTTATCTATGATACCTTTTTGTAGGAGTCTTTTTAATATACAATTTAATTCATTATATTGTCTGTGTGATTGGTGTCCTTCCTTCATTGCTGCTAATATTATTTGTAATCTATTAAGCAATTCTTCGTTGTTGTCGGATAAAAAAATTACACCATCTCCTGTATGTCCCAAAAAGTCATCGATTTCTTCTATAATATCATCAGTGTAGTTATCATCACTACCATCGGTGTTATCATCTAATTCTTTTTCCAGTCTTCTTAATCTTAAAGTTTTTGGTCCTCCTGTCCTTGTCGATGTAAGAATTTCCACGTATGAATTCAAATCTTTGAAATTATAATCTTTATCATACCCATTCAAAAGATTAACCATACCGGGTGTTAAATCATATATAGCGTCTATTCTGTCAATCTTAAATGTTGGGTTGAGTTGATTGAAACGTATCCTAAAACCGTTAAGAATCAATCCATCCTGATCAATTGTTGGCTTTATTGTTTTGGCTAGGGTTGGATTTGGATTTGAAAAATAACGTTTTATATCATCTAATTTCCTGATTACGATTCCATCATCTTCAATGGGATATTCTATTTGTGGAGGAGATTGTTGAATTTGTTGTTTAGGAGCTTCTAATTTATTCTTGATATCCTCTTGACTTTTTAATATTGGTTTAAATAAAGTTTGTAGATTTTCTGTTAATCCAAGTTGTTGTAATCTGTTATTTTCAACTTGGGTCTTTATTTTATTCTTAGCTTTGATATATTCTCTATTTCTTTTTAAAATATTATTCCATTCCATTTTTAAAAAAATAAATTAACATATGTTGATCATTACTCTTTCACCCGCAGGTTTTCTTGTATTAACGAATACATATCCATGTTCCTCTGGATTTCTCCATTGAGCTTTACAAACCTTTTTAAACGAATCTCTGTCCATTCCGTGATTTATCGACTGTATGATTTGAGATAAATCTTTATCGTTTAATTCAAATAATAAAAAACAATTAGCATTTTTTCTAATGAACATAGCATCCATCCCGTAAAAAGATTGGGCTTGGTATAAGCAGTGACAGTTGTGATGTCTTCCCTTCGTGAAGAAATCTTGTTGAACAGTTTGATTTTTTTGCGCTACGCAGTCGTCAAACAATATTAAGTTCTTTCGTTTACTATCAATATTAGACAAGTCCAAATCATTTACATTTTTTGTCAGAAACACTTTTATGTCAGTTGGATTGAAAGATGGATTCTTTTCTTTTATGAAGTTATCTAAGATATCTTTTATTTCTATCTCATCGTTGTCCTCGTAATATTGAAATAATTCTTGAACATATTTCTTTGGTAAATATTCTAAAGCTTCGAGAAATTGATAATACGGTTGTTCTGGTGTTGTTGTGTAGATATACAAAGAATCGAAATCTAAAAGGTTGGGAGTTGTCAACATGTTAAAAGTGAGATGAGTTTTACCAGAACCGGAACTACCGCATATACACATGAGCATTGGATTATTAGGAAATATTTCTGAATGATTAAATTTCTTTCCCATTTTTATGTACCAAAAATTACACCTTCTCCTTTATACTTTGAAAGATATATTCCTTCTCCAGTGTGTATATTTTTAAAAAATATTCCATTACCCTTATGTTTGACTTTGATTTCCCCTGTGTCAATACTATCCACTAATTTAGTTAATCCTTGTTTGACAGTTTTCTTAGTTTCTTCACTAAATCGATTTCCAAATTCTTTAACTGTACCTAATATGTCTGCTACTCCCGACCCTTTTGCTAACTTTTCCATTTCCAAATTATGTCTACGTTTTTCACTTTTTTCAGCTTCGGCTGCTTTCTTGGCATTGACGGCTTGAACTATTCCTGCCGTTCCGCCGGCCGTGGCACCGGCTGCGGCCAAACCTGCAAAGATCAAGGGTAGGAAAGGTAAAAATCCACCTGCCTTTATGTTCTTGTCAATTCTTTCCAAATCTATATCATCTCGTACTTTACAGTGTTTATATGTATCAATAAGTTTTTTAGTTATGCTGATTCTTTTACCATTGTAAGTAATTGTAGTTGGCTTTTCTGTTTCGATAGCGTCTATTATTCTTTTTACTAAAGTTTCGGGTTTCATTTTTAAGGGATTAATTTATTCTATTCGAATCATCCGTCTGTCGGATATTTTTATTATATGTTTTGCTTCTTCCAATAATAAACAATAACCGGTTACATCTCCTTGTGTTTTTTCGATATGAATATTTATGTTTACTCCAGTTTTGAAAAGATCTTCTTGATGAGCTGATAGATCAAAACAGAAGATTGGGTGATTAATTGCAAAATCTACATATCCAAACTGAGGTGGATTTCCAAATAATTCACACATATTTTTATAATTTCTATACAATTCATTATAATCCTTTGTGGATGGATTAATAGTTAAAGGTTGGTTAGGATAATTATCGTTGTTTAATCTTACTTGAACTTTACGGATTATAGGATCTTGAGTTTGGTTCATTGCCACTCTAAAGATATTGTTGTTATTTGTCTGAGAATCTGGTAAGTTCTTGAAACCAACTATTAAATATCTTGCTGGTTTAATGCTGTTAGTGATTGGCCATGTTGTGGATTCTCCAGTTAAAGTCATGCTCCCTACAGTGTTGCGACGAAGAAAAGCTATTTCAATGTCTTTAGTTAACGAGTTGAATATTCTCGTTTCTACTTCAATTGATGGTGTTATTACGGGTATGAAAAGTTGGAGATTTGTTATTTCTAATTTTGCATTTGAATTAGCTTCTCCAAAGAATATCTTATCGTCATTAATTTCTCTTTGTAAATGAATTTTAAATGGTAAACCTATAGAAACTTTTCTATGTTCTAAAAGACCGAATAAAGGATATAATTTCCAATTTACGTAATTACCCCATCTATTATCCTCAACAACATTATTGTACTGATTTACTCGTTTGTCAAACCCCTGGTTTACTGCTCTACCGATTCTCTCGATGCTATTTCTGGCAATGACTCTCATTCTAGCGATATCAGCATCGTTAGCTACAGTTTTTACTGGTTCTTTTAAAACGGTCCCATCACCAACATCGGGTATCCAACCCGAGACTGAATCGTAGTTTTTGGGGTAAAGGACTGTTTTCAACATTGTGTCAAATTCTCCAGGGTGTTTGATGGTTTCTATGGGGTTTGATCCCGCTTCCAAAACCATTTCGCTAAATAAAGAAGGAAAGAAATTATTTTCTAATGTTGTATTAGTCTGTGGGACTCTATTTTCATTTGCTGTTCCGTCCTTGATTTTGAAATCGCATCTGAAATAGGCATCAGACAGTAGCAACCAATTTGACAGTGAATTGATCTCGAAAGTGACCCTCCCACCATCATTCAATTGTGATTTAGATCCAACACTCGGAGAAATAATTATGAAATCTTCTTTTTTTTTATTAAATGAATAAAGAATTGGATCGTATAATCTAAAAATTGGATCAAGAATTTTATTTGCCATTTTTAGAGGAATTATTTTGTTAAAATACAATACATTTACTATATGCATATATAATGTTTAATAGAACAAAATAACAACATATAAATAAGTTCAACAATGTTTAGTAACAACTTTTACTGTATTAATCAACCCCTTGACTACGGATAAACACTGGTAACCAAGAGGTGATCATACAGAATCGCTACATGCTTTCAAGTATTATTATATAAATAAGTTCAACAATGTGTAAAGGGAGGTACAACTTTTACTGTATCACTCACAATGTTAATACCGGTTATCGTGACATTACACACAGCTATTTTTAGTTAATGTCCCTAGCAACTCACAAATAAAACGCGGTATATGTCTACTTAAGACCGGTCATGATGACATTACAAACTATAAATCTACTGAAGACAAACTATCGATTGCGTGAAGCTTGAGTTATTTTTAGAGCGGTCCTACAGGGCCGGTCATGATGACATTATACGCTATAACACTATACTATATAAATACACCATAACAAAGATATCCGCGTTATAATGTTTAATAACAACAATAAATAAATTCAATAATTTGTAGTAACAGCTTTTACTGTATTAATCAACTCCATAGTTTAAAGTATTATTATATAAATAACAATGTGTAAAGGCAGGTAACAACTTATACTGTATCAATCAACTCCTTGACTACGGATAAACACTGGTATCCAGGGACCGCTTTGAAAAGATCACTCTATAGTATAAGTATTATTTCTATAAGAGCCGTAACACGTGATGAATATCGATTATCAACATGTTGCATGACACAAAGAAAGTCCATTTAGACAGAGTCATAAACGAGTGAAGCATTGAATCAATACATTCTGTATAATCTAGAAACTCTATTACGTGAATATTGTACAGTCATTATGACTCACGTTCCTTTCCAAAACCTTTGTTGTTCAGTACTGGCTTTTAATTCCTTGTCAATATCAGGCATCCAACTAAGAAATTGAGTAACTGAAACTGTGACTGTTTTAAACTTTGGGTATTGGGTACATAGTTTTGCAAGACGTCTTAGTTTTCTAGAATGGCTTAGCGAAATACTTAAGTTGGTTTTAACGAAATTAGTAAATAAACCAAAATGTAATATAAAAAGTTTCTGGAGCCACTGTCCATACGTTACATACACTTGAATAGTTTGCGCTGAGTTTTGTTTAATATAACTATCGCAATCCTTCACTATGTCTTTAACCGTGTTCTCTTCGTTTATACTATTGTCAAAATGTTTTAATTCCTGCGAATGGGGCAACTCACACACACTATTTTTTAGTTTTTTTAACACTTCCTTATCTTTGGTAAAATTTTTGTCGAAAGTTAGAGGTTTTGGTCTTCTAATAAGTGATTTTTTCATTTCAAAATGATAATCTGCAACTTCTGATACTTCTATACCTTCAAGTAGTATCTTTTCTCTTAATTCCATATAATGATCTAAATGCATCTGGTGGTAATTTATGTGAGCTTCAATATCAGTTGTATACATCTGAGCTGAAAATAAAAAAAACATAGTGTTTTAACGAGGAAAACTTTTTAACACGCTCGTACGCCACCCAGCTATAAAATGACAGATAATTACATATTAAAATGTACTTACCTGTGTCTGAAGATTGAGATCCCACTGACATGCTTTCTTCTGCCATGTTTCCCCTGTAGATGTGTCTGTCTCAAACAAAGAACGCAAACTGAATACTATTTCCTAGAAAGAGCTTGTTCCCATAGTAATCAATGTATTGACGTCATATATTCATGCAATATTGACCTAAGGGCGAACTAATGTCTCACATACAGTTTAATAACCTCAATATTGATTTATAATAAAAACCTGATGTCTCACATACAGTTCAATAAACTCAATATTGATTTATAATAAAACCTGATGTCTCACATACAGTTCAATAACCGCAATATTATCACGTAATGTATTTGATTAGATTCTTAGAAATAGTTTATTGATCAGACGTTTATACGATGATAATGCAACATGATTAAAGGGAACTAAATCTGTCAATCTTAATAAAACCAGACCACAATGGATTTCAAAGATAAATAAATCATTTTCAAATAGTGGGATAATATGTAATTTGAGGTATTTTATGCTAGGTAGGGACTTGATGGAATGTAGGAAATTTATTGAAGGTGTTTGTCGTAAGAATTCTATGAAAAATGTAGGCTGTTTTATGAAATGTAGAGGTTTTGTTTTGGGTACGCTCAATTTGGTTGCATTTTTTCCTCATGTAGTTATAGATTGAACGCATGTTTTTTCCCCCATGAAATGAAAAATGGAATGGGGGAAACATGCGTTCAATCTATAACTACTATAACTACTAAGCGTTGACTAAAAAGTAAACTTACAAAAAATACCCGATGTATAAAAATACCCCCATTCGATTATGTACTTATTTTTACAATTTTAAAATGCTCCAAATGTTTAACAGGCCCTGTGATAGCGATTTTAACCATTTCCAATATAATAAACCTAAAGAAGCCAAGGTCTTTGGACTCTTTGCTCCCATCCGTCCCTCTACTACGAGTCGTCTTCATTCATAATTCCAGTCGACTCGGCTGCAAATTCGTTCGAATAATACGGGAATGATCAATGCTAAGAAATGTTACAAAGGAGCAGATATAGATGTAGTAGAAAGGATCCCCAAGTTCTTATCCGATATAGTAAGAAAAAAAAAGAGATGTTTTTTTTCCTTTTAATCTATACATACCAATCCTAAGAACATACAAATTAACTGTAAAACATCTGTGTAAGCTACAGAATATAATCCTCCAACCAAGGTGTATAATAAAGCTACAGCCGCTGATACAATAACTGCTATTTTAGAATCTAATTCTAAAATGACTGATAGAGATCCTCCTGTAAAATGGCATAAAACCAAATGATGATAATATCACAACGAAGTGTAAAATGTTAATATTTGTTGATGGTTAGTTTGAAGCTGAAGTATATCAATTAAGCCTTCCATCACATTTCTGTGAACATTTTGATGGGTAATGCCTTCTTACTGATAGAAGGAAGCTATTTCATCGCATACACAAGCTTATTTCAGTGGCAAAGAAAGATTTGATTTGACAAAGTAAACGTAGCACATTAGGCCTACATATGGAAATTAACAATCAATCAATAACAATGTTGAAGTAATAAAAATTCCTACAAGCAAAACAATTCCGTTGATCAAAATTCCATCCAAAACAATGGCAAATCGAGAGTAGGCCCAATAGTTTCCACAAAGCACACAGAGGAATGTAAATATTAAGAAAGACTGACCCAAAGCATTTAAGACAGCTGCAGAATAAAATATTTCGCCTAATAAGGCAGGTATAAAGAGTAACGCCGTCATAACTTCACCATATTTTATTTTGTAGGGATCCAACATGGTGACATATTCTTTCCTTCTCATTTCAGGTGCAAAAAACAACCCTCCTAATAAAAAATGACAAAAGGAATGACATAGTTTGACAGACAAAGTTACATACGCGGCAAAAATCAATTAATCAAGATTTTTCAAAGTACGAAATCAGTATAATGTGTATTGCAGCTTGTCCGAGTTGTCACTCTAAATAAGAATACCAATTTCCATGCAAATGTATCTAAAACTTTATATATTCTAACGTGTTGACAATATGTTATATTTTACATTAAAAAGAAGCAAACCAAAAGTTAATTATTACAAAAAATGTTTCTCGAGAAGGGATTACTTGTTATCTCCAATGGTGATAAAAAGAAAATGATTACCTAAGCATAGTGATAGGGTATATCCTACAGGAGCCTGACACCACCATAATCCATAATCAGCCACAATTTCAGCAGATCCATTGATAAAACCACCTCCAACCCATGTTGCTTAAAATAATATATTTACATGTATCATTTAACTAATTGCATTTTAAACTATTGCTCAACACGATGCATTTTGTGATATGCAAGAAATGGATTAAAGAAATTTATTATAATGTAGCCCTACCTGTAGACTGGATACTAGCATGTTTTATTAACTTGTATAACACAAAGATGAATCAAATTGTTATTTAAGGAACTGAATACAAACCTGTCATTGTAAACACTCCAATTAATACTCCAATACTCCTCCCCGCAAGCATCGTATCTTCACTATCAGCTTTTTTACCTCTCTTATTTCTCCATGCTGCCCAGATACCAAAAGCCAATATCAGCAGATAAAACACTACTAATGATATGGTACCACCAATACTAACTGCCATTTTCAAATGATCTTGGATATGTCTCGTACCTCCAAGTAAAAATATCAGTTCTGATTATTGAAAAAAAAAGCATATTTATGTACAATTAATTTTCATTGACCATCCTTTTCTTGCACCACTTTCAATTTAACTTTTACTAATTTTCAGATAGTAAATGTCTATCTGACATAGACATGAATTTCTTTTCGACCTAAGTTCGACATTATAATATATTTATGTCGCATTAATGAGGATTTCATAATCAGAATGTACTCTTTTTTCTCCTTTTAACGATTTATATCCAATATATCGAGTATTAGAAGCGAGATGAGAAGAGTAGCCTATCCAGGAAAAAGCAGTGGCTTAGATTACGAAGTAAGAAACAAAAAGAGTTCGAATGATTTGGTGAAATCAGTGCGTCAGGGTGTCTGCTGTTTCCATTGAGTGGGTAGCGGCAATTACGGAAGTCTTGAATTTAAAAAAGTAAATTTTGAATTAAAGCATAATTGTATTTATAAATTTGGTACGGTAGAGTTTTTTTATCATATAAAATTGGAGGATACCCGGACGACTAATTATGCAAAGTTATATATATAATTGAAATTGAGCCAAACGTATCATACAATTAACAAATTTTAACTTTTTCTGTGCTCTGATAGGCCTTTTAAACATTTCCACGGAAATTCGCACAATTAAAACGATTCCGTCATTCAAAGCCAGACTCAAACTAGGACAAAACTGACAGCTATAGTTGGACTCTTCTAAAGAGAAGTAGGCCTACCATTAGTTGTTTCCCGCGCCACACCTCTTCTACATAGGCCAACAACATGAGATATATGCCTGACTATACAAATAAGTCAAGATGCAAAAAAAATAGAACATAATATATTCCATGTTTTTAAACAAGACTGTCAATCGGTGTATGTGATCTTGCCTGGCAACCTATCTTATAAATAAAGCTATACACACGGCAAATTCCAGATTTCTCTAGAATAGTAATAATTTGCTTCAACTATATGCATTTCACCTATACCTATACCTTGCTACTGAATATAAATATATAAGTATATAACTTACTGTGAACTATGTAGGGAATTATCTAAAAGATGATTTTCACTGTTGAACTTCCAAGTTCTCGTCTATTTAACTACTATTTAATATGTCATCAACACTTCAATCTTATTCTTCGGATTTTTGTCATTTTAATATACGCTTGATTGAAAATTAGGGTCAAAACATATAATATAACGTAAACATAATAATTGCTTATTTTAATGTCGATGGATTCGTACACATTAATTGCTCTCGTTAGGCTATACATTAATATATTGTAGTCATAAATTTTGTCTATTTTTTTTGCACAAGATGGTCTTTTCTAACAAGTCGAAGTTTCAGTTCACTCTACCAGAACAGCTGATGACATTTTTTCACTGACAAACCACATTATTTCGTAGAGTACACTAATGTTATGGATGTTACATACACTGTATATATTATATATATTAGATAATACTCTTTGTCATGACCGCAGGAGACAGTTCCAGACTAAAATAGTTTACTTTCGTTAAGACGACAGAAACATATGGCAAAACAGCAAATATTTATAATCGCTCGTTAAGAACTTAAAAGTATCACGAAAGGTGTCATAAATACGCTTAAAACAGTAGATATGATAACCCATGTAGGCAATATTCCAATTACACATGTACTGACTTAAACATGAACTGAGCCAAATTTCACATGTTTAATCAAACTGAATGTGTAAACATAATGTGAACATGCATTATGTAAATTGTCACTTCCATCTGATATTGTTTGCCTGTTACATCACTGTCAGACTTGGCAATATTGTATTAGGGATTTTAGGTGATTTTCTGTTTTCGACTGACACACGCGACATGTTAATAGTTTGGATCGGAAGCAACAATATACTTCAATGGTAAAAATTGGCAAAGTTGTGATCATTTGAATCTTGTGGTATGAGATGAATAGTTCCATGCGCACTACAATTTTTCGACGTTGGTTACACGTCAAGAAGACCCCAAAATCGTAAAACAGAAATTATCTGGGTGTTTACGGAGCGAATAAAACCGGTCGATCATATTACAGCCATTTTAAAGTAGAGAGTTAGATGACCTCACAATTTTGACTTTCAATATAATATGTTCAACTCAACGGAACAGTAGCTCAACACTAAAAGCAAGTTGATAAAATCTAAACCTATGATTTTGTCTTTTTGTCGTTGGTACTTTTTGTTATCTCTCCCTGTCTGTTCACATCTTATTTTTGTAAACATGTACTTTACACTATTTACTTATTGCTCTTACTTATTTGATTTATTTACACTGACAAGAATCGATTTATAATAATTACATGTAATTAGATGAATTTACCAGATAATATGCATGTGTTGATAACAGATTTATTCACCAAATTGGTTGATATCAGAAGATATTAAACAACATTTTCCAGATATCAAGACGCACACAAGTTTTTTTTTCCTTAAAAAGATTTTTTCACTCTACATCAACTACAGATGATAGTAGGTTGATGTAGAGTGACTATAGATAGAGGATGGTGACTACAGATGATAGTAGGTTGATGTAGAGTGACTGTAGATAGAGGATGGTGATTATAGATGGTAGTAGGTTGATGTAGAGTGACTATAGATAGAGGATGGTGACTACAGATGATAGTAGGTTGATGTAGAGTGACTGTAGATAAAGGATGGTGATTATATATGATAGTAGGTTGATGTAGAGTGACTATAGATAGAGGATGGTGATTATATATGATAGTAGGTTGATGTGGAGTGACTATAGATAGAGGATGGTGATTATATATGATAGTAGGTTGATGTAGAGTGACTGTAGATAGAGGATGGTGATTATAGATGGTAGTAGGTTGATGTAGAGTGACTATAGATAGAGGATGGTGATTATAGATGGTAGTAGGTTGATGTAGAGTGACTATAGATAGAGGATGGTGATTATATATGATAGTAGGTTGATGTAGAGTGACTATAGATAGAGGATGGTGATTATAGATGGTAGTAGGTTGATGTAGAGTGACTTTAGATAGAGGATGGTGATTATAGATGATAGTAGGTTGATGTAGAGTGACTGTAGATAAAGGATGGTGATTATATATGACAGTAGGTTGATGTAGAGTGACTATAGATAGAGGATGGTGACTACAGATGATAGTAGGTTGATGTAGAGTGACTATAGATAGAGGATGGTGACTACACATGATAGTAGGTTGATGTAGAGTGACTGTAGATAGAGGATGGTGATTATATATGCTAGTAGGTTGATGTAGAGTGACTATAGATAGATGATGGTGATTATATATGCTAGTAGGTTGATGTAGAGTGACTATAGATAGAGGATGGTGACTACAGATGATAGTAGGTTGATGTAGAGTGACTATAGATAGAGGATGGTGATTATAGATGGTAGTAGGTTGATGTAGAGTGACTATAGATAGAGGATGGTGATTATATATGGTAGTAGGTTGATGTAGAGTGACTATAGATAGAGGATGGTGACTACAGATGCTAGTAGGTTGATGTAGAGTGACTATAGATAGAGGATGGTGACTACAGATGATAGTAGGTTGATGTAGAGTGACTATAGATAGAGGATGGTGATTATAGATGGTAGTAGGTTGGTGTAGAGTGACTGTAGATAGAGGATGGTGATTATAGATGGTAGTAGGTTGATGTAGAGTGACTATAGATAGAGGATGGCGACTACAGATGCTAGTAGGTTGATGTAGAGTGACTGTAGATAGAGGATGGTGACTATAGATGCTAGTAGGTTTGATGTAGAGTGACTATAGATAGAGGATGGTGATTATAGATGGTAGTAGGTTGATGTAGAGTGACTATAGATAGAGGATGGTGACTACAGATGCTAATAGGTAGGTGTAGAGTGACTATAGATAGAGGATGGTGATTATATATGGTAGTAGGTTGATGTAGAGTGACTATAGATAGAGGATGGTGACTACAGATGCTAGTAGGTTGATGTAGAGTGACTATAGATAGAAGATGGAGATCATAGATGGTAGTAGGTTGGTGTAGAGTGACTGTAGATAGAGGATGGTGATTATAGATGGTAGTAGGTTGATGTAGAGTGACTATAGATAGAGGGTGGTGATTATATATGATAGTAGGTTGATGTAGAGTGACTATAGATAGAGGATGGTGACTACAGATGGTAGTAGGTTGATGTAGAGTGACTATAGATAGAGAATGGTGATTATAGATGGTAGTAGGTTGGTGTAGAGTGACTATAGATAGAGGATGGTGATTATAGATGGTAGTAGGTTGATGTAGAGTGACTATAGATAGAGGATGGTGATTATAGATGGTAGTAGGTTGATGTAGAGTGACTATAGATAGAGGATGGTAACTACAGATGATAGTAGGTTGATGTAGAGTGACTGTAGATAGAGGATGGTGATTATAGATGGTAGTAGGTTGATGTACAGTGACTATAGATAGAGGATGGTAACTACAGATGATAGTAGGTTGATGTAGAGTGACTGTAGATAGAGGATGGTGATTATAGATGGTAGTAGGTTGATGTAGAGTGACTATAGATAGAGGATGGTAACTACAGATGATAGTAGGTTGATGTAGAGTGACTATAGATAGAGGATGGTAACTACAGATGATAGTAGGTTGATGTAGAGTGACTGTAGATAGAGGATGGTGATTATAGATGCTAGTAGGTTGATGTAGAGTGACTATAGATAGAGGATGGTAACTACAGATGATAGTAGGTTGATGTAGAGTGACTGTAGATAGAAGATGGTGATTATAGATGATAGTAGGTTGATGTAGAGTGACTATAGATAGAGGATGGTAACTACAGATGATAGTAGGTTGATGTAGAGTGACTGTAGATAGAGGATGGTGATTATAGATGCTAGTAGGTTGATGTAGAGTGACTATAGATAGAGGATGGTAACTACAGATGATAGTAGGTTGATGTAGAGTGACTGTAGATAGAGGATGGTGATTATAGATGATAGTAGGTTGATGTAGAGTGACTATAGATAGAGGATGGTAACTACAGATGATAGTAGGTTGATGTAGAGTGACTATAGATAGAGGATGGTAACTACAGATGATAGTAGGTTGATGTAGAGTGACTATAGATAGAGGATGGTGACTACAGATGATAGTAGGTTGATGTAGAGTGACTGTAGATAGAGGATGGTGATTATAGATGGTAGTAGGTTGATGTAGAGTGACATCATAAATAATAAAATTTAAAAAAAAAGTAATTGAGGTTGTAATTAGATTCATGCTAAAATTAGTTATCGCAACACTTTAAAGGTTCAAAAACACAATTGTTTTTAAAGCAGGTTCATATTTAAATTCATTCCAAAATTGCCTGTTTCTAAGAACCTCTATGTTACCGTAGGCCATATGGCCAGTTCAATAACTGTTTTTACCTTGTGTTTATACATAGCCTATCCGAAGATGGAATGATCAAAATATGCCCTGATACCCGATTCAGAACTCAGTTCAGAGAAGATCTTATATTGACTTAAAATTTAGTTGCATGCAACAGCCGTTGATATTAGTCTTCACGGAAAACCCTAGGTGACTTGTCGGGAGGTCGGGAATGCATGCTGTTTCTGCAGGACACCTTCTTAGCAAAGTCAGTGCTGTTCATGTATCTAAGAGAAACATATATGTTCTACCTAAGTCTATTTACTTGTGTATATAAAGAAAGACTATATAAATAAGAGTTAAAACATTTTAATTAATAACTAATGTATAAAAATCGAAAAACCTTAAGGCTGTACAATATAAATGTATAAAATATAAATTTTACGATTTATAGGCAAATATTGTCATAATCACCTAGAGTTCTGTGGTTGGTTCTCAACCTTCCTGACTTGGCGCCACATTGTTTAAATAACCCTTCTTTCAGTAGAGTGAAAGCGAATCAAACAATGTTGATGTTGTATATAAACACCGTCGACATCTACCACTTAAAAAGTCAAACACTGCTACTCAGGACTATCATAGGTGATGTCAGTTGTTAATTGTCAGGATCAGCCTTTATCTGTGGTTTCAACTCATATTTGTCTGCGATGGAATTTTTAGAACCCTCATCAAAAGCCTTGTTTTCTTTTCCTGTCGGAAATGTATAACTAACGTCACCGTCGTCTTCAAAGCATTTGAAGATATCAAATTTTCTAGATAAATTAAACTTAACAAATAAACAATGTGTAAATATTGAGACAAGAATAATAGTAACAAGAGATATCAACATACTTAACGTTTTAAAAGGAAACAACTGTCCAGCCTCTGGATCAAACCATGGATACTCAATTACTGGTGATAGACCTAAAGTTGGTTCACCACCTAGTATACGAAACACTAAACCTAAAATAAAACCCATTATTGAACCATATGTATTCGAATATGGAAAGTAAATTACTAAAGTCAATTGGGGAAATAAAATAACATAAACTAAATCTGAACAAAGATAGAACAGATAATAAACTGATTGTATTTCTATAGCCAGTGCGGCCGCTGTGACTGCTATAACCACTTGAGCACCTCTCATAACCCATAATATGACTGTTTCTCTGGGCTGAAAAAAAGTAAACAAAACATTTACTGTTACTATATCTGGCTAAATTGAGCAACAATTGCATTTTCATATCAAGCTATCATATACATTGAAAATCGAACAAAATGCAAAATAGTTTGAGGTCGTTTCTAGGTCGTTTTCCAGCTCGGTTGCTGACGTTTCTTGTCGGATCATTTTTAGTTAATATGGATATCGTGGTAATAAACAAATACAATTACCTTATTTCCACTAAATTTTGTAAAAAGATCTCCAAATACATTCCTTGCAAACATTGAGCTAGCGGATAAAAATGACGAATCTGTTGATGACATAACTGCAGCAGATACAGCTCCAAGGGCGATAATCCCGACCCACTCTGGACACAAATACCTCAAAACAAGCGGTAATATAATGTTATAGTTGTTCGCTACTGTATCGGGATATGCATAATCAGTTTTATTCCAATCTACAATAAATATATAAAAAAACAACATTTTTATAGCCTGTATTTTTGAAACAAGTTTAAATCGGAAGAACAAGGTCATTTTTATGGGTCAGTCGAAAAGTCTTCGACATACTATGTGTCTATGGACAAGTCTACAATAATGTAACATACGTCTATAAAAAAAACTACAACATTGTAACATTTTTGTAAAGAAAAGTGTACAACGTTATAACATGTGTCTAAAGAAAAGACTACAACACAATAAAATGTGTTAATCGAAAAACCTGCAGCTTGTTACAAGTATCAATCGAAAAGGCGGCAAAATTCTAACATGTATCAATTGAAAAGTCTATAACCTTGCCAACGAAAAAACCTGCAATATTGTTACATGTATCAATCAATCAAAAATTCTTACAATGTTGTAACATGCACATTGTAGGCCTAACATGTTTGATTTAAAAGCCTACAATATTGTAACATCCTGTCAATCGAAAAGCCTGCTTGGTAACATGAGACTTATACCTATGTACCGATTAAAAGTCAATACTCTATAAAACATACAATCCTTTATAATGCAATAGCATACCGAGGAAGAAAAATAATAGCTTACCAGCAGCAGCACCAGCGGCACCAATTAAAATAGCAGGAATAACCATAATACAGCAACCCAAGGCTCCAGCAAACGATAAACTTCTAGCAACATTTACTGATCTCGCTGACAGTACTCTTTGAAAATACACCTGGAAAGTATTGCAGTAAATTGCAACTTATAAAACAGTGGAGAATATATTATACAATAGAGAAACGTGCACTGATGGAAATGGTCAGCAGCCCCAGCCAGGCCCGTAGCCAAGGGGGGGATTGGGGGGGCTTGGCCCCCCCTAATTTAAATCTTGCCCCCCTAAAAAAATCTCAAGTGTTATTTTTAAAAGATATATTAATTCATTTTACTGAGTCAAGGGGTGTCTTTTTTTTAGCAGGAAATGTTAAGAATTTGCGTTTTCAGGTATCTGATTCTCAAAATTGTCCAGTGTTCGTCCCGCAGTCCCTTAAATTCATCAGGAAATCGCGTTTTCACGAGTCAAATTCGCAGAATTTTCTAGAAGAGATCCCCCGACTTCAGGAAATCGTGTTTTTCAAGGCTTCCAATTGGCGTTCTCGACAGCTCAGACCCTATTCAAATAACCTTAAAACTTAAACCCTGTCTGAAATTCGCGTCTAAATCTCTTGGTTTTTTTTTTAAAACAGGATCTCTTTGACCCTATAGAAATAATCTGTACATCTTTTTCTCGATTTTGCTATGTTTTAGTCGCACAGGCCATCTACAAGTAAACCATAAATTCACCAGGAAATGTCAGAAAATATCGTTTCAGAGAGTCAAATTCTCAAAATTTTCTAGAAGAGACTTCAGGAAATCGTGTTTCCAGACTTCCAATTGGCGTTCAAAATTGGCAGCAAAAAAAAGTGTGTAATTCTCAAAATTTTCTAAGCGACATACCTCAGACCTTATTCAAATAACCTTAAACCCTAAATTCGCCGGGAAATGTCTTTAATTGGCGTCTAAATCTCAAAATGTTTTCAGACAAGAACTTTTTGAACCTGTAGAAATAATCTTGAACCTTGAATTCGCGGGAAAATATCAGGAAATGTCAGGATATCGCGCTTCAAGGAGTCAAATTATCTAAATTTTCTAGGGGTTCCCAAACTTCAGAAAATCCCATTTCCAGGCTTCCGACTGCACCAATAAATGTAGAAATAACTCTACAGATGGCACTGTAATGGCGTAACAATGCATTGCAATAACACAAAGTTTTCCATAAATGGGGGTGATGGTGTCTTTGGGTGGATACCTAAACTGCCCCCCTTGATTGGACGTTTGCCCCCCTAAAAGTTCTTGGCAGGCTACGGGCCTGGCCCCAGCTTATAGCGTGTATTACTTATAATATTTATCTTAAATTTGTCTTAACCATTGTAGCTACCAACGGAGACATGTATTATAGAGAAGAAAAAAAGATTTAAAAGGGCTCGAATCCTATCAAGTTACCTGCCACGGTATGCCACCAAATATCAGTAAAAGAAAACCATCTATATATACACCAGATTGAGATGCTTCTACAGGTTCTATCCAAACAGATGT
This sequence comes from Lottia scabra, assembly GCA_029955415.1. Classification (NCBI taxonomy): domain Eukaryota; kingdom Metazoa; phylum Mollusca; class Gastropoda; family Lottiidae; genus Lottia; species Lottia scabra. Next base: position 21,544,885 of record JARJEI010000004.1, read on the forward strand.
AGCATTAATTGATATGGATTCAACTGCTTCATGTGTTAATGCAAATGGAACAGAAAGCCACTGAAATGATAAAAAAATAATACATCCGAAACAACAGTATTCATATTCTGATCTCATAAAAAAAGAAAATCGCCTACTAAGCTTTAATGCAGGCCTTCTCAATTAATTTGTGTAAAGGGCCAATAGCATTTTATGAAAAAAAATAAGGGCCAAATAGAGCTTAGCAAGCATAGCGAGTAGAACGCTTTAGCAGAAGGGGTTACTCTTGTAACCATTTGAGAAGGCCTGCTTTAATGCATTTTATAACTAGTAAATTTTGCAATAGCATTATGGCTATAATATTGCGTTGATTTTTTTTCCATTTAGCTCGTAATCGTTAGTTCTTTCTCATACCTTGACTGCACAATCGGCCATAGGTGGACAGGCCCGTAGCCAAGGGGGGGATTGGGGGGGCTTGGCCCCCCCTAATTTAAATCTTGCCCCCCTAAAAAAATCTCAAGTGTTATTTTTAAAAGATATATTAATTCATTTTACTGAGTCAAGGGGTGTCTTTTTTTTAGCAGGAAATGTTAAGAATTTGCGTTTTCAGGTATCTGATTCTCAAAATTGTCCAGTGTTCGTCCCGCAGTCCCTTAAATTCATCAGGAAATCGCGTTTTCACGAGTCAAATTCGCAGAATTTTCTAGAAGAGATCCCCCGACTTCAGGAAATCGTGTTTTTCAAGGCTTCCAATTGGCGTTCTCGACAGCTCAGACCCTATTCAAATAACCTTAAAACTTAAACCCTGTCTGAAATTCGCGTCTAAATCTCTTGGTTTTTTTTTTAAAACAGGATCTCTTTGACCCTATAGAAATAATCTGTACATCTTTTTCTCGATTTTGCTATGTTTTAGTCGCACAGGCCATCTACAAGTAAACCATAAATTCACCAGGAAATGTCAGAAAATATCGTTTCAGAGAGTCAAATTCTCAAAATTTTCTAGAAGAGACTTCAGGAAATCGTGTTTCCAGACTTCCAATTGGCGTTCAAAATTGGCAGCAAAAAAAAGTGTGTAATTCTCAAAATTTTCTAAGCGACATACCTCAGACCTTATTCAAATAACCTTAAACCCTAAATTCGCCGGGAAATGTCTTTAATTGGCGTCTAAATCTCAAAATGTTTTCAGACAAGAACTTTTTGAACCTGTAGAAATAATCTTGAACCTTGAATTCGCGGGAAAATATCAGGAAATGTCAGGATATCGCGCTTCAAGGAGTCAAATTATCTAAATTTTCTAGGGGTTCCCAAACTTCAGAAAATCCCATTTCCAGGCTTCCGACTGCACCAATAAATGTAGAAATAACTCTACAGATGGCACTGTAATGGCGTAACAATGCATTGCAATAACACAAAGTTTTCCATAAATGGGGGTGATGGTGTCTTTGGGTGGATACCTAAACTGCCCCCCTTGATTGGACGTTTGCCCCCCTAAAAGTACTTGGCAGGCTACGGGCCTGTAGGTGGAACAGTCAAATGAAGATTACATTGCAACAGTTTGTATTGAAGAACAACATATTTTATGCAATAGACAAACTTGTGAAAAGCTAAAAAGATTCGCATGATTACATAATATGTTCAACTATAAGAGGTATATATATACAATATTGTATTCTATATGAAAATTTCAGTTCTAATCTATACATACCAATCCTAAGAACATACAAATAAGCTGTAAAACATCTGTATAAGCTACAGAATATAATCCTCCAACCAAGGTGTATAGTAAAGCTACAGCCGCTGATACAATAACTGCTATTTTAGAATCTAATTCTAAAATGACTGATAGAGATCCTCCTGTAAAATGAAATAAACCCTTTTGATAATAATATCAATGTAAAAAATTACTGATGTATAGTGTTACAGTGTACATATTAAGCCTTCCATCACATGTTTTTGTGCATGTTATTTTGATGCTTGACTCGCTTGCTTCTCAACTTACAGTTGCTTTTGATATCAGTTGTGATAATGTCCTTCAGTGATTGCGTGACTCGCTTGCTTCTCAACTTACAGTTGCTTTTGATATCAGTTGTGATAATGTCCTTCAGTGATTGCGTGACTCGCTTGCTTCTCAACTTACAGTTGCTTTTGATATCAGTTGTGATAATGTCCTTCAGTGATTGCATGACTCGCTTGCTCCTCAACTTACAGTTGCTTTTGATATCAGTTGTCATAATGTCCTTCGTGATTAATTACTTTAAATTAATAAACTGGTGATTGAATGCATAACTGGTAAATAAGATGAAAACACATACCCAAAGCGTTTAATATGGCTGCAGACCAAAATGTTTCCCCTAATAAAGCCGGTATAAAGAGTATTGCTGCCATAACTTCGCCATACTTTCTTTGGTAAGGATCTAACATGGTCGCATATTCTTTTGTTCTCAGTTCAGATGCAAAAAACAATCCTCCTGTAATAAAAGCAGAGTTTGTTAAATAATCAAGTTTAAAAGCCAACATAAACCCATGCCAAAAGATTGAGGCAACGCTTTGTCTCATCAAAAAAAGCATAAACGTGGAATATTTTTTTCAATGCACCAACAAAAAGATATATTGTGGAATGTGGATTTCTGAATCTAAATAATCTAAAAAATTATATTATTCTTTCGATAGACGGGGAACAATACTTCAGAAATGTAAAAAGAAATGATTACCCAAGCACAATGCTATGGTATATCCTACAGGAGCCTGACACCACCATAATCCATAATCAGCTACAATTTCAGCAGATCCATTGATATAGCCGCCTCCAACCCATGTAGCTGAAAATTATATTTTTTATTAAAATATTATTTTTTACATCTCTTCGGTCTTTCGCGAAATTGTTTACGTTTAGTTGCATGCAAGAATATATTGTATATGTATGTATCTTGTATAATGAAACACTTATTCTTTTTAACGAAAAAACGATGAATCGAATTATTGTTCTAAGAATGAAATACAAACCTGTCATGGTAAAAACGCCAACAAATACTCCAATACTCCTCCCTGCAAGCATCGTATCTTCACTATCAGCTTTTTTACCTCTCTTATTTCTCCATGCTGCCCAGATACCAAAAGCCAATATCAGCAGATAAAACACTACTAATGATATGATACCACCAATACTAACTGCCATTTTAAATGATCTTCGGATAAATCTCGTACCTCAAAATAAAAATTATTGATATTCATTCATTTATCGGCCCATGTTATTTGATGACACAGCAAACAACTTCAATAATAGATCATTTGTGAATAATAACATAATAGTTTATTTCAAATAGAATTTGATTCGAATATAACTCAACTAAAATTTCACTTTATCTTTTTGTGTTTTCAGCTCTTTACATCGTATAATAATATAACCCTTGTGCTTAAAATCAAAATAACCCTATGGCGTTCAACCCCGTAAACATGACATGACCTACTTTGAGTTATTTGTTTACAGTTGTATTTTTAAGGTATGAAATAAAACGGTGAGAATTACCTGAATATGATATAAACTTTATATATACATTCTCTACTTATCTGTACTTTGAAATATTCTTGAAAGTAAAGTAGCAAATATGAGTTAGCGAATACACTTTTATTCGCCAATTGAGGTCAATAAGTTTATGATCATCAATAAACTTATAAGATTTGAACGACATATAGAAGCGAGGAGCACATATAACAAAACACAAGACAATATTATGGAATATAACACACTTCTTTAAAACGGATAAGCACATAACGTTTCAACACAATATACACGTGTCGTCATCAGATGTAATGGTGAGAGAATAAAACATAACAATATATATACTAACAAGAAACAGAAAGAGATTAAGGGGGACAATAGATAAAAGGATGATAAACAAACTCTGTCTGTTTCTTGTTAGTATATATATTTTATGTTTTATTCTCTCACCATTACATCTGATCTATATTGTGTTGAAACGTTATATGCTTAACTGTATTAAAGAAGTGTGTTATATTCCATAATATTAGCTTGTGTTTTGTTATCAATAAACTTGTAACATTGAAGAATCTAATCCACAAATGTCTTAACTTAAACTTGTTGTCTCATGATAATTATAATGCCTTTAACTGACTGTCTATATAAAATATAACTTACTATGAAAGATGTCTTGAAATGTCTAGAGGACGATTTACATCTGTTAAACTCCCAACTGCATGTATAAGTAAGTTCTCATCTATTCAACTTTTATCAAGTTGGTCATCTACACTCCAATCCCTTTCTTACTACTTTTCATTGTGTTATACGCTCGATTGAAGACGTGGGTAGCTCAATGGTGACGTAGAGAAACGGCGTTTATTCGTCAACATTCTTGTGGTTTCTGTATAGATGTATTGTTGTCAGTCCTATTAGCGTTAAATCCAAGTTCACTCTACCAGAACATCCGCTTACATTCTGCCACTAGCTCAGGCCTTCTCACTAAATTTTTGTAATGCGCCAAATGTATTTTATGAATGAATTATAGTGTATAGTAACAAGTAGTGGTCAGAATGGTGCATCCTTTTTGAATCTGCGTTTGGAATATGACAAAAAACATAGACTTAGTGTTGAATTGTATGGTAAGAGCAATTATTCCTTTTGTATGCAGCTACCCTCAACTGTTACTAAACCACCTCAACAATATCCACCCCCGCATGAAATTCACAGTAGAACACGAGTCTGAAAAAAAGCAAATTCCGTTCTTTGATGTTTTAGTAGACAGATCATCCAACAGCCTCCGTACCTCAGTATACCGCAAACCTACCCATACAGACCAATACATCCATAACAGTTCTTGCCATCCAACCAAAGTCAAGACAGGTATTATCTCCACCCTAGCCAACCTATTATGTGACGAAGAACTATTAGAGAAAGAAATTAACTACCTACAGAAAGTACTAACAGAATACAACAACTATCCAGAAAAGTTAGTAAACCAATCCATCACATAGACACTAACCCCAACCTGCAAACCTCCTCCATCCCTGAAACGAATTGCACTATTTAGAGTCATTATACCATTTATAGGTCCAACGAGTCATGAGATCAAAAGAATACTCTCTAAACAGCTTGGGGCAGATATTATCTTCAGCAGCAGCAGTAACATGCTAAAAGCGGATGGTCGCATCACCAAGCCTGAACCAGACCCCAAATAAGTTATTTACCAGATACCGTGCGACTGCAATAATACTTACATAGGTGAAACATCCCGTCCCTTCTCCGTCAGACTAAAAGAACACAAAACATCAGTAACAAACGAGAGGAAAACAAATCTGCCGTAGCAGAGCACCTAGACAAGAAACCAGGACACAACATCAAATGGGACAAAGCAGAGATTCTAGCTACCAACCTCTCTGAATGGAAAACCAGAGTTCTCCGAGAAGCTCTTGAAATATAGAAACATAAGCCTCAATTAAATAGGGACAGTGGTAATTTTTTGACAAATATTTGGGGAAAATTATTCTCAAAATAGTTCGTGCCTAATAATCCTCCCCTTGGTTTTTGTTATTCATTGTTTTATTACTCCTAGTCATCAGTGCTCTTAATTACCCTTGTACTCTTTGTTCCCTTTGTTGTCTTATATTTATCCTTAACTAGTGCTTGATTGTTGTTATAATTTGTTTTTTCCTTTAATCTTCCCAATGGCTTCACACTTTTCATTATATAGTATATTGTTTTTAATTCATTTTACTTGATAACGTTACTTGTATGTGCTTCGAAACGTAGAATGTAATAAATGCAGAAGTATTATATATCCATATATCTTAGTGTTTTAATGCATTTTAATATCGGTTATTTCCCTTGCACTCACTCCACATAAAAATTATTCAAATCTACTTTTTGAATTATCTTTCTTTTCACCATTTTCGTAGTTACATGACGATTGTTTATTTCTGTCAAATTTTGGTAAAAGTGGGAAAATAGTTGCTTCCTGTATATTGCGATGTTTATAACCGACAGAGATTTGCAATTTTCTTGGTCATCATTTATTGGTTTTTGAGGAGACACTTAAGTATTATCTGTAAGGCTTTCATGTGACATATTGGAAAGTTTTCAGCGAGATTTCTAGAGAACGTTATAGAAGATTGAATTTCATGGTTAAATGATATAGCTTTGTTTGGCTAGGTTATTGTTGAATTTAGTGTTTATGGAGGCATTTAGGCCTACTTGATGTTTAAGAAGTTATCAAAACGTACAATGTTTGGGTACCGGTATCCTGGTTTTCAGACATTGTACAATTAATCTAGTGAGGAAAAAGGGAAAAGTACAATTCCAAGTTTCGGGTATTTTTGAAGAAATTATAAGACACATTTGAAGACTATTTACATGTATTCAAGACCCAAAAGTAACCACCGACAATGCCGAAAGAAAACAACATTTGGTTTTGTCGAATAATATAAAATATTTGGTAGAAAACAACCCAACATACAAATTAATATAAACAACAATACTGGTTGGTATTAGATACAAACAACAATATTACATTGGATAAACATGTACAGTCGTTATTATTTACATACATATCTTTTCAAATATCAACTGACTGTTAACACGATTGGAATACAAACAATTATTATTTTTATTATTCCGGCTTTTTATGACATTAGAAATACAGAATCAAAGAGTATCGAAAAATCACAAAGATTCTCAAAAAGATGTCACTTAAAATTATCATTTGTCTTTATAAACGCTTTGGTAAAATTATATCTTCTAAAAAATTTCTGGGTTTGTCCTTCATTCAAAGTTAGCAAAAAAACCAAACTGATTTTCATCTAATCTTCATAGCCTACAAATCAGAAAAAAATAATGTTACTTATGACAATTACGACATTTTCATGGTCCCAAACGTTATAAGAGGAAAAATCCATTTTAAGTGATTTTGTAAATATCCGATGTATATAGCTCCTGCTTGGGTGTTTTTCTGTATATCGATGCATTGGAAAAGTCATGTTCTTAAGCAACGACACATCACAATTTAAAATGTATCCTCTAAAGAATTATCGGCTTCTACTGCACATCGTCATCGAACCCGCTCCACTTGCTACTGAGCGATCATGTATGAAACTTAACACACAAATACCAACATGTATCCTTGATATTCACGGCGAGTTTCAGATCATTCACAGGGGAAGAGAACTCAACTTTTTCGTTTTTGCATTGTCAAATAATTCAATTGCGAAACACTCGACCCAATTGTCAATATTTCCAAATGTTGTAACGATTGCAGAAGCAGTTATTTTCATTCCTTGAATGTAACCTATCATAGTTGTTTAAGCTTTTGTTCTTTAAATCGTCCATTTAACATCAACTCAGTTGACTTTGATATTGAATTATAACAAAGTTACTTTGCTACTGGAAATCTTAACGTCTGGTTAATCGAAGATTTTCGATGCAATTTACCAATGAGTCTTATTGGTTAAGAAATAACCCTCTAATAATCGAAATTAATTTCGAGCATCTCGTGATTTGCAAGCAACGATTAGATGTGATAAGTATGGCATACTTCTGCTTAAAGCGATACAACATCGTAGAATGAACAAAAAAATTAAGTTCTCAAACTTGGTCAATCAGAGTTATATATTCATCAACGATGTCCAAAGTATACAAAACTTATAAAATTATGTAAATTTCCATATAATAACAGGTTATAATTGATAAACGCCTTAAATTCGATTTTAATAAGGGTTTTCAATTATTGTATATAAACATAGTTTTCTGGATTTATCAGATTATTCAGGTAATCTGTTATATAGTTATGCAATCAGGCAAGTCCCTTGATGAATATATACTCTTATTACCCGAGTTTTAAAATTAAGATTTTTTGTTCATTCGAAGAGGTTGTATTCCCTTAAGGAACATAAGCTTGAAGACTGATAATGTACTTGACATGCTTATAAATGTGTGTTGATGGCCGAAATTTTAATAAAAGAGTTCTACATTACTTACTATCTTCATAATTTAAACATTGCTGTATTATTTTAAAGGAACGGGACTGGACTGTAGGATTTTGGAAGCCACGAAATGGTGATGGTTCTTCTTCAACTGAACTTCGAGATTCCTGTACACTTATTATTCCTTGACTTACAACATTTCTGATAAAAGAAAATTTTAATTGGCATTAACTTATTAAAATGTAAACAACTTTATAATGTCTTGCAGTTGTGACACGTGCCAATTTTCATGCCAACTGTCACTAACAAAAATATTTCCCCCAAAACCTAACTAGTCTTATCCCATGATGGTTCAATAATTCATTTGGTCCATGGCGATGTTTTTGCAACAGCTCTGTCAAAATTTGGTCTGAACACTGCGACCCAGAGAGAGTCAATGACCACACAGAAACGGTTATACTTACCTTTGTACAATAAGGTCTAGCTCATTTCCACTTCTGATTATTTCCATCTTAGCACTTTGATGAGATAAGTATTGGGCTGGTGTTTTAGCAATTTGTAAAATGGCATCACCAGGTCGAACACCACTTTTATAAGCTATACCTCGTGGATTTACCTACAAAATAATACAGAAGATGCCGTAAGATACATCGGAAGAATCAAATACAATACAGAACACAGTCATTTTGATAAGAAAGATTTTGCAGCTTATGGGATCTGTTTGTTACGTCAGAATGGAAAAAGGGGACAGGCGATTCTTCCCGATGTTTTTTGGTTAGATCTTCTTAATTAATGAAATTAGGATCGATAAACATATTCATACAACAACAATCTAGCAATGGTTGATATTTCAATTCAAAGAACATGTTCCTGGCCAAGGTCACTGCATCAGAGGAGATATACATGTATTATTATCTTAGTGTTCGGTAATTGATAAGAGCCAGAGAGAGTATTATTTTGGAAAGAATCCATTAGGCTGTAGATATCAACTATAAGAAATTATGATAGACAAGAATGTTTTTATACTACTAATTATTTTAACAGTAAAACACCAAACTGTTCCATCAATATATACAAGATAAAGTCAGAATAACATAATTGGGGTTGAAGTTCATTACGTTTTCGCACTCACTTGGGTGTCTTTGGGGAGACTATACTGAAAGGTTAGAAATCGTATTTGCAAATATCACAGATTATATGTTAGAAAGATCCTAGACTACGGCTCATTCTAATTCTAAAATGACGCCTAATGATAAGGAGATGACATTAAAAGAAACGCCCAAGCTTGAATGTGGATGGTTGCAATTTTGACCATAAGTAACTGATAACGATTTTTCAGTCGTCGATGCTCTCATAAATCGACCCTATCCAGCGGTCACCATATTGTCACCATATTGTCACCATTTGTTAGCAGTCGTTGAATTAAGCAACACTAGCTAATTTCAAAATATAAACAACATATTTGTCAAAGTACCTTTGTTTTGTTCTTTTAATAAACGTCGTTTTAATTTGTTTGATTTGCGGTGTAGATCTAATTATGGCAAAATGTCATCCACTTACACCATCATTTTCATTGTTTTTCGCCAGTTATCAGACTTTTATTTATGAATACACTCCGTATTGGTTGTATTTCAAATGTATGTTTATTAACCTGAATAGTCCTGGATTGTATTTCTCTGTTTACGGAAATGACAGAATGAACTTTTGATCTTACTGTATATTGAAATAATAAAATGCTAAACAGGTGATATATAGAGGTAGAAAGATGTAACTTGATATGGTTTACCTATAGAACTCGTGCTTCTATCTAGTTCATATTCTGTGCCAGTAATTTTCATTTGGCACTGCTCTATATACTGTAACCACCTACTACTGAAGGCTATATCAAAGAAAAAATAAACACGAATGGCCTTGAAACATTAGTTCTTCAGTCAGCTGTTAAAGTATGAAATGAGGTCGTTTTGTCTAATATGGTTTTAAGTTTTCTATGTGACAAATGATTAAGATTATTAGTAAAATAAACCAAAAAAGTATAAAAATTAGTTTCAAACGATTATATATGACAGTCAAGTTTATGACTGACAGTTCATATAGTCAAGTTTATATATGACAGTTTATATAGTCAAGTTTATAAATGACAGTTCATATAGTCAAGTTTATAAATGACAGTTCATATAGTCAAGTTTATATATGACAGTTCATATAGTCAAGTTTATAGATGACAGTTTATATAGTCAAGTTTATATATGACAGTTCATATAGTCACGTTTATGACTGACAGTTCATATAGTCAAGTTTATAACTGACAGTTCATATAGCCAAGTTTATAACTGACAGTTCATATAGTCAAGTTTATAACTGACAGTTCATATAGTCAAGTTTATAACTGACAGTTTATATAGTCAAGTTTATATATGACAGTTTATATAGTCAAGTTTATAAATGACAATTCATATAGTCAAGTTTATAAATGACAGTTCATATAGTCAAGTTTATAAATGACAGTTCATATAGGCAAGTTTATGACTGCCAGTTTATATAGTCAAGTTTATAACTGACAGTTTATATAGTCAAGTTTATAACTGACAGTTTATATAGTCAAGTTTATAACTGACAGTTCATATAGTCAAGTTTATAACTGACAGTTCATATAGTCAAGTTTATAACTGACAGTTTATATAGTCAAGTTTATATATGACAGTTTATATAGTCAAGTTTATAAATGACAGTTCATATAGTCAAGTTTATAACTTTATAAATGACAGTTCATATAGGCAAGTTTATGACTGACAGTTTATATAGTCAAGTTTATAACTGACAGTTTATATAGTCAAGTTTATATATGACAGTTCATATAGTCAAGTTTATAACTGACAGTTTTTATAGTCAAGTTTATAACTGACAGTTCATATAGTCAAGTTTATAAATCACAGTTTATATAGTCAAGTTTATAACTGACAGTTCATATAGTCCAGTTTATATATGACAGTTTATATAGTCAAGTTTATAACTTTATAACTGACAGTTCATATAGTCAAGTTTATAACTGACAGTTCATATAGTCAAGTTTATAACTGACAGTTCATATAGTCAAGTTTATAACTGACAGTTTATATAGTCAAGTTTATATATGACAGTTCATATAGTCAAGTTTATAACTGACAGTTTATATAGTCCAGTTTATATATGACAGTTTATATAGTCAAGTTTATAAATGACAGTTCATATAGTCAAGTTTATAACTGACAGTTTATATAGTCAAGTTTATAAATCACAGTTCATATAGCCATGTTTATAACTGACAGTTCATATAGCCAAGTTTATAACTGACAGTTCATATAGTCAGGTTTATCAATGACAGTTCATATAGTCAAGTTTAAAAATGACAGTTCATATAGTCAGTCAAGTTTATAACTGATAGTTCATATAGCCATGTTTATAACTGACAGTTCATAAAGTCAAGTTTATCAATGACAGTTCATATAGTCAAGTTTATAACTGACAATTCATATAGTCAAGTTTATAAATGACAAGTTTCAGAAAAACACAATAGTATACAGACAAGCATATTTAATAATGACAGTCCAGATACACTAGTAATGTAAGAATGGATCATCACCGGTCACCACGTTCGTAATTCACAATACATAATTTCTCTAGCCGGATGAAAGTCATGTACATATAACCTTGAAATTACACAACGGAGGGCAGGTGTATTATCTATAAAGTAATAACATAAAACTATTACTAGGTCTGATAATATGTACGTGTGTTCATCCATGTTGTTTGTTTTCCCATGTGGTTTTCTCTAGGTACATAAGTAAAGTTTTAGTGAACAATATAATTAAAATACAAATTTTAGTGTTTTAACAAGGTTTTCCTTTTTACTGAAAATGCCTTTTTAACTCGTAAAATATTACTCTGTGCATTTGATCAAATTCCAATAACATTAGCAACAGTTATAGTAAAGAAGACCAGCTGCTGAAAGAAAAAAACTAATTATGCTGGATGTGTGAACTGGTCGAACTGGATGATAAGCTGAGGTCAAGAAAACAGCCTTGAACATCTAAAAAGCCACTAACCACTGATTTGGGGCAGTTGTTTTTTTTTTATCAGAAAATCAAATCAAAATATAATTTTTGGTCTATTGTAAGCTCTGAGGGGCATAATTCTACCAAACTTCAGTAACATTTGAAACACTAACCTTTAAAAGTGAATTGTTGTGTAATTATTGATATTATCTATGTAATGGACAGGAAACGTTTATATCTTAATTCTCTTTAATGTTATTCTACTTAGCATAATGCGAATAACAAATCTGTACTGTTGTTTTTTGGTTGCTTTTACATAATGTCGATCTGATTTTAATTATAACTTAAAAGATATAAACTTAGATGAGGAAATACATGAAAATGTTTTTTATAACTTTTGATAATAAGTATAAGAGGATTAAACAATATCCATTGAATCAGTTTGAAAAGATTTTTGAGGAAATCGCTATATTATAATTATTAAGTGTTATTACGTCCAGTAGAATATATAGAGCTAGTGAACTATACAGTTAGTATTTGTATTATTTAAGATAAGGAACTCCATGTTATTGTCTACACTATGTCAGATGTAAACCAGGTTTCCCTTATAGTTATCACATGTTTCTTACACATCATCATATTATACAATATATACTTAGTCCCAGAGGATGTTTATAGTTGGTCAGGTTCCAGTTCTAGATATTATCAAGCAAATAAATAACCATAATGCTTGTCAACTTGTGTATATTGACATTCCTAATTCTAATCTAACGCAAATTCAAAATGGATCAAGCAAGTATAGGCAATTCCGTTTACTTCGAACGTTTAAATTCAACTTTGGTGTGTTGCATCGGGTAGGGTGGGGAATGGCAGGTGAGGTGCTTGCAGGAGTTAACTAATTCGAAATTCGAAATATAGGTCTACTTGGTCTCTAACGTATGAGACTATTTAATATATATATATAATATACTCCTAATACACAATTTGATAATAAAGTACGTTTTACATATTGATAGAGAATTGCACCTACATGCCAAGTTGGGAGATAAGAATCAATGTCAATGATAAAGTGCACGTGAAGTGCATCAGCTAATGTTTACAAATTGTCATTAACATCTACATTGAACGGATATAAAGAGATAGATAAGTAGACAATTAATTGGAACTTAAACCGAAGTATAACAACTTCAAAGAATAGCACAATACATGAAAAGTGTTATTGTATACAATTCTGTCAGTGCCAAGTAGGCCTAGAATCTGCAATAGTTTGTCCTTATCTACTGCATATTAGATTACAGCTGATGCTCGCTAAAATATACTTGTATAATACTGGTAAATTGCATTAAAACTACATCATACGTTTTGATACCTTACCTTTTGAATATATACACAACTCCCTAAATCTAAACCACCTTGCATATTAAATCCCCATGGTGTAGAAGTGTTACTCCTTCTCATAGTCACTGATACTATGTCATCCGCCATTTTTGTCAGAAACGAAAAACTTTGAAAGTGTAAAAATAACAACACACTAATATTATGCTTAAATACTGTAGCTATACAGATTCAGTCTAGAGCTCGTTAAACCCAACTTATTTATCACAGTTGTACGTAAATAATACGGAAACAACCGAAGTCGACTCGTGAAAGTATGCCAGCCAAGGAAGATATTAATGATAATGAGAACATTATGTAGGTAGAGCTAATAGATGAGTTGTATAATATATAAACAATGCTTTCTCTCTGTCTAATTAATATAAGTTAGTAGTTGAAGGATGATAGTTGTCACTGATTCTGACATATTATATTATTGTCATTATGAATATAAACCTACATACAGAAAAACAATACCCTCATAACTGTGGCTCAATTTCAAGCCCGGTTTCATGCTGCCAGTGTGATGCAGATTGGAGATGGTGACTTATACATATGGGACAACAAACCGAGGCACCATCTTACTACACAAATATTGCAGGATCTATTACCTAATTTACACAACTCTATGTCATTGCTGAAATCAGACCGTACAGAAATGTCATATGCAATTTGAAGAAGCATATTTCAGATATATATGTGGACGTTCACTGAAAATTTCAGCTGAACATTACCAATCGTGTGTAGTCGAACAGCGTTTTTTAATTTAAAAGTACATCTGCAATTGTGCATGTAAAGCTAAACTTGATGAAATTGACCTCCAGATACAAATTTCATCTAAAAAATTTGGCACAAAATAACTTCATATCGATGTACACACGAATTGCAAGATTCTATCTCTGATAATTTTCGAACAGCAGCCTGTCAAAGTTTTGGCTTTTTCGAGAGCACTGCTTCAAAACGGAAACTAGGCCACCCCAAAACTAAAATGGCCATAACTGGGCCAATTTTGACCCTAGAGGTCTAATTTTTGTGCAGAATACAAATTTAACATTCCCTTCGTCTATTTCAGGCGAAAACGGAAAAAGTTTATTTTTTCAAACTTTCGAGAAAATCGACTTTAAAGTTTGTACCAGTTTTGGAGAGGAAATCTGCATTAAACGGTGTTTCTAGGAAGTTGGCGACACTAAAACTGCTCTGGCGGCCAGACCGTTCGCGGTAGGAACTTGAAATTTGGCACAAAATAACTTCATATTAATGTGCACACGCAGTGCAAATTGCAAGATTATATCTCTGATGGTTTCCGAACAGCAGCCTGTCTAAGTGTTTGCTTTTTCCTGAGCACTGCTTCAAAACGGGAAATAGGCCACCCCAAAACTAAAATGGCCATAACTGGGCCAATTTTGACCCTAGAGGTCTAATTTTTGTGCAGAATACAAATTTAACATTCCCTACGTCTATTTCAGGCGGAAACGGAAAAAGTTTATTTTTTCAAACTTTCGAGAAAATCGACTTTAAAGTTTCACCCAGTTTTGGAGAGGAAATCTGCATTAAACGGTGTTTGCAGGAAGTTGGCGACACTAAAACTGCTCTGGCGGCCAGACAGTTCGCGGTAGGAACTTGAAATTTGGCACAAAATAACTTCATATCGATGTACACAAGCAGTGCAAATTGCAAGATTCTATCTCTGATAGTTTTCGAACATCAGCCTGTCAAAGTTTTGGCTTTTTCGTGAGCACTGCTTCAAAACGGAAACTAGGCCACCCCAAAACTAAAATGGCCATAACTGGGCCAATTTTGACCCTAGAGGTCTAATTTTTGTGCAGAATACAAATTTAACATTCCCTACGTCTATTTCAGGCGAAAACGGAAAAAGTTTATTTTTTGAAACTTTCGAGAAAATCGACTTTAAAGTTTCTACCAGTTTTGGAGAGGAAATCTGCATTAAACGGTGTTTGCAGGAAATTGGCGACACTAAAGCTGCTCTGGCGGCCAGACCGTTCGCGGTAGGAACTTGAAATTTGGTACAAAATAACTTCATATCGATGTACACACGCAGTGCAAATTGCAAGATTCTATCTCTGATAGTTTTCGAACAACAGCCTGTCAAAGTTTTGGCTTTTTCGTGAGCACTGCTTCAAAACGGAAACTAGGCCACCCCAAAACTAAAATGGCCATAACTGGGCCAATTTTGACCCTAGAGGTCTAATTTTTGTGCAGAATACAAATTTAACATTCCCTACGTCTATTTCAGGCGAAAACGGAAAAAGTTTATTTTTTTGAAACTTTCGAGAAAATCGACTTTAAAGTTTCTACCAGTTTTGGAGAGGAAATCTGCATTAAACGGTGTTTGCAGGAAATTGGCGACACTAAAGCTGCTCTGGCGGCCAGACCGTTCGCGGTAGGAACTTGAAATTTGGTACAAAATAACTTCATATCGATGTACACACGCAGTGCAAATTGAAAGATTCTATCTCTGATAGTTTTCGAACAGCAGCCTATCAAAGTTTTGGCTTTTTCGTGAGCAATACAAATTTAACATTCCCTACGTCTATTTCAGGCGAAAACGGAAAACGTTTATTTTTTCAAACTTTCGAGAAAATCGACTTTAAAGTTTCACCCAGTTTTGGAGAGGAAATCTGCATTAAACGGTGTTTGCAGGAAGTTGGCGACACTAAAACTGCTCTGGCGGCCAGACAGTTCGCGGTAGGAACTTGAAATTTGGCACAAAATAACTTCATATCGATGTACACAAGCAGTGCAAATTGCAAGATTCTATCTCTGATAGTTTTCGAACAACAGCCTGTCAAAGTTTTGGCTTTTTCGTGAGCACTGCTTCAAAACGGAAACTAGGCCACCCCAAAACTAAAATGGCCATAACTGGGCCAATTTTGACCCTAGAGGTCTAATTTTTGTGCAGAATACAAATTTAACATTCCCTTCGTCTATTTCAGGCGAAAACGGAAAAGTTTATTTTTTCAAACTTTCGAGAAAATCGACTTTAAAGTTTGTACCAGTTTTGGAGAGGAAATCTGCATTAAACGGTGTTTGTAGGAAGTTGGCGACACTAAAACTGCTCTGGCGGCCAGACCGTTCGCGGTAGGAACTTGAAATTTGGCACACAATAACTTCATATTAATGTGCACACGCAGTGCAAATTGCAAGATTCTATCTCTGATAGTTTTCGAACAGCAGCCTGTCAAAGTTTTGGCTTTTTCCTGAGCACTGCTTCAAAACGGAAACTAGGCCACCCCAAAACTAAAATGGCCATAACTGGGCCAATTTTGACCCTAGAGGTCTAATTTTTGTGCAGAATACAAATTTAACATTCCCAACGTCTATTTCAGGCGGAAACGGAAAAAGTTTATTCTTTCAAACTTTCGAGAAAATCGACTTTAAAGTTTCACCCAGTTTTGGAGAGGAAATCTGCATTAAACGGTGTTTGCAGGAAGTTGGCGACACTAAAACTGCTCTGGCGGCCAGACAGTTCGCGGCAGGAACTTGAAATTTGGCACAAAATAACTTCATATCGATGTACACAAGCAGTGCAAATTGCAAGATTCTATCTCTGATAGTTTTCGAACAGCAGCCTGTCAAAGTTTTGGCTTTTTCGTGAGCACTGCTTCAAAACTTCATATTAATGTGCACACGCAGTGCAAATTGCAAGATTCTATCTCTGATGGTTTTTGAACAGCAGCCTGTCTAAGTTTTTGCTTTTTCCTGAGCACTGCTTCAAAACGGGAACTAGGCCACCCCAAAACTAAATTGGCCATGACTGGGCCAATTTTGACCCTAGAGGTCTAATTTTTGTGCAGAATACAAATTTAACATTCCCGACGTCTATTTCAGGCGAAAACAGAAAAAGGTTATTTTTTCAAACTTTCGAGAAAATCGACTTTAAAGTTTCTACCAGTTTTGGAGAGGAAATCTGCATTAAACGGTGTTTGTAGGAAGTTGGCGACACTAAAACTGCTCTGGCGGCCAGACCGTTCGCGGTAGGAACTTGAAATTTGGCACAAAATAACTTCATATTAATGTGCACACGCAGTGCAAATTGCAAGATTCTATCTCTGATGGTTTTTGAACAGCAGCCTGTCTAAGTTTTTGCTTTTTCCTGAGCACTGCTTCAAAACGGGAACTAGGCCACCCCAAAACTAAATTGGCCATGACTGGGCCAATTTTGACCCTAGAGGTCTAATTTTTGTGCAGAATACAAATTTAACATTCCCGACGTCTATTTCAGGCGAAAACGGAAAAAGTTTATTTTTTCAAACTTTCGAGAAAATCGACTTTAAAGTTTCTACCAGTTTTGGAGAGGAAATCTGCATTAAACGGTGTTTGTAGGAAATTGGCGACACTAAAGCTGCTCTGGCGGCCAGACCGTTCGCGGTAGGAACTAGAATTTTTGCACAAAATAACTTCATATTAATGTGCACACGCAGTGCAAATTGCAAGATTCTATCTTTGATGGTTTCCGAACAGCAGCCTGTCTAAGTTTTTGCTTTTTCCTGAGCACTGCTTCAAAACGGGAACTAGGCCACCCCAAAACTAAAATGGCCATAACTGGGCCAATTTTGACCCTAGAGGTCTAATTTTTGTGCAGAATACAAATTTAACATTCCCTACGTCTATTTCAGACGAAAACGGAAAAACTTTATTTTTTCAAACTTTCGAGAAAATCGACTTTAAAGTTTCTACCAGTTTTGGAGAGGAAATCTGCATTAAACGGTGTTTGTAGGAAGTTGGCGACACTAAAACTGGTCTGGCGGTAGGAACTTGAAATTTGGCACACAATAACTTCATATTAATGTGCACACGCAGTGCAAATTGCAAGATTCTATCTCTGATGGTTTCCGAACAGCAGCCTGTCTAAGTTTTTGCTTTTTCCTGAGCACTGCTTCAAAACGGGAACTAGGCCACCCCAAAACTAAATTGGCCATGACTGGGCCAATTTTGACCCTAGAGGTCTAATTTTTGTGCAGAATACAAATTTAACATTCCCGACGTCTATTTCAGGCGAAAACGGAAAAAGTTTATTTTTTCAAACTTTCGAGAAAATCGACTTTAAAGTTTCTACCAGTTTTGGAGAGGAAATCTGCATTAAACGGTGTTTGTAGGAAGTTGGCGACACTAAAACTGCTCTGGCGGCCAGACCGTTTGCGGTAGGAACTTGAAATTTGGCACAAAATAACTTCATATTAATGTGCACACGCAGTGCAAATTGCAAGATTCTATCTCTGATGGTTTCCGAACAGCAGCCTGTCTAAGTTTTTGCTTTTTCCTGAGCACTGCTTCAAAACGGGAACTAGGCCACCCCAAAACTAAATTGGCCATCACTGGGCCAATTTTGACCCTAGAGGTCTAATTTTTGTGCAGAATACAAATTTAACATTCCCTACGTCTATTTCAGGCGAAAACGGAAAAAGTTTATTTTTTCAAACTTTCGAGAAAATCGACTTTAAAGTTTCTACCAGTTTTGGAGAGGAAATCTGCATTAAACGGTGTTTGTAGGAAGTTGGCGACACTAAAACTGGTCTGGCGGCCAGACCGTTCGCGGTAGGAACTTGAAATTTGGCATTCAATAACTTCATATTAATGTGCACACGCAGTGCTAATTGCAAGATTCTATCTCTGATGGATTCCGAACAGCAGCCTGTCTAAGTTTTTGCTTTTTTTCCTGAGCACTGCTTCAAAACGGGAACTAGGCCACCCCAAAACTAAATTGGCCATGACTGGGCCAATTTTGACCCTAGAGGTCTAATTTTTGTGCAGAATACAAATGTAACATTCCCTACGTCTATCTCAGGCGAAAACGGAAAAAGTTTATTTTTTCAAACTTTCGAGAAAATCGACTTTAAAGTTTCACCCAGTTTTGGAGAGGAAATCTGCATTAAACGGTGTTTGCAAGAAGTTGGCGACACTAAAGCTGCTCTGGAGGCCAGACCGTTCGCGGTAGGAACTTAAAATTTGGCACAAAATAACTTCATATTAATGTGCACACGCAGTGCAAATTGCAAGATTCTATCTCTGATAATTTTCGAACAGCAGCCTGTTAAAGTTTTGGCTTTTTCGTGAGCACTACTTCAAAACGGAAACTAGGCCACCCCAAAACTAAAATGGCCATGACTGGGCCAATTTTGACCCTAGAGGTCTAATTTTTGTGCAGAATACAAATTTAACATTCCCTACGTCTATTTCAGGCGAAAACGGAAAAAGTTTATTTTTTCAAACTTTCGAGAAAATCGACTTTAAAGTTTCTACCAGTTTTGGAGAGGAAATCTGCATTAAACGGTGTTTGTAGGAAATTGGTGACACTAAAGCTGCTCTGGCGGCCAGACCGTTCGCGGTAAGAACTAGAATTTTTGCACAAAATAACTTCATATTAATGTGCACACGCAGTGCAAACTGCAAGTTTTGGAGAGGAAATCTGCATTAAACGGTGTTTGCAAGAAGTTGGCGACACTAAAGCTGCTCTGGAGGCCAGACCGTTCGCGGTAGGAACTTGAAATTTGGCACAAAATAACTTCATATTAATGTGCACACGCAGTGCAAATTGCAAGATTTTATCTCTGATAATTTTCGAACAGCAGCCTGTTAAAGATTTGGCTTTTTCGTGAGCACTGCTTCAAAACCGAAACTAGGCCACCCCAAAACTAAAATGGCCATAACTGGGTCAATTTTGACCCTAGAGGTCTAATTTTTGTGCAGAATACAAATTTAACATTCCCTACGTCTATTTCAGGCGAAAACGGAAAAAGTTTATTTTTTGAAACTTTCGAGAAAATCGACTTTAAAGTTTCTACCAGTTTTGGAGAGGAAATCTGCATTAAACGGTGTTTGTAGGAAATTGGCGACACTAAAGCTGCTCTGGCGGCCAGACCGTTCGCGGTAGGAACTAGAATTTTTGCACAAAATAACTTCATATTAATGTGCACACGCAGTGCAAACTGCAAGATTCTATCTCTGATGGTTTCCGAACAGCAGCCTGTCTAAGTTTTTGCTTTTTCCTGAGCACTGCTTCAAAACGGGAACTAGGCCACCCCAAAACTAAATTGGCCATGACTGGGCCAATTTTGACCCTAGAGGTCTAATTTTTGTGCAGAATACAAATGTAACATTCCCTACGTCTATCTCAGGCGAAAACGGAAAAAGTTTATTTTTTCAAACTTTCGAGAAAATCGACTTTAAAGTTTCACCCAGTTTTGGAGAGGAAATCTGCATTAAACGGTGTTTGCAAGAAGTTGGCGACACTAAAGCTGCTCTGGAGGCCAGACCGTTCGCGGTAGGAACTTAAAATTTGGCACAAAATAACTTCATATTAATGTGCACACGCAGTGCAAATTGCAAGATTCTATCTCTGATAATTTTCGAACAGCAGCCTGTTAAAGTTTTGGCTTTTTCGTGAGCACTGCTTCAAAACGGAAACTAGGCCACCCCAAAACTAAAATGGCCATGACTGGGCCAATTTTGACCCTAGAGGTCTAATTTTTGTGCAGAATACAAATTTAACAATCCCTACGTCTATTTCAGGCGAAAACGGAAAAAGTTTATTTTTTCAAACTTTCGAGAAAATCGACTTAAAAGTTTCTACCAGTTTTGGAGAGGAAATCTGCATTAAACGGTGTTTGTAGGAAATTGGCGACACTAAAGCTGCTCTGGCGGCCAGACCGTTCGCGGTAGGAACTAGAATTTTTGCACAAAATAACTTCATATTAATGTGCACACGCAGTGCAAACTGCAAGATTCTATCTCTGATGGTTTCCGAACAGCAGCCTGTCTAAGTTTTTGCTTTTTCCTGAGCACTGCTTCAAAACGGAAACTAGGCCACCCCAAA
Organism: Lottia scabra; assembly: GCA_029955415.1. Taxonomy (NCBI): domain Eukaryota; kingdom Metazoa; phylum Mollusca; class Gastropoda; family Lottiidae; genus Lottia; species Lottia scabra. The sequence goes on from JARJEI010000004.1 coordinate 21,566,032, forward strand.
ACTAAATTGGCCATGACTGGGCCAATTTTGACCCTAGAGGTCTAATTTTTGTGCAGAATACAAATTTAACATTCCCGACGTCTATTTCAGGCGAAAACGGAAAAAGTTTATTTTTTCAAACTTTCGAGAAAATCGACTTTAAAGTTTCTACCAGTTTTGGAGAGGAAATCTGCATTAAACGGTGTTTGTAGGAAGTTGGCGACACTAAAACTGGTCTGGCGGCCAGACTGTTTGCGGTAAGAACTTGAAATTTGGCACACAATAACTTCATATTAATGTGCACACGCAGTGCAAATTGCAAGATTCTATCTCTGATGGATTCCGAACAGCAGCCTGTCTAAGTTTTTGCTTTTTCCTAAGCACTGCTTCAAAACGGGAACTAGGCCACCCCAAAACTAAATTGGCCATGACTGGGCCAATTTTGACCCTAGAGGTCTAATTTTTGTGCAGAATACAAATTTAACATTCCCGACGTCTATTTCGGGCGAAAACGGAAAAAGTTTATTTTTTCAAACTTTCGAGAAAATCGACTTTAAAGTTTCTACCAGTTTTGGAGAGGAAATCTGCATTAAACGGTGTTTGTAGGAAGTTGGCGACACTAAAACTGCTCTGGCGGCCAGACCGTTTGCGGTAGGAACTTGAAATTTGGCACAAAATAACTTCATATTAATGTGCACACGCAGTGCAAATTGCAAGATTCTATCTCTGATGGTTTCCGAACAGCAGCCTGTCTAAGTTTTTGCTTTTTCCTGAGCACTGCTTCAAAACGGGAACTAGGCCACCCCAAAACTAAATTGGCCATGACTGGCCCAATTTTGACCCTAGAGGTCTAAATGTTGTGCAGAATACCAATTTAACATTCCCTACGTCTATTTCAGGCGAAAACGGAAAAAGTTTATTTTTTCAAACTTTCGAGAAAATCGACTTTAAAGTTTCTACCAGTTTTGGAGAGGAAATCTGCATTAAACGGTGTTTGTAGGAAGTTGACGACACTAAAACTGGTCTGGCGGCCAGACTGTTTGCGGTAAGAACTTGAAATTTGGCACACAATAACTTCATATTAATGTGCACACGCAGTGCAAATTGCAAGATTCTATCTCTGATGGATTCCGAACAGCAGCCTGTCTAAGTTTTTGCTTTTTCCTAAGCACTGCTTCAAAACGGGAACTAGGCCACCCCAAAACTAAATTGGCCATGACTGGGCCAATTTTGACCCTAGAGGTCTAATTTTTGTGCAGAATACAAATTTAACATTCCCTACGTCTATTTCAGGCGAAAACGGAAAAAGTTTATTTTTTCAAACTTTCGAGAAAATCGACTTTAAAGTTTCTACCAGTTTTGGAGAGGAAATCTGCATTAAACGGTGTTTGTAGGAAGTTGGCGACACTAAAACTGCTCTGGCGGCCAGACCGTTTGCGGTAGGAACTTAAAATTTGGCACAAAATAACTTCATATCGATGTACACACGCAGTGCAAATTGCAAGATTCTATCTCTGATGGTTTCCGAACAGCAGCCTGTCTAAGTTTTTGCTTTTTCCTGAGCACTGCTTCAAAACGGGAACTAGGCCACCCCAAAACTAAATTGGCCATGACTGGCCCAATTTTGACCCTAGAGGTCTAATTTTTGTGCAGAATACAAATTTAACATTCCCTACGTCTATTTCAGGCGAAAACGGAAAAAGTTTATTTTTTCAAACTTTCGAGAAAATCGACTTTAAAGTTTCTACCAGTTTTGGAGAGGAAATCTGCATTAAACGGTGTTTGTAGGAAGTTGGCGACACTAAAACTGGTCTGGCGGTAGGAACTTGAAATTTGGCACACAATAACTTCATATTAATGTGCACACGCAGTGCAAATTGCAAGATTCTATCTCTGATGGTTTCCGAACAGCAGCCTGTCTAAGTTTTTGCTTTTTCCTGAGCACTGCTTCAAAACGGGAACTAGGCCACCCCAAAACTAAATTGGCCATGACTGGCCCAATTTTGACCCTAGAGGTCTAATTTTTGTGCAGAATACAAATTTAACATTCCCTACGTCTATTTCAGGCGAAAACGGAAAAAGTTTATTTTTTCAAACTTTCGAGAAAATCGACTTTAAAGTTTCTACCAGTTTTGGAGAGGAAATCTGCATTAAACGGTGTTTGTAGGAAATTGGCGACACTAAAGCTGCTCTGGCGGCCAGACCGTTCGCGGTAGGAACTTGAAATTTGGCACAAAATAACTTCATATTAATGTGCACACGCAGTGCAAATTGCAAGATTATATCTCTGATGGTTTCCGAACAGCAGCCTGTCTAAGTGTTTGCTTTTTCCTGAGCACTGCTTCAAAACGGGAAATAGGCCACCCCAAAACTAAAATGGCCATAACTGGGCCAATTTTGACCCTAGAGGTCTAATTTTTGTGCAGAATACAAATTTAACATTCCCGACGTCTATTTCAGGCGAAAACGGAAAAAGTTTATTTTTTCAAACTTTCGAGAAAGTCGACTTTAAAGTTTCTACCAGTTTTGGAGAGGAAATCTGCATTAAACGGTGTTTGTAGGAAGTTGGCGACACTAAAACTGCTCTGGCGACCAGACCGTTTGCGGTAGGAACTTGAAATTTGGCACAAAATAACTTCATATTAATGTGCACACGCAGTGAAAATTGCAAGATTCTATCTCTGATGGTTTCCGAACAGCAGCCTGTCTAAGTTTTTGCTTTTTCCTGAGCACTGCTTCAAAACGGGAACTAGGCCACCCCAAAACTAAATTGGCCATGACTGGCCCAATTTTGACCCTAGAGGTCTAATTTTTGTGCAGAATACAAATTTAACATTCCCTACGTCTATTTCAGGCGAAAACGGAAAAAGTTTATTTTTTCAAACTTTCGAGAAAATCGACTTTAAAGTTTCTACCAGTTTTGGAGAGGAAATCTGCATTAAACGGTGTTTGTAGGAAGTTGGCGACACTAAAACTGGTCTAGCGGCCAGACTGTTTGCGGTAGGAACTTGAAATTTGGCACACAATAACTTCATATTAATGTGCACACGCAGTGCAAATTGCAAGATTCTATCTCTGATGGATTCCGAACAGCAGCCTGTCTAAGTTTTTGCTTTTTCCTGAGCACTGCTTCAAAACGGGAACTAGGCCACCCCAAAACTAAATTGGCCATGACTGGGCCAATTTTGACCCTAGAGGTCTAAGTTTTGTGCAGAATACAAATTTAACATTCCCTACGTCTATTTCAGGCGAAAACGGAAAAAGTTTATTTTTTCAAACTTTCGAGAAAATCGACTTTAAAGTTTCTACCAGTTTTGGAGAGGAAATCTGCATTAAACGGTGTTTGTAGGAAGTTGGCGACACTAAAACTGCTCTGGCGGCCAGACCGTTTGCGGTAGGAACTTGAAATTTGGCACAAAATAACTTCATATCGATGTACACACGCAGTGCAAATTGCAAGATTCTATCTCTGATGGTTTCCGAACAGCAGCCTGTCTAAGTTTTTGCTTTTTCCTGAGCACTGCTTCAAAACGGGAACTAGGCCACCCCAAAACTAAATTGGCCATGACTGGCCCAATTTTGACCCTAGAGGTCTAATTTTTGTGCAGAATACAAATTTAACATTCCCTACGTCTATTTCAGGCGAAAACGGAAAAAGTTTATTTTTTCAAACTTTCGAGAAAATCGACTTTAAAGTTTCTACCAGTTTTGGAGAGGAAATCTGCATTAAACGGTGTTTGTAGGAAGTTGCCGACACTAAAACTGGTCTGGCGGCCAGACTGTTTGCGGTAGGAACTTGAAATTTGGCACACAATAACTTCATATTAATGTGCACACGCAGTGCAAATTGCAAGATTCTATCTTTGATGGATTCCGAACAGCAGCCTGTCTAAGTTTTTGCTTTTTTTCCTGAGCACTGCTTCAAAACGGGAACTAGGCCACCCCAAAACTAAATTGGCCATGACTGGGCCAATTTTGACCCTAGAGGTCTAATTTTTGTGCAGAATACAAATTTAACATTCCCTACGTCTATTTCAGGCGAAAACGGAAAAAGTTTATTTTTTCAAACTTTCGAGAAAATCGACTTTAAAGTTTCTACCAGTTTTGGAGAGGAAATCTGCATTAAACGGTGTTTGTAGGAAATTGGCGACACTAAAACTGCTTTGGCGGTCAGACCGTTCGCGGTAGGAACTTGAAATTTGGCACAAAATAACTTCATATTAATGTACACACGCAGTGCAAATTGCAAGATTCTATCTCTGATGGTTTCCGAACAGCAGCCTGTCTAAGTTTTTGCTTTTTCCTGAGCACTGCTTCAAAACGGGAACTAGGCCACCCCAAAACTAAATTGGCCATGACTGGGCCAATTTTGACCCTAGAGGTCTAATTTTTGTGCAGAATACAAATTTAACATTCCCTACGTCTATTTCAGGCGAAAACGGAAAAAGTTTATTTTTTCAAACTTTCGAGAAAATCGACTTTAAAGTTTCTACCAGTTTTGGAGAGGAAATCTGCATTAAACGGTGTTTGTAGGAAGTTGGCGACACTAAAACTGCTCTGGCGGCCAGACTGTTTGCGGTAGGAACTTGAAATTTGGCATTCAATAACTTCATATTAATGTGCACACGCAGTGCTAATTGCAAGATTCTATCTCTGATGGATTCCGAACAGCAGCCTGTCTAAGTTTTTCCTTTTTCCTGAGCACTGCTTCAAAACGAGAACTAGGCCACCCCAAAACTAAATTGGCCATCACTGGGCCAATTTTGACCCTAGAGGTCTAAGTTTTGTGCAGAATACAAATTTAACATTCCCTACGTCTATTTCAGGCGAAAACGGAAAAAGTTTATTTTTTCAAACTTTCGAGAAAATCGACTTTAAAGTTTCTACCAGTTTTGGAGAGGAAATCTGCATTAAACGGTGTTTGTAGGAAATTGGCGACACTGAAGCTGCTCTGGCGGCCAGACCGTTTGCGGTAGGAACTTGAAATTTGGCACAAAATAACTTCATATTAATGTGCACACGCAGTGCAAATTGCAAGATTCTATCTCTGATGGTTTCCGAACAGCAGCCTGTCTAAGTTTTTGCTTTTTCCTGAGCACTGCTTCAAAACGGGAACTGGGCCACCCCAAAACTAAATTGGCCATTACTGGCCCAATTTTGACCCTAGAGGTCTAATTTTTGTGCAGAATACAAATTTAACATTCCCGACGTCTATTTCAGGCGAAAACGGAAAAAGTTTATTTTTTCAAACTTTCGAGAAAATCGACTTTAAAGTTTCTACCAGTTTTGGAGAGGAAATCTGCATTAAACGGTGTTTGTAGGAAGTTGGCGACACTAAAACTGGTCTGGCGGCCAGACTGTTTGCGGTAGGAACTTGAAATTTGGCACACAATAACTTCATATTAATGTGCACACGCAGTGCAAATTGCAAGATTCTATCCCTGATGGATTCCGAACAGCAGCCTGTCTAAGTTTTTCCTTTTTCCTGAGCACTGCTTCAAAACGAGAACTAGGCCACCCCAAAACTAAATTGGCCATCACTGGGCCAATTTTGACCCTAGAGGTCTAATTTTTGTGCAGAATACAAATTTAACATTTCCTACGTCTATTTCGGGCGAAAACGGAAAAAGTTTATTTTTTCAAACTTTCGAGAAAATCGACTTTAAAGTTTCTACCAGTTTTGGAGAGGAAATCTGCATTAAACGGTGTTTGTAGGAAGTTGGCGACACTAAAACTGCTCTGGCGGCCAGACCGTTTGCGGTAGGAACTTGAAATTTGGCACAAAATAACTTCATATTAATGTGCACACGCAGTGCAAATTGCAAGATTCTATCTCTGATGGTTTCCGAACAGCAGCCTGTCTAAGTTTTTGCTTTTTCCTGAGCACTGCTTCAAAACGGGAACTAGGCCACCCCAAAACTAAATTGGCCATGACTGGCCCAATTTTGACCCTAGAGGTCTAATTTTTGTGCAGAATACAAATTTAACATTCCCTACGTCTATTTCAGGCGAAAACGGAAAAAGTTTATTTTTTCAAACTTTCGAGAAAATCGACTTTAAAGTTTCTACCAGTTTTGGAGAGGAAATCTGCATTAAACGGTGTTTGTAGGAAGTTGGCGACACTAAAACTGGTCTGGCGGCCAGACTGTTTGCGGTAGGAACTTGAAATTTGGCACACAATAACTTCATATTAATGTGCACACGCAGTGCAAATTGCAAGATTCTATCTCTGATGGATTCCGAACAGCAGCCTGTCTAAGTTTTTGCTTTTTCCTGAGCACTGCTTCAAAACGGGAACTAGGCCACCCCAAAACTAAATTGGCCATGACTGGGCCAATTTTGACCCTAGAGGTCTAAGTTTTGTGCAGAATACAAATTTAACATTCCCTACGTCTATTTCAGGCGAAAACGGAAAAAGTTTATTTTTTCAAACTTTCGAGAAAATCGACTTTAAAGTTTCTACCAGTTTTGGAGAGGAAATCTGCATTAAACGGTGTTTGTAGGAAATTGGCGACACTAAAGCTGCTCTGGCGGCCAGACCGTTCGCGGTAGGAACTTGAAATTTGGTACAAAATAACTTCATATCGATGTACACACGCAGTGCAAATTGCAAGATTCTATCTCTGATGGTTTCCGAACAGCAGCCTGTCTAAGTTTTTGCTTTTTCCTGAGCACTGCTTCAAAACGGGAACTAGGCCACCCCAAAACTAAATTGGCCATGACTGGCCCAATTTTGACCCTAGAGGTCTAAATTTTGTGCAGAATACAAATTTAACATTCCCTACGTCTATTTCAGGCGAAAACGGAAAAAGTTTATTTTTTCAAACTTTCGAGAAAATCGACTTTAAAGTTTCTACCAGTTTTGGAGAGGAAATCTGCATTAAACGGTGTTTGTAGGAAGTTGGCGACACTAAAACTGGTCTGGCGGCCAGACCGTTTGCGGTAGGAACTTGAAATTTGGCACACAATAACTTCATATTAATGTGCACACGCAGTGCAAATTGCAAGATTCTATCTCTGATGGATTCCGAACAGCAGCCTGTCTAAGTTTTTGCGTTTTCCTGAGCACTGCTTCAAAACGGGAACTAGGCCACCCCAAAACTAAATTGGCCATGACTGGGCCAATTTTGACCCTAGAGGTCTAATTTTTGTGCAGAATACAAATTTAACATTCCCTACGTCTATTTCAGGCGAAAACGGAAAAAGTTTATTTTTTCAAACTTTCGAGAAAATCGACTTTAAAGTTTCTACCAGTTTTGGAGAGGAAATCTGCATTAAACGGTGTTTGTAGGAAATTGGCGACACTAAAACTGCTTTGGCGGTCAGACCGTTCGCGGTAGGAACTTGAAATTTGGCACAAAATAACTTCATATTAATGTACACACGCAGTGCAAATTGCAAGATTCTATCTCTGATGGTTTCCGAACAGCAGCCTGTCTAAGTTTTTGCTTTTTCCTGAGCACTGCTTCAAAACGGGAACTAGGCCACCCCAAAACTAAATTGGCCATGACTGGGCCAATTTTGACCCTAGAGGTCTAATTTTTGTGCAGAATACAAATTTAACATTCCCTACGTCTATTTCAGGCGAAAACGGAAAAAGTTTATTTTTTCAAACTTTCGAGAAAATCGACTTTAAAGTTTCTACCAGTTTTGGAGAGGAAATCTGCATTAAACGGTGTTTGTAGGAAGTTGGCGACACTAAAACTGCTCTGGCGGCCAGACTGTTTGCGGTAGGAACTTGAAATTTGGCATTCAATAACTTCATATTAATGTGCACACGCAGTGCTAATTGCAAGATTCTATCTCTGATGGATTCCGAACAGCAGCCTGTCTAAGTTTTTCCTTTTTCCTGAGCACTGCTTCAAAACGAGAACTAGGCCACCCCAAAACTAAATTGGCCATCACTGGGCCAATTTTGACCCTAGAGGTCTAAGTTTTGTGCAGAATACAAATTTAACATTCCCTACGTCTATTTCAGGCGAAAACGGAAAAAGTTTATTTTTTCAAACTTTCGAGAAAATCGACTTTAAAGTTTCTACCAGTTTTGGAGAGGAAATCTGCATTAAACGGTGTTTGTAGGAAATTGGCGACACTGAAGCTGCTCTGGCGGCCAGACCGTTTGCGGTAGGAACTTGAAATTTGGCACAAAATAACTTCATATTAATGTGCACACGCAGTGCAAATTGCAAGATTCTATCTCTGATGGTTTCCGAACAGCAGCCTGTCTAAGTTTTTGCTTTTTCCTGAGCACTGCTTCAAAACGGGAACTGGGCCACCCCAAAACTAAATTGGCCATTACTGGCCCAATTTTGATCCTAGAGGTCTAATTTTTGTGCAGAATACAAATTTAACATTCCCGACGTCTATTTCAGGCGAAAACGGAAAAAGTTTATTTTTTCAAACTTTCGAGAAAATCGACTTTAAAGTTTCTACCAGTTTTGGAGAGGAAATCTGCATTAAACGGTGTTTGTAGGAAGTTGGCGACACTAAAACTGGTCTGGCGGCCAGACTGTTTGCGGTAGGAACTTGAAATTTGGCACACAATAACTTCATATTAATGTGCACACGCAGTGCAAATTGCAAGATTCTATCTCTGATGGATTCCGAACAGCAGCCTGTCTAAGTTTTTCCTTTTTCCTGAGCACTGCTTCAAAACGAGAACTAGGCCACCCCAAAACTAAATTGGCCATCACTGGGCCAATTTTGACCCTAGAGGTCTAATTTTTGTGCAGAATACAAATTTAACATTTCCTACGTCTATTTCGGGCGAAAACGGAAAAAGTTTATTTTTTCAAACTTTCGAGAAAATCGACTTTAAAGTTTCTACCAGTTTTGGGGAGGAAATCTGCATTAAACGGTGTTTGTAGGAAGTTGGCGACACTAAAACTGCTCTGGCGGCCAGACCGTTTGCGGTAGGAACTTGAAATTTGGCACAAAATAACTTCATATTAATGTGCACACGCAGTGCAAATTGCAAGATTCTATCTCTGATGGTTTCCGAACAGCAGCCTGTCTAAGTTTTTGCTTTTTCCTGAGCACTGCTTCAAAACGGGAACTAGGCCACCCCAAAACTAAATTGGCCATGACTGGCCCAATTTTGACCCTAGAGGTCTAATTTTTGTGCAGAATACAAATTTAACATTCCCTACGTCTATTTCAGGCGAAAACGGAAAAAGTTTATTTTTTCAAACTTTCGAGAAAATCGACTTTAAAGTTTCTACCAGTTTTGGAGAGGAAATCTGCATTAAACGGTGTTTGTAGGAAGTTGGCGACACTAAAACTGGTCTGGCGGCCAGACTGTTTGCGGTAGGAACTTGAAATTTGGCACACAATAACTTCATATTAATGTGCACACGCAGTGCAAATTGCAAGATTCTATCTCTGATGGATTCCGAACAGCAGCCTGTCTAAGTTTTTGCTTTTTCCTGAGCACTGCTTCAAAACGGGAACTAGGCCACCCCAAAACTAAATTGGCCATGACTGGGCCAATTTTGACCCTAGAGGTCTAAGTTTTGTGCAGAATACAAATTTAACATTCCCTACGTCTATTTCAGGCGAAAACGGAAAAAGTTTATTTTTTCAAACTTTCGAGAAAATCGACTTTAAAGTTTCTACCAGTTTTGGAGAGGAAATCTGCATTAAACGGTGTTTGTAGGAAATTGGCGACACTAAAGCTGCTCTGGCGGCCAGACCGTTCGCGGTAGGAACTTGAAATTTGGTACAAAATAACTTCATATCGATGTACACACGCAGTGCAAATTGCAAGATTCTATCTCTGATGGTTTCCGAACAGCAGCCTGTCTAAGTTTTTGCTTTTTCCTGAGCACTGCTTCAAAACGGGAACTAGGCCACCCCAAAACTAAATTGGCCATGACTGGCCCAATTTTGACCCTAGAGGTCTAAATTTTGTGCAGAATACAAATTTAACATTCCCTACGTCTATTTCAGGCGAAAACGGAAAAAGTTTATTTTTTCAAACTTTCGAGAAAATCGACTTTAAAGTTTCTACCAGTTTTGGAGAGGAAATCTGCATTAAACGGTGTTTGTAGGAAGTTGGCGACACTAAAACTGGTCTGGCGGCCAGACCGTTTGCGGTAGGAACTTGAAATTTGGCACACAATAACTTCATATTAATGTGCACACGCAGTGCAAATTGCAAGATTCTATCTCTGATGGTTTCCGAACAGCAGCCTGTCTAAGTTTTTGCTTTTTCCTGAGCACTGCTTCAAAACGGGAACTAGGCCACCCCAAAACTAAATTGGCCATGACTGGGCCAATTTTGACCCTAGAGGTCTAATTTTTGTGCAGAATACAAATTTAACATTCCCTACGTCTATTTCAGGCGAAAACGGAAAAAGTTTATTTTTTCAAACTTTCGAGAAAATCGACTTTAAAGTTTCTACCAGTTTTGGAGAGGAAATCTGCATTAAACGGTGTTTGTAGGAAGTTGGCGACACTAAAACTGGTCTGGCGGCCAGACTGTTTGCGGTAGGAACTTGAAATTTGGCACACAATAACTTCATATTAATGTGCACACGCAGTGCAAATTGCAAGATTCTATCTTTGATGGATTCCGAACAGCAGCCTGTCTAAGTTTTTGCTTTTTCCTGAGCACTGCTTCAAAACGGGAACTAGGCCACCCCAAAACTAAATTGGCCATGACTGGGCCAATTTTGACCCTAGAGGTCTAATTTTTGTGCAGAATACAAATTTAACATTCCCTACGTCTATTTCAGGCGAAAACGGAAAAAGTTTATTTTTTCAAACTTTCGAGAAAATCGACTTTAAAGTTTCTACCAGTTTTGGAGAGGAAATCTGCATTAAACGGTGTTTGTAGGAAATTGGCGACACTAAAACTGCTTTGGCGGTCAGACCGTTCGCGGTAGGAACTTGAAATTTGGCACAAAATAACTTCATATTAATGTACACACGCAGTGCAAATTGCAAGATTCTATCTCTGATGGTTTCCGAACAGCAGCCTGTCTAAGTTTTTGCTTTTTCCTGAGCACTGCTTCAAAACGGGAACTAGGCCACCCCAAAGCTAAATTGGCCATGACTGGGCCAATTTTGACCCTAGAGGTCTAATTTTTGTGCAGAATACAAATTTAACATTCCCTACGTCTATTTCAGGCGAAAACGGAAAAAGTTTATTTTTTCAAACTTTCGAGAAAATCGACTTTAAAGTTTCTACCAGTTTTGGAGAGGAAATCTGCATTAAACGGTGTTTGTAGGAAGTTGGCGACACTAAAACTGGTCTGGCGGCCAGACTGTTTGCGGTAGGAACTTGAAATTTGGCACACAATAACTTCATATTAATGTGCACACGCAGTGCAAATTGCAAGATTCTATCTCTGATGGTTTCCGAACAGCAGCCTGTCTAAGTTTTTGCTTTTTCCTGAGCACTGCTTCAAAACGGGAACTAGGCCACCCCAAAACTAAATTGGCCATGACTGGGCCAATTTTGACCCTAGAGGTCTAATTTTTGTGCAGAATACAAATTTAACATTCCCTACGTCTATTTCAGGCGAAAACGGAAAAAGTTTATTTTTTCAAACTTTCGATAAAATCGACTTTAAAGTTTCTACCAGTTTTGGAGAGGAAATCTGCATTAAACGGTGTTTGTAGGAAGTTGGCGACACTAAAACTGGTCTGGCGGCCAGACTGTTTGCGGTAGGAACTTGAAATTTGGCACACAATAACTTCATATTAATGTGCACACGCAGTGCAAATTGCAAGATTCTATCTCTGATGGATTCCGAACAGCAGCCTGTCTAAGTTTTTGCGTTTTCCTGAGCACTGCTTCAAAACGGGAACTAGGCCACCCCAAAACTAAATTGGCCATGACTGGGCCAATTTTGACCCTAGAGGTCTAATTTTTGTGCAGAATACAAATTTAACATTCCCTACGTCTATTTCAGGCGAAAACGGAAAAAGTTTATTTTTTCAAACTTTCGAGAAAATCGACTTTAAAGTTTCTACCAGTTTTGGAGAGGAAATCTGCATTAAACGGTGTTTGTAGGAAATTGGCGACACTAAAGCTGCTCTGGCGGCCAGACCGTTTGCGGTAGGAACTTGAAATTTGGCACAAAATAACTTCATATTAATGTGCACACGCAGTGCAAATTGCAAGATTCTATCTCTGATGGTTTCCGAACAGCAGCCTGTCTAAGTTTTTGCTTTTTCCTGAGCACTGCTTCAAAACGGGAACTGGGCCACCCCAAAACTAAATTGGCCATGACTGGGCCAATTTTGACCCTAGAGGTCTAATTTTTGTGCAGAATACAAATTTAACATTCCCTACGTCTATTTCAGGCGAAAACGGAAAAAGTTTATTTTTTCAAACTTTCGAAAAAATCGACTTTAAAGTTTCTACCAGTTTTGGAGAGGAAATCTGCATTCAACGGTGTTTGTAGGAAGTTGGCGACACTAAAACTGCTCTGGCGGCCAGACTGTTTGCGGTAGGAACTTGAAATGTGGCACACAATAACTTCATATTAATGTGCACACGCAGTGCAAATTGCAAGATTCTATCTCTGATGGATTCCGAACAGCAGCCTGTCTAAGTTTTTGCTTTTTCCTGAGCACTGCTTCAAAACGGGAACTAGGCCACCCCAAAACTAAATTGGCCATGACTGGGCCAATTTTGACCCTAGAGGTCTAATTTTTGTGCAGAATACAAATTTAAACATTCCCTACGTCTATTTCAGGCGAAAACGGAAAAAGTTTATTTTTTCAAACTTTCGAGAAAATCGACTTTAAAGTTTCTACCAGTTTTGGAGAGGAAATCTGCATTAAACGGTGTTTGTAGGAAATTGGCGACACTAAAACTGCTTTGGCGGTCAGACCGTTCGCGGTAGGAACTTGAAATTTGGCACAAAATAACTTCATATTAATGTGCACACGCAGTGCAAATTGCAAGATTCTATCTCTGATGGTTTCCGAACAGCAGCCTGTCTAAGTTTTTGCTTTTTCCTGAGCACTGCTTCAAAACGGGAACTAGGCCACCCCAAAACTAAATTGGCCATGACTGGCCCAATTTTGACCCTAGAGGTCTAATTTTTGTGCAGAATACAAATTTAACATTCCCTACGTCTATTTCAGGCGAAATCGGAAAAAGTTTATTTTTTCAAACTTTCGAGAAAATCGACTTTAAAGTTTCTACCAGTTTTGGAGAGGAAATCTGCATTAAACGGTGTTTGTAGGAAATTGGCGACACTAAAACTGCTTTGGCGGTCAGACCGTTCGCGGTAGGAACTTGAAATTTGGCACAAAATAACTTCATATTAATGTGCACACGCAGTGCAAATTGCAAGATTCTATCTCTGATGGTTTCCGAACAGCAGCCTGTCTAAGTTTTTGCTTTTTCCTGAGCACTGCTTCAAAACGGGAACTAGGCCACCCCAAAACTAAATTGGCCATGACTGGCCCAATTTTGACCCTAGAGGTCTAATTTTTGTGCAGAATACAAATTTAACATTCCCTACGTCTATTTCAGGCGAAATCGGAAAAAGTTTATTTTTTCAAACTTTCGAGAAAATCGACTTTAAAGTTTCTACCAGTTTTGGAGATGAAATCTGCATTAAACGGTGTTTGTAGGAAGTTGGCGACACTAAAACTGGTCTGGCGGCCAGACTGTTTGCGGTAGGAACTTGAAATTTGGCACACAATAACTTCATATTAATGTGCACACGCAGTGCAAATTGCAAGATTCTATCTCTGATGGATTCCGAACAACAGCCTGTCTAAGTTTTTGCTTTTTCCTGAGCACTGCTTCAAAACGGGAACTAGGCCACCCCAAAACTAAATTGGCCATGACTGGGCCAATTTTGACCCTAGAGGTCTAATTTTTGTGCAGAATACAAATTTAACATTCCCTACGTCTATTTCAGGCGAAAACGGAAAAAGTTTATTTTTTCAAACTTTCGAGAAAATCGACTTTAAAGTTTCTACCAGTTTTGGAGAGGAAATCTGCATTAAACGGTGTTTGTAGGAAATTGGCGACACTAAAGCTGCTCTGGCGGCCAGACCGTTCGCGGTAGGAACTTGAAATTTGGCACAAAATAACTTCATATTAATGTGCACACGCAGTGCAAATTGCAAGATTCTATCTCTGATGGTTTCCGAACAGCAGCCTGTCTAAGTTTTTGCTTTTTCCTGAGCACTGCTTCAAAACGGGAACTAGGCCACCCGAAAACTAAATTGGCCATGACTGGGCCAATTTTGACCCTAGAGGTCTAATTTTTGTGCAGAATACAAATTTAACATTCCCTACGTCTATTTCAGGCGAAAACGGAAAAAGTTTATTTTTTCAAACTTTCGAAAAAATCGACTTTAAAGTTTCTACCAGTTTTGGAGAGGAAATCTGCATTCAACGGTGTTTGTAGGAAGTTGGCGACACTAAAACTGCTCTGGCGGCCAGACTGTTTGCGGTAGGAACTTGAAATTTGGCACACAATAACTTCATATTAATGTGCACACGCAGTGCAAATTGCAAGATTCTATCTCTGATGGATTCCGAACAGCAGCCTGTCTAAGTTTTTGCTTTTTCCTGAGCACTGCTTCAAAACGGGAACTAGGCCACCCCAAAACTAAATTGGCCATGACTGGGCCAATTTTGACCCTAGAGGTCTAATTTTTGTGCAGAATACAAATTTAAACATTCCCTACGTCTATTTCAGGCGAAAACGGAAAAAGTTTATTTTTTCAAACTTTCGAGAAAATCGACTTTAAAGTTTCTACCAGTTTTGGAGAGGAAATCTGCATTAAACGGTGTTTGTAGGAAATTGGCGACACTAAAACTGCTTTGGCGGTCAGACCGTTCGCGGTAGGAACTTGAAATTTGGCACAAAATAACTTCATATTAATGTGCACACGCAGTGCAAATTGCAAGATTCTATCTCTGATGGTTTCCGAACAGCAGCCTGTCTAAGTTTTTGCTTTTTCCTGAGCACTGCTTCAAAACGGGAACTAGGCCACCCCAAAACTAAATTGGTCATGACTGGCCCAATTTTGACCCTAGAGGTCTAATTTTTGTGCACAATACAAATTTAACATTCCCTACGTCTATTTCAGGCGAAAACGGAAAAAGTTTATTTTTTCAAAATTTCGAGAAAATCGACTTTAAAGTTTCACCCAGTTTTGGAGAGGAAATCTGCATTAAACGGTGTTTGTAGGAAGTTGGCGACACTAAAACTGCTCTGGCGGCTAGACCATTCGCGGTAGGAACTTGAAATTTGGCACAAAATAACTTCATATCGATGTACGCACGCAGAGCAAATTCCAAGATTCTATCTCTGGTAGTTTTCGAATAGCAGTCAGTCAAAGTTTTGGCTTTTTCCTGAGCACTGCTTCAAAACGGGAACTAGGCCACCCCAAAACTAAAATGGCCATAACTGGGCCAAATTTGACCCTAGAGGTTTAATTGTTGTGCAGAATACAAATTTAACATTCCCTGCGTCTAATTCAGGCGAAAACGGAAAAAGTTTATTTTTTTCAAACTTTCGAGAAAATCGACTTTAAAGTTTCACCCAGTTTTGGAGAGGAAATCTGCATTAAACGGTGTTTGCAAGAAGTTGGCGACACTAAAGCTGCTCTGGCGGCCAGACCGTTCGCGGTAGGAACTTGAAATTTGGCACAAAATAACTTCATATTAATGTGCACACGCAGTGCAAATTGCAAGATTCTATCTCTGATGGTTTCCGAACAGCAGCCTGTCTAAGTTTTGGCTTTTTCCTGAGCACTGCTTCAAAACGGGAACTAGGCCACCCCAAAACTAAATTGGCCATGACTGGGCCAATTTTGACCCTAGAGGTCTAATTTTTGTGCAGAATACAAATTTAACATTCCCTACGTCTATTTCAGGCGAAAACGGAAAAAGTTTATTTTTTCAAACTTTCGAGAAAATCGACTTTAAAGTTTCTACCAGTTTTGGAGAGGAAATCTGCATTAAACGGTGGTTGTAGGAAGTTGGCGACACTAAAGCTGCTCTGGCGGCCAGACCGTTCGCGGTAGGAACTTGAAATTTGGCACAAAATAACTTCATATTAATGTGCACACGCAGTGCAAATTGCAAGATTCTATCTCTGATGGTTTCTGAACAGCAGCCTATCTAAGTTTTTGCTTTTTCCTGAGCACTGCTTAAAAACGGGAACTAGGCCACCCCAAAACTAAATTGGCCATGACTGGGCCAATTTTGACCCTAGAGGTCTAATTTTTGTGCAGAATACAAATTTAACATTCCCTACGCCTATTTCAGGCGAAAACGGAAAAAGTTTATTTTTTCAAACTTTTGAGAAAATCGACTTTAAAGTTTCACCCAGTTTTGGAGAGGAAATCTGCATTAAACGGTGTTTGCAGGAAGTTGGCGACACTAAAACTGCTCTGGCGGCCAGACCGTTCGCGATAGGAACTTGAAATTTGGCACAAAATAACTTCATATCGATGTACACAAGCAGTGCAAATTGCAAGATTCTATCTCTGATGGTTTCCGAACAGCAGCCTGTCTAAGTTTTTGCTTTTTCCTGAGCACTGCTTCAAAACGGGAACTGGGCCACCCCAAAACTAAATTGGCCATGACTGGGCCAATTTTGACCCTAGAGGTCTAATTTTTGTGCAGAATACAAATTTAACATTCCCTACGTCTATTTCAGGCGAAAACGGAAAAAGTTTATTTTTTCAAACTTTCGAAAAAATCGACGTTAAAGTTTCTACCAGTTTTGGAGAGGAAATCTGCATTCAACGGTGTTTGTAGGAAGTTGGCGACACTAAAACTGCTCTGGCGGCCAGACTGTTTGCGGTAGGAACTTGAAATGTGGCACACAATAACTTCATATTAATGTGCACACGCAGTGCAAATTGCAAGATTCTATCTCTGATGGATTCCGAACAGCAGCCTGTCTAAGTTTTTGCTTTTTCCTGAGCACTGCTTCAAAACGGGAACTAGGCCACCCCAAAACTAAATTGGCCATGACTGGGCCAATTTTGACCCTAGAGGTCTAATTTTTGTGCAGAATACAAATTTAAACATTCCCTACGTCTATTTCAGGCGAAAACGGAAAAAGTTTATTTTTTCAAACTTTCGAGAAAATCGACTTTAAAGTTTCTACCAGTTTTGGAGAGGAAATCTGCATTAAACGGTGTTTGTAGGAAGTTGGCGACACTAAAACTGCTCTGGCGGCCAGACTGTTTGCG
Organism: Lottia scabra; assembly: GCA_029955415.1. Taxonomy (NCBI): domain Eukaryota; kingdom Metazoa; phylum Mollusca; class Gastropoda; family Lottiidae; genus Lottia; species Lottia scabra. The sequence continues at coordinate 21,583,201 of JARJEI010000004.1, forward strand.
GTAGGAACTTGAAATTTGGCACACAATAACTTCATATTAATGTGCACACGCAGTGCAAATTGCAAGATTCTATCTCTGATGGATTCCGAACAGCAGCCTGTCTAAGTTTTTGCTTTTTCCTGAGCACTGCTTCAAAACGGGAACTAGGCCACCCCAAAACTAAATTGGCCATAACTGGGCCAATTTTGACCCTAGAGGTCTAATTTTTGTGCACAATACAAATTTAACATTCCCTACGTCTATTTCAGGCGAAAACGGAAAAAGTTTATTTTTTCAAAATTTCGAGAAAATCGACTTTAAAGTTTCACCCAGTTTTGGAGAGGAAATCTGCATTAAACGGTGTTTGTAGGAAGTTGGCGACACTAAAACTGCTCTGGCGGCTAGACCATTCGCGGTAGGAACTTGAAATTTGGCACAAAATAACTTCATATCGATGTACGCACGCAGAGCAAATTCCAAGATTCTATCTCTGGTAGTTTTCGAATAGCAGTCTGTTAAAGTTTTGGCTTTTTCCTGAGCACTGCTTCAAAACGGGAACTAGGCCACCCCAAAACTAAAATGGCCATAACTGGGCCAAATTTGACCCTAGAGGTTTAATTGTTGTGCAGAATACAAATTTAACATTCCCTGCGTCTAATTCAGGCGAAAACGGAAAAAGTTTATTTTTTTCAAACTTTCGAGAAAATCGACTTTATAGTTTCACCCAGTTTTGGAGAGGAAATCTGCATTAAACGGTGTTTGCAAGAAGTTGGCGACACTTCATATTAATGTGCACACGCAGTGCAAATTGCAAGATTCTATCTCTGATGGTTTCCGAACAGCAGCCTGTCTAAGTTTTTGCTTTTTCCTGAGCACTGCTTCAAAACCGGAACTAGGCCACCCCAAAACTAAATTGGCCATGACTGGGCCAATTTTGACCCTAGAGGTCTAATTTTTGTGCAGAATACAAATTTAACATTCCCTACGCCTATTTCAGGCGAAAACGGAAAAAGTTTATTTTTTCAAACTTTTGAGAAAATCGACTTTAAAGTTTCACCCAGTTTTGGAGAGGAAATCTGCATTAAACGGTGTTTGCAGGAAGTTGGCGACACTAAAACTGCTCTGGCGGCCAGACCGTTCGCGATAGGAACTTGAAATTTGGCACAAAATAACTTCATATCGATGTACACAAGCAGTGCAAATTGCAAGATTCTATCTCTGATAGTTTTCGAACAGCAGCCTGTCAAAGTTTTGGGTTTTTCGTGAGCACTGCTTAAAAACGGAAACTAGGCCACCCCAAAACTAAATTGGCCATGACTGGGCCAATTTTGACCCTAGAGGTCTAATTTTTGTGCAGAATACAAATTTAACATTCCCTACGTCTATTTCAGGCGAAAACGGAAAAAGTTTATTTTTTCAAACTTTCGAGAAAATCGACTTTAAAGTTTCTACCAGTTTTGGAGAGGAAATCTGCATTAAACGGTGTTTGTAGGAAGTTGGCGACACTAAAACTGCTCTGGCGGCCAGACTGTTTGCGGTAGGAACTTGAAATTTGGCACACAATAACTTCATATTAATGTGCACACGCAGTGCAAATTGCAAGATTCTATCTCTGATGGATTCCGAACAGCAGCCTGTCTAAGTTTTTGCTTTTTCCTGAGCACTGCTTCAAAACGGGAACTAGGCCACCCCAAAACTAAATTGGCCATAACTGGGCCAATTTTGACCCTAGAGGTCTAATTTTTGTGCACAATACAAATTTAACATTCCCTACGTCTATTTCAGGCGAAAACGGAAAAAGTTTATTTTTTCAAAATTTCGAGAAAATCGACTTTAAAGTTTCACCCAGTTTTGGAGAGGAAATCTGCATTAAACGGTGTTTGTAGGAAGTTGGCGACACTAAAACTGCTCTGGCGGCTAGACCATTCGCGGTAGGAACTTGAAATTTGGCACAAAATAACTTCATATCGATGTACGCACGCAGAGCAAATTCCAAGATTCTATCTCTGGTAGTTTTCGAATAGCAGTCTGTCAAAGTTTTGGCTTTTTCCTGAGCACTGCTTCAAAACGGGAACTAGGCCACCCCAAAACTAAAATGGCCATAACTGGGCCAAATTTGACCCTAGAGGTTTAATTGTTGTGCAGAATACAAATTTAACATTCCCTGCGTCTAATTCAGGCGAAAACGGAAAAAGTTTATTTTTTTCAAACTTTCGAGAAAATCGACTTTAAAGTTTCACCCAGTTTTGGAGAGGAAATCTGCATTAAACGGTGTTTGCAAGAAGTTGGCGACACTAAAGCTGCTCTGGCGGCCAGACCGTTCGCGGTAGGAACTTGAAAGTTGGCACAAAATAACTTCATATTAATGTGCACACGCAGTGCAAATTGCAAGATTCTATCTCTGATGGTTTCCGAACAGCAGCCTGTCTAAGTTTTTGCTTTTTCCTGAGCACTGCTTCAAAACCGGAACTAGGCCACCCCAAAACTAAATTGGCCATGACTGGGCCAATTTTGACCCTAGAGGTCTAATTTTTGTGCAGAATACAAATTTAACATTCCCTACGTCTATTTCAGGCGAAAACGGAAAAAGTTTATTTTTTCAAACTTTTGAGAAAATCGACTTTAAAGTTTCACCCAGTTTTGGAGAGGAAATCTGCATTAAACGGTGTTTGCAGGAAGTTGGCGACACTTCATATTAATGTGCACACGCAGTGCAAATTGCAAGATTCTATCTCTGATGGTTTCCGAACAGCAGCCTGTCTAAGTTTTTGCTTTTTCCTGAGCACTGCTTCAAAACCGGAACTAGGCCACCCCAAAACTAAATTGGCCATGACTGGGCCAATTTTGACCCTAGAGGTCTAATGTTTGTGCAGAATACAAATTTAACATTCCCTACGCCTATTTCAGGCGAAAACGGAAAAAGTTTATTTTTTCAAACTTTTGAGAAAATCGACTTTAAAGTTTCACCCAGTTTTGGAGAGGAAATCTGCATTAAACGGTGTTTGCAGGAAGTTGGCGACACTAAAACTGCTCTGGCGGCCAGACCGTTCGCGATAGGAACTTGAAATTTGGCACAAAATAACTTCATATCGATGTACACAAGCAGTGCAAATTGCAAGATTCTATCTCTGATAGTTTTCGAACAGCAGCCTGTCAAAGTTTTGGGTTTTTCGTGAGCACTGCTTAAAAACGGAAACTAGGCCACCCCAAAACTAAATTGGCCATGACTGGGCCAATTTTGACCCTAGAGGTCTAATTTTTGTGCAGAATACAAATTTAACATTCCCTACGTCTATTTCAGGCGAAAACGGAAAAAGTTTATTTTTTCAAACTTTCGAGAAAATCGACTTTAAAGTTTCTACCAGTTTTGGAGAGGAAATCTGCATTAAACGGTGTTTGTAGGAAGTTGGCGACACTAAAACTGCTCTGGCGGCCAGACTGTTTGCGGTAGGAACTTGAAATTTGGCACACAATAACTTCATATTAATGTGCACACGCAGTGCAAATTGCAAGATTCTATCTCTGATGGATTCCGAACAGCAGCCTGTCTAAGTTTTTGCTTTTTCCTGAGCACTGCTTCAAAACGGGAACTAGGCCACCCCAAAACTAAATTGGCCATAACTGGGCCAATTTTGACCCTAGAGGTCTAATTTTTGTGCACAATACAAATTTAACATTCCCTACGTCTATTTCAGGCGAAAACGGAAAAAGTTTATTTTTTCAAAATTTCGAGAAAATCGACTTTAAAGTTTCACCCAGTTTTGGAGAGGAAATCTGCATTAAACGGTGTTTGTAGGAAGTTGGCGACACTAAAACTGCTCTGGCGGCTAGACCATTCGCGGTAGGAACTTGAAATTTGGCACAAAATAACTTCATATCGATGTACGCACGCAGAGCAAATTCCAAGATTCTATCTCTGGTAGTTTTCGAATAGCAGTCTGTCAAAGTTTTGGCTTTTTCCTGAGCACTGCTTCAAAACGGGAACTAGGCCACCCCAAAACTAAAATGGCCATAACTGGGCCAAATTTGACCCTAGAGGTTTAATTGTTGTGCAGAATACAAATTTAACATTCCCTGCGTCTAATTCAGGCGAAAACGGAAAAAGTTTATTTTTTTCAAACTTTCGAGAAAATCGACTTTAAAGTTTCACCCAGTTTTGGAGAGGAAATCTGCATTAAACGGTGTTTGCAAGAAGTTGGCGACACTAAAGCTGCTCTGGCGGCCAGACCGTTCGCGGTAGGAACTTGAAAGTTGGCACAAAATAACTTCATATTAATGTGCACACGCAGTGCAAATTGCAAGATTCTATCTCTGATGGTTTCCGAACAGCAGCCTGTCTAAGTTTTTGCTTTTTCCTGAGCACTGCTTCAAAACCGGAACTAGGCCACCCCAAAACTAAATTGGCCATGACTGGGCCAATTTTGACCCTAGAGGTCTAATTTTTGTGCAGAATACAAATTTAACATTCCCTACGTCTATTTCAGGCGAAAACGGAAAAAGTTTATTTTTTCAAACTTTTGAGAAAATCGACTTTAAAGTTTCACCCAGTTTTGGAGAGGAAATCTGCATTAAACGGTGTTTGCAGGAAGTTGGCGACACTAAAACTGCTCTGGCGGCCAGACCGTTCGCGATAGGAACTTGAAATTTGGCACAAAATAACTTCATATCGATGTACACAAGCAGTGCAAATTGCAAGATTCTATCTCTGATAGTTTTCGAACAGCAGCCTGTCAAAGTTTTGGGTTTTTCGTGAGCACTGCTTAAAAACGGAAACTAGGCCACCCCAAAACTAAAATGTCCATAACTGGGCTAATTGTGACCCTAGAGGTCTAATTTTTGTGCAGAATACAAATTTAACATTCCCTACGTCTATTTCAGGCGAATACGGAAAAAGTTTATTTTTTCAAACTTTCGAGAAAATCGACTTTAAAGTTTCTACCAGTTTTGGAGAGGAAATCTGCATTAAACGGTGTTTGTAGGAAGTTGGCGACACTAAAACTGCTCTGGCGGCCAGACCGTTCGCGGTAGGAACTTGAAATTTGGCACAAAATAACTTCATATTAATGTGCACACGCAGTGCAAATTGCAAGATTCTATCTCTGATGGTTTCCGAACAGCAGCCTGTCTAAGTTTTTGCTTTTTCCTGAGCACTGCTTCAAAACGGGAACTAGGCCACCCCAAAACTAAATTGGCCATGACTGGGCCAATTTTGACCCTAGAGGTCTAATTTTTGTGCAGAATACAAATTTAACATTCCCTACGTCTATTTCAGGCGAAAACGGAAAAAGTTTATTTTTTCAAACTTTTGAGAAAATCGACTTTAAAGTTTCACCCAGTTTTGGAGAGGAAATCTGCATTAAACGGTGTTTGCAGGAAGTTGGCGACACTAAAACTGCTCTGGCGGCCAGACCGTTCGCGATAGGAACTTGAAATTTGGCACAAAATAACTTCATATCGATGTACACAAGCAGTGCAAATTGCAAGATTCTATCTCTGATAGTTTTCGAACAGCAGCCTGTCAAAGTTTTGGGTTTTTCGTGAGCACTGCTTAAAAACGTAAACTAGGCCACCCCAAAACTAAATTGGCCATGACTGGGCCAATTTTGACCCTAGAGGTCTAATTTTTGTGCAGAATACAAATTTAACATTATTTGTTTGCTTATCACAGAAAGCTATAGTTTTAATGTAACGACAGGAAGCAATTTCTCGTTTAAAAGGGTTCGTTTAATCTAATCGTTTAATCTGGTATTTAATCTAATTGTTGTATGCATATGTATCTGTAAATTTTTAAGAGAACAATTTTACTAAAAATTAACTAGTAATATTACTAACACTTTATAACTAATGCCCTCTTTTGTCTGTTTTGAACTGAGCAGGTCTCACTGGACAATGGCTTAACTTTATTTAGGGTTTTAAATCGAGTGAGTTGCTGGTGAGTTAGAAATAGACAAGAGGGGGCAATTTGTATGTTCTCATCATTTTTGCTTAGTCTACTACGTATACGGTCATCGGTAACTCTGTATACGTAGTAAATCAGAGTCCAGGGCTGGACTACATTTTTGCTCTTCGTTTACCAAACAAAGTGGTTTGTTTTAATCTTTTGGAAAAGTGCAACCATCTGTTTAGACTTTCAACATTTTCTACTTTGTTATTTATCTTAGGAGCAACATGGTAGATAATATAGTTATTGGGTTCTTGTCGGAATTTCTGCATTTAGTTGAAGGATTGAAGGACTATAGAAAACTCATAGTTTAGAGCTTGCAAGTCCATCCGAGGTGAGTGTTGCCTCCCTTCATTTAATTTCTAAAGCAGTGGCGGATCCAGGGGGGGGGGCGTAGAGGGCGTACGCCCCCCCTTTATACGTTGTCCTTTTTTTTTTTTTTTTTTTTAAATTAGACTGTACAATGAATACGCCTATAGATTTCGTTAACATGGTCCACGTCAGAAACCGTTAAATTAGTACAATTTATACTTATTCTATGTTTTTAAGCCAAAATAAAGGTCAAAAAAATTTTCGCCTCGCTTCGCTCGGCTCAATTTTACATCTACGCCCCCCCCTTTCAAAAATCCTGGATCCGCCCCTGTAAAGAGATAAAAAAAAATGTGAAACGCCACTGTTTGTATGTGATAATTCAAATCTAGAAATTTGAAAAAAGTTTTAGATCGTATAAGAAAATATAGCCTAAGTCTATGTTCAAAAGACATGTTAAAATTATTGTGTGACACACCACAGCGCAATTCATATTTCAAGGGAAGTAACTTGTACTAAATCGTGTATGAATATGATAAATATCTTTGTATAGTAGATCAATTTGTGTATTTGAACAAATAATAAGATTTCAACATTATAAAAGGCAAATACTCATTACAGAGTACTCAAAATTAAAATTTCAATGGACAAATATAGCAAGAAAATTAATACGGTCTTTTGCTAAATCGAAACAAAAAACCTTGCTTACTGCCTCTTCATCTAAACCCAACTGATTCACATTTCTATTTATTTGGGCATCTCAAATTTTACTTTATAGGCAATTTTACAACATTATTTGAAATTTACATAATTGTAAGCTGAGATTATCATAAAATGGAAGAAATTTGTTGATGTAGGACTACTGGGTATAGGTAGTTACAATCTACAGGAAGGGGATTATCCTGGAACAAACAAAGACTGGCCAAACCTCATATCTAAAGTTTATTATTATTTTTACATAGGAAGTGCCTTTGGGTCTGGCAATCCTATGGCTTCCATAGATATTTATTGTATTGTTTGCTCTTTCTTTGCAGCAGACATCATGATCATGGGTAAAAGTAATGTATGGTCAAGATAAATGATATTGGTCATGGGTAAAAATAATGTACGGTCAAGATAAATGATATTAGTCATGGAGTAAGAAAAATGTATGGTCAAGATAAATGATATTGGTCATGGGTAAAAATAATGTATGGTCAAGATAAATGATATTAGTCATGGAGTAAGAAAAATGTATGGTCAAGATAAATGATATTGGTCATGAGTAAGAACAATGTATGGTCAAGATAAATGCTATTGGTCATGGGTAAAAATAATGTATGGTCAAGATAAATGATATTAGTCATGGAGTAAGAAAAATGTATGGTCAAGATAAATGATATTGGTCATGGGTAAAAATAATGTATGGTCAAGATAAATGATATTAGTCATGGAGTAAGAAAAATGTATGGTCAAGATAAATGATATTAGTCATGAGTAAGAACAATGTATGGTCAAGATAAATGATATTGGTCATGGGTAAAAATAATGTATGGTCAAGATAAATGATATTGGTCATGAGTAAGAACAATGTATGGTCAAGATAAATGATATTGGTCATGAGTAAGAACAATGTATGGTCAAGATAAATGCTATTGGTCATGGGTAAAAGTAATGTATGGTCAAGATACATGCTATTGGTCATGGAGTAAGAAAAATGTATGGTCAAGATAAATGCTATTGGTCATGGGTAAAATAAATGTATGGTCAAGATAAATGCTATTGGTCATGGGTTAAAACAATGTATGGTCAAGATAAGTGCTATTGGTCATGGGTAAAAACAGTGTGTGGTCAGTTTCAACCTATTGGTCATGGGTAAAAACAATAAGTGGTTACATAATACAAAATATGGTTAGACTGAACCTATTGATCATGGGCAAAAACAATATGTGGTTAGTCTGAACCTATTGGTCATGGGTAAAAACAATATGTGGTTAGTTGGAACCTATTGGTCATGGGCAAAAACAATATGTGGTTAGTCTGAACCTATTGGTCATGGGCAAAAACAATATGTGGTTAGTCTGAACCTATTGGTCATGGGTAAAAACAATAAGTGGTTACATAATACAAAATATGGTTAGACTGAACCTATTGATCATGGGCAAAAACAATATGTGGTTAGTCTGAACCTATTGGTCATGGGTAAAAACAATATGTGGTTAGTTGGAACCTATTGGTCATGGGCAAAAACAATATGTGGTTAGTCTGAACCTATTGGTCATGGGCAAAAACAATATGTGGTTAGTCTGAACCTATTGGTCATGGGTAAAAACAGTGTATGGTCAGTTTCAACCTATTGTTCATTGGTAAGAACAATGCATGGTTAGTCTGAACCTATTGGTCATGGGCAAAAACAATATGTGGTTAGTTGGAACCTATTGGTCATGGGTTAAAACAATGCATGGTTAGTCTGAACCTATTGGTCATAAAAACAATGTATGGTCAAGATGATTGCCACTATTGATAATAATATTGATATTGATTAGTTAATACTTGTAGAATTAGTGACATCTAACAATCTCATAATTACCCCAATTAATTATAATTGTCTTGTAAGAAATATCCAACATGACATTATTTTTACTGTTTGACAATTGTTAAAATGATTCAGATTTTTATTCACGTTTCCATTGGTTTTTGAAAGATACTAAGCTGTATTTGAAATTTATTCATTAATAATTCAGAAGCATCGTTGAAAAACATTTCTTCCTTTATATATCATTGATTAATGCTTGAAAATTGTCTTCTTGCTATATTTGATCAATTTCCATAAATCTTGGAATTATTGATTTTCTGCATTTATAATACAAACTGACTATAAAAATGTGTAAATTGAAAAATAACATTCTATGTCTGAAATATATCTGATAATTTCTGGTATTTATCTATAAAATGATGGAATGATGGTTTATTTCCCAATTACAGACAGAATAAACTGTTATTACCTCATCCTAATATAGAAAATAGTTTTCTTGATTCTTCATCATCTATCAATGTGTCATAAAACAGAAAGTTAATTCTTAAATAAGTCAATAACTAAACCTGTTTATAGAGAAATTTGTATAACACACTTTTCAGAGAATATTAGTTTTCATGAACTCTTGCCTTTTCTTAAAATAGTTTTATCTTTTTTGTCAGTTCTGAAAATAACTTTGTCAATATTTTTATTAAATTGTATATAAATGTTGCAATACAATAATATAAGCATCTTGAACATAATTATAATTTTAAAGATATGAAGGTTTGAGATTAACAATATATGGATTTTTACTATAATAAAGAAAATTTTCTGTGACTAACTTTTTGACAAAATTTCTGAAATAGACAAATTTTCATTCTGAAAAGTAATACAAGGGGCAGGGAGTAGTTAATAAATTGTGTTTTATGTCCTTAATTTATTTTTCACTTGTCTGAAAAGAAGTCATGCAGTGTGCAGATAGGGAATATTGTCCATTTTTATTTTAATTTCCAATACTGTTGGTGATCTTCAACATGCATAACCTGAAGCACAATGGTCCTCAATCTGTTGTACCAGACACTACTTCAAAGTTTACCACTCTGATTTGTATCATTGTCATGGGTAAACTGGGTTGAAAATTGAAAGGTATATCATACCATGATTGAACCTTGGACCTCCAGGTTTGCCAGTAAACATCCATCTCATAGATCTGCAATATATTCTTGAATATCCAGGCCCGTCGGAACAAGATTATGGCATTTATGACTGAAGCAATGATTTTTTTCTATTTTTAAGTTATAACAAGAAATTACTGGTATGTTTTTAGGGCCAGTAAAAATCAAAATTGCTTAATATTGGCAGGAGCAACCAACCCTAAGGTCTTGAATTCTACAGTGTTGCACAATTTGCTTCATAAATCTTGTTAGGTCATATTATTGTCATTTTGATTTAACTGCCTTCCACCATTTGTAATTTGTTTCTTCCCCTGATGAAGTCAAAACTTTTTTGACAAAACATTGGGTATTAAAAGGATGGTATTTGATGTCAAGTTTTAATATTTATTATGTCAGTCCATATCACACAAACAAAATATCCATCAGTATTTATAGAAAGTGAGTGAACTTACTAAAACTTCAACATGGCATGACAAATTTGATGGTCCAAAAAATTCATCTTTGTAAATTAAGGATTATACAGTTACCCTAAAACCTATTGAAGATATATCTGAAGTCAGATACAGGGTTAGTAAGTGATATAATCTATGATAATAAAGAGGATATGGTAGAAAACATATTGAAGATATATCTGAAGTCAGATACAGGGTTAGTAAGTGATATAATGTATAATAATAAGAGGATATGGTAGAAAACCTATTGAAGATATATCTGAAGTCAGATACAGGGTTAGTAAGTGATATAATCTATAATAATAAGAGGATATGGTAGAAAACCTATTGAAGATATATCTGAAGTCAGATACAGGGTTAGTAAGTGATATAATGTATAATAATAAGAGGATATGGTAGAAAACCTATTGAAGATATATCTGAAGTCAGATACAGGGTTAGTAAGTGATATAATCTATAATAATAAGAGGATATGGTAGAAAACCTATTGAAGATATATCTGAAGTCAGATACAGGGTTAGTAAGTGATGTAATCTATAATAATAAGAGGATATGGTAGAAATCTCCTATAGATTGTGAACTTGAGTAGTTGTATTTTAAGATCAATACATCCTATCTTGTCTAAGCCAATTTACGTGTTCTTAGCCTCAATAGTCAGTTTTACACTTCCAATTTTTTAATTCTGTAATAAAACAGTACTACATTGATTGTGATGAGATAAAGGAAATTGGAAATAAAAATCTAGTTCTTGACATGATAGAGAACTCTTTCCATTGTATAGAAATCACTGAAATTACATTGAGTTTTTTATACACCCACATACAAAATGCCTGCAGATTAATACTATCCATTGTCCATTCAATTGTGTGTCATCTATATTTGACAGATTTTTGTTGTTTGGTTATCTTTTTGTTAAGTAGATGTGTGTAAAATATTTGGTTTATATCAATAATTCCAATGTGCCTCTTCCCTGTTTGAATTCAAGAATATTGAGTTTTGTCTCTGCTTTAGAATTATTCAAAAGGGATTATATTTATCATAACAATAGGTGTCTGATATTTAAATCATGCTCCGTTCCAATCTGAACAACCTACAAGTAAGAATTGTTGGTGCTAGTTGTAGATGTAGTAGGTTGATAACGGTTCAATAACGAACGAAGCTATGGTGTTTACTACCTAGTCTGGTAGTATTGATATATTTCACCAGTAATTGGACACGATTTCTACAGTACAGACGTCAACCATTCAGTTTCACCATAATCTTCATAGAGTCAGTATGTAAATTATATATCTTCAATATACCAGCAGATAATCACACGATATTACAGGTTTGAAAATTACAGTATCTTTTAGATTTAAAATGGTTCTGTTTTCTGTTTAAAGGTTGTTGATATTCTTTGGAGTATTTCCTCTCACAAAATGGAGTAATTGTGGTGATTTTCGAATTTTCAAGACATTTTAAAAGATATTTCGGTGAGTTATGACAATTTTCTTACTTTACATTTTAAGACATTAATGGATACATTACAGGTTTCTTAAAAGAGACTAAAAGTTTTTTTTTTATCCCTTGCACCATTCAAGACAGAAAGCATTAGGGCAGTAATGTCACAATCTGGTTAAGTGTCTCGGAAATTGGAGATGGAGGAAAAATTGAATCCAAATAGTTGTAAAAAATCTAACATAAACTTAGGTTAAAAAGCCTCATAAACTGAAGTTTACTTTTACTAAGGAATTCTGACACTAACTCATGCTTACCATGTTTTAGTATGAGTGCCCAGTTTCTTATATAACATACATTTAAAATGGTCATTTCAAAATAAGTACATTCTCCTACACTTATTGAAATATAGGTAGTCTTCGATTCTGTCTTTTTAAGCCTTAAAAATCACGATCACTTTCTTGTGCATTTTTCATTATCATTAAGTGTGACAATTTTGTAGAAGAGTTTTAAGTGGAAAATGTGCTTAATGAATGACAATTCTATTTCACAATTTGAGTCCTTGAAACTAAAGAAGTTAATTCTGAATATTTTCCTTTGATAATAAATTTCATCTATTTAGTAAAGCTGAGAATATTCTTTGCTTTTTCTAGAAAACCATACATCACAAAATCACTGATTTTCACAATGTTTCAATGCTTCAATGTTTTGTACATTAACCAGATCATCTGTCTGCTCTGAGTTCTGAATCTCTTACTTCTGGAGTTTTTTTTTTCCACTCTGTAGATATCCATTATTTAAAGGAAATCAGAAGCAAAGCCTTGGTTTTAATTGCATGGATTAAAAATTGTATAAGCATCATCTTAAAAAATTTTTTTTACTCTTGAAGATTTTGTAATTTGTTTTAAAACATGTTATTCCTGATTCTATTTTGGTCTTAGTGACAGAGTTGAAGGTTATTTGTGTAAATTTATTGTTGTATTATAACCAGCATTCCAAATTGAGTTATGGTCATATTCTGACAAGTTTATTATCTGTAATCCAATATTCTTCATGATAAAATGTGTTCCTGGAGTCTCATGAATGATGGTAAAAGCAAAATGGAATCCATACAGATTGAGGTTATTGGGAAGGTTATATTTTAGAATGAAATATACTGAATGGTGAAATCTTGAGTGGTTATTGTATTTATTGATTATTGTTTGTACCGAGTCTTATTATTTTAAACTGGTCATCTATTCTACTGAATGACTTCCTAGTTTTACCAATTGGATTCTTCCAGATAATTATTAGTTATTGTGTTTAAGATTAATAGCTTCGTTATTGAACACAATCACTGCTTTCATGTTGCTTAATGACCTGGAATTTTCATTGTACCACTTATTTTATCCAGATGTCAAACCTGCTTGATTCCAAACTTTTCATAACCTCTCTTGTATTTGAAACTTATATTTGAATATTGGATTATTTCCACGAAGAGTATTGAGTAGGGAAGACATACAATATTTCAGTCAAAGTAAGTTCATTTACAGAAAAAAATTTGTTTTGTCTATTTTGTTTTTTTAAATCAAGTGAGAATGAAACAAAGCTCATTTGTTTGACTTATTTTCTGTACTCTTCATTTAAGTATATTACTAAATATTTTTAAATAATTTGAACATCATCTTCTAATCAGTAGGCTACTGATAGTTAGATTCACTTAGCGTTTTTGGAATTGTTTGTGTTGATATCAAAATATAGGCTACTAAATAGCTGATGCAAAATATATTTTTGTGAAATCAAGATTGTAAAATGATGATGTTCATTGATTAATTCAGAACATTTCAGTAGCTGATAGGAATTCTTTTATTATATTTAAAAACTAGTATTGTTAAAAAGGGATACCACCTCTTATAAAGAACAAAAATTGTAAGTTCTCAAACTTGGTCAATGAGAGTATATATAAACAGAATCAAATAATTCATAAAACTAAGTAATTTTGCTTACTTTTGTTTCTCTTGTAGTAATTATGATATATCAGGTAGTTTTTGTATTTATCAAATTATTTATAGTTATGACACCAGACAAGTTTCCTAATGAATGTTAACTCTTATTCACCAAGTTTGATAATTTGCTTTTTTGTTCATTTTAAGAGGTATTATACCTTTAAAAGGCTTGAGATATATTCTTTGAAATGATATGTAGGTGGTCTTTATCCTATTTTCTAATTAGACTTAGTGAGAAAGGAAACAAGATGGTAGCTTTGTTTAAAGTAATTTGTTTCTATAAATATTAGATCAAGTCAGAAACGATCTGATCTGAAGGGATTAAGTAAAGTATTAAATGAAATGTAGCATGTAAAACTAACAATACTAATCTAAGATAAAGTTAATTATATAAATAATTACTAGAAGATATTAATAGTGTATTGATCAGTTTCTAGTCATTGATATCTACATTATACACGCAATATCTCTCCAGTTTATAATCACCTTGTTTAGTTTGTTAGTAAATGGTACGTTTTAGAAATGAAAAGTTCATTAGCTGTTACCAATATATTGCCAATTTTTTTCGCATGGATTTCGAGATTTGTTTTACGTTTGGGATTGTTCGTGCTTGGTTTTATTATTATTAGACACCAACATTGGACATCAATTGTTTTTTCTCTTGATTGTCCTTCCAGAGATCTATAATTAGGGCAATAGATTGATGGAATTCCAATGTAAATGCCAATAAAAATGCCAATAAATGATATCTGATCTGATTTCTAACATGTAGTATTATTTTGATGAACAAAATTGAGTATCTGGCATATCAAAAGACTACAAGATTGTTGAGATTACTGATTTTTTATACGCCCACATGAAATGTGGAGCGTATATTGCCGTCACCCATGTCCGTCGGTCCGTCGGTCCGTCGGTCTGTCCGTCCGTCGGTCCGTCCGTCCGTCCGTCCGTCCGTCCACAATTGCTTGTTAACACTCTACAGGTCACAATTCTTTACGGATTTTAACGAAACTTGCTGAAATTGTTTATTATCACCCAAGGATGAACCCTATTGAAAATCAAAAGAATCACAAAATATTTGATTTGAATTATTGCCCTTGTTCTTTAAAACGCGTTCGATTTTGAGCTTGTTAACACTCTACAGGTCACAATTCTTTATGGATTTTGACGAAACTTGCTGAAATTGTTTATTATCACATAAGGATGAACCCTATTGAAAATCGAAAAGATCGAAAAATATTTAATATGAATTATTGCCCTTGTTCTTTGAAACGTGTTCGATTTTTAGCTTATTAACACTCTACAAATCACAATTCTTTACGGATTTTGATGAAACTTGCTGAAATTCTTTATCATCACTCAAGGATGAACCCTATCGAAAATCAAAAGAATCGAAAAATATTTAACATGAATTATTGCCCTTGTTCTTCAAAACGCGTTTGATTTTAAGCTCGTTAACACTCTACAAGTCACAATTCTTTACTGATTTTGATTAAACTTGCTGAAATTCTTTATTATCACTCAAGGATGAACCCTATTGAAAATCAAAAGAATCGAAAAATATTTAACATGAATTATTGCCCTTGTTCTTCACAACGCGTTCGATTCTTAGCTTGTTAACACTCTACAAGTCACAATTCTTTACAGATTTTGATGAAACTTACTGAAATTTCTTATTATCACCCAAGGATGAACCCTATTGAAAATCAAAAGAATCGAAAAATATTTAATATGAATTATTGCCCTTGTTCTGTAAAACGCGTTCGATTTTTAGCTTGTTAACACTATGCAAGTCTCAATTCTTTACAGAATTTGACGAAACTTACTGAAATTGTTTATTATCACCCAAGGATGAACCCTATTGAAAATCAAAAGAATCAAAAAATATTTAATATAAATTATTGCCCTTGTTCTTTAAAACGCGTTGATTTTTAGTTTGTAAATACTCTAGAAAGCACAATTCTTTTTTTTTTATTAGATTTTAATGAAACCTATTGAAATAGTTTATTACCACACGATAAACACTATCGAAAATCAAAAAAATATTTGATATGACTTATTTTGCCCTTCTTGTTCAAAATAGGTTTTAGTTTTTAGCTCATAAACAGAGACAGATTTTGACTAAACTTGATGAATGCTTAACCCTTGATGAAATCGAGAAAAAAATGTTTGGACGACACTTAATTTAAGTTCTGAATGAAATGTAGGCTTATGACTACAGGTTGAATATTTGATGGTTGCTATTTTCTGCCAAATGTTCTTTTTCAAACAAAGCTGCCAGTGGGCGTATATTACCTTGCCTGGCAAGCTATCTTTAGTTTTATTTTACAGTATAGTCTAAATCATATTTTGAGATAATGCCCTAAAAATTGCGATGCAAAGATGATAGAAATTGCAATTTTGATCTGACAAAATTGAAAAATTGTACACTGATGATATTTGATTATATTATATCTGATTTTAAAGCAGTTCTTGAGTTATAAATTGCTGTTGATGGATTTCAATGAAACTTTATGAAATTGTTGGTTTCACCAATGGATGAACACTATTATATGAATAATAAAAAAAATCGAAAAAAATTACCTTGTTTGTCAAAATGCTTTCAATTTGAATAGAATTAGTCTCAGTGAAGCTTAAATTATAAGTTTTTTTCATTGCATAATATGATCAATATCCGCAAAAAGTATTGCACATCATATTAAATCAATTTTACAGCATAAGAAAATATTAAACATAATTTTAAAGACTGTATGTGTAACAAGTTAATATAAAAAAAATTATTATTTTAGAAGTAGACAAGCAACATAATTAATAAGATATAACTCTATAAGTATTGTACTTAGTAAACAATGTAAATTGATTAGCTAGTGTTAAAGTGGAGATTAGAACCATGCATTATTTCCTCTATATAACAAACTTATTTCCCTTATCTTATTTATATTTCTCCTAGTTCTATGTACCTAATCAATATACACCTTTGATAAGACATATAGTTTAAGTCTTAACTTATGTTTAATAATACTGATGACAGATATATTTTTTTAATCCAAATATTATATTTTTCTATTAGGTTTATTGATGTAATTGAATTGAAGCATAAATTTGAAACAGTATTTTCAATTTGTCTGATCCAAACTGATCATTACTTAAGAACTTTACTTGAAACCATGGAAAAATGCTGTTACCAAGAAACAAAATGACAGAAATATATAATAGTACGGGAAGCATTGTAGTGTTTTATTACCACAAAACAAAATGCCAGAACTATACTTGAACTAGAACCATGGTAGTACTGTAATCAGGAACAGAATAATAGAACTATACTTCAACTAGAACCATTGTAGTGTTCTGTAATCAAACACAGAATGACAGAACTGTACTTGGACTGGAACCATGGTAATGTTCTATAATCAGAAACAGAATGACAGAACTATGCTCGAACTAGAACCATTTAGTGTTCTGTAATCAGAAACAGAATGACAGAACTATATACTTGAACAATGGTAGTGTTGACAGAATGACAGAGCTATACTTGTACTGGAACTATGTAATCAGAAACAGAATGACAGAACTATACTTCAGCTAAAATCATGGTAGTGTTCTGTAATCACAACCATAAACCACAAACATAAACATATCATGTTAGAGTTCAGAAATGCAATGACAGAACTATACTTGAACTAGTAATAGAACTGCCATTTCAAAGATTCTGTGTAATAAAAAAAATATGTTTTAATATCAGACAAAAAAAATTAAAAGACTAAAAGGGAATGGAATATGGTATTTATACAATCTTGGTTGCTAGTTAATAAAGATAAGGTTAAAGTATTGAACTTGTTTAAATTAGAAGAAATCAATGAATTTATTGGTGGAACTTTCCTATAAATTTCTATATTTTCCTTTTTGATTATTCGTTGCCATGGCAGCTAACAGAGCAATTGATGTAGGGAGTAAATTAGAGATGTCTGATTCTTGATTGAGTAAGAAATTGCAATAGTCTTCACGTTCTCTTGCCTTTGATTATTGGATATTATTCCTTAAAACAGAAGATTTACATGTCTTTGAAATTTGATGTCTTTTAATTCAGATTCATTTAAAATTTGACATGGTGTCGTGTTAGAAATGGAAAAAAAAAACCATGATGTTGTTTTTGTCATGCTTCAAGAGCAGTAGTTGAGACAGACATATTTAGCTTATATTAAGAAGAGGAAATTTCATACTCTTGTCAATTGTAATTTTCAATGTGATTAAGAGTAAATGAGATTACTGACGGAATTGTATAAAGGCCTAACCTACACATTATTACAGATAAGGTATAATTTCTACTATTCTAAAGACAAGAAATCAATAGGTCTGCAAGTTAGTGGATAATATGTTGGAAAACACTCCTTTTATTTCTATTCCAATAACTTAACTCCTGACATGTTCTGAACTGACATATAAGTCCTCCTACCTCCCCCAGTTTTATCGTAATTGAGAAAAATTCCATTGATTGAATTTCCTCTTTACGTTCTTTTCTTTCATTCAATAAGGTAGGTGTCACTTGATATTTATATGAACTTTAAATTTTATTAGTATGATGGTAATATCTAAACATTTTCTTATGTTTAATATTTGTTAGACATTTTAAATGTTATTATAAGACACCCACTCACTACGTTTCCATTCATAATTTTTTTTATTGAACTGGAATTAGACTGTTCATGCAAGTAACTAATATCTGATTATGTCAGGGCTGTTGAATTATATTTTTGCCAATCAGACACATTTTAAAAGATCTCGCCTACTCTGTAAGTGTGAATACAGACCACAAAATTTGGCAGTTTTCAAATAGAATAAATATCTTAGTTTACTTCAAGTTTCAACACATCTTGCATATTTATAAAGTTTATAATATATATGTTGATTATGTCAAAAGTTTTGTAGTTTCATTAGATATAAAAATGTTAGCATATAACATGTTAATGTTACAAAGAAAATGGTCAATCTAAGGTTACTAAAAACCTGTAAATCACCTGTGTTTCCCGAATAGAATTTCCAATTTTCTTATTCAACTAATGGTTAGCCTTGCCAGCATAATATATAAGCTTAAAGGGATTGTAAAGCAAATTTCTAAACTTTGTATGTGTATCAGGGATACTGATAGCATCAATTTGCGCCATTCCAATTTCCATTTTATGACGTCACTGACAGTGATCTGCATAGATATCAATAAGTACCGAAAGGTAGATCACTGTCAGTGACATCATAAAATGCTTTAGTTTTAGTGGAATTGCACGAACCGCAGACATCGGAATGGAAATTGGAATGGTGCAAATTGATGCTGCAATTCCACTAAAACCAAAGCATTTTATGACGTCACTGACAGTGATCTGTATAGAAATCAATAGTACCGGAAGGTAGATCACTGTCAGTGACATCGTAAAACGCTTTAGTTTTAGTAGAATTGCAAAAACCACAGACGTCGAAATGGAAATTGGAATGGCGCAAATTGATGCTATCAGTGTTCCTGATACACATACAAAGTTTAGAAATATGCTTTACAATCCCTTTAATGTTCCATTTCAGCTTCTTCCCAGTCTTTTTAAGGCTAAAATCTATTGTCTTGTTCTCTTGTACAGGGGCCTTATTCTTGAAAACTTAAATTATGATGATTTTAGTGTTCAAGTTATTTGATTGGTCAGCTACTAAAATCGATTGTAAATTAAGTATTATTATCCAATCAGATTACAGTATTTCTTAAAATCTGGATTTTATCTAAGTTAAGTTTTTGAGAATAAGGCCCCTGGATGTTTAGTTGATCAAAGCTGTTCATAGCCTTGTTTTATACAGATCTATCCATATCATGCCATTTGAGATAATTAGAGAATATAGAAATGACAACTGTCTTGGCTTTCTTGATTTTCACAGTATATTTTTGTTAAATTAGTCACAGACAGCTGAAAATGAGGTTTATAAGGTGGTGAAGCAGAATCAGACAACTAGTCCCTTTAAATGAAGAACTTGACTGTAGGCCAAAAAAGTTGGTTGACATTTTAAATCTCTTTGAAGACAGACTTTGTATTGAATCTTTAGTTAACATACTTGAAGAATTAATTTGTCTTCGAGACAAATCTTATCATGTTTACATTCTCACCAGGGTGTTTCCAAGAGGTTCAAGATTTGTAGAGATTTATTATGTCATATTCACCTTTGATGTTTATATTATTTAAATTATATTTCATAATTTTCTTTTAAAAAATTGAAATACTGCGTAGTAGGATTTGCTTCATTTCTTAAATTTTTTTGGTTAAATAAGTCAAGAACCGTAAGAATTGTTTTGTAGGATAAGACTGTGATTAATGTGCCATGCTGAATGCCATAAGGTTTTTTGATTATCTAGTTTATACAATTGCTAGAATTATAGATACATGAATGCATATTATATAAATTAAAATGTGGTAACTATCTGAATTGTCTTATCAGTTACAAACAGGCACTATTCATTTTATCTTACTTTCATCACATTGAATGAAGTAAACATGTTGTTTTTAAGAGTTTTAATATATACAGACTAAAAGAAAAATATACACCCAATAACCCAATTTAACAGACCATCATTGTTTATATATGACAATAGTTGATGTATTATCAGATTAATAAAAATTGAACAAAAACCTGATCTAGCTACATATCAGACCAGAACCAGTGTTCACTCAACTAATTGTAGATGTACTGATCAATGAGAACTTTGGTTTATTGTAGCACCATCTGATCATTGCAAAAGGGTTGCTGAGACCTGATGTTTTGGACAGAAAAGCAATTATCAACCAGTTCTCATTTAAGAACAGTACCATCACTAGATCTGGATGGAAAGTATATGCTTTTGCATTCTTGCCTCAGCTTGCCATATAATTCTCAGTCTGCTTTTGTGCTGTACAAATCTGACCTGACACCTAATATAACATCAAGGGAAATTCAGGTTACCAATTGCTAACCAATCCGCATTTTGCAATAGTATCATTGACTGATTATGTAGAAAAGTTATTGAAAGAATTTATCTCAATCTTGCCTTGGTCACATGACATATGCTAGCATTTCTTCTCTTGACCTGCTGTTGGAACTTCTTGCAGAATGGCAATACATCTTCAACTGCTTAAACATAATTTACTCAATGGAAACTAATGTATTCATTTTGTGATTTATTGGTTCTGGTTCCATTTAGAAGATTTGTACACTAAGATATATGATAATTTAGTAATACCACTAGAAGAATATTGTCTGGTAGCTAGAAGCTATATTGATTCTAACCTAAGGAAAGTTGAAGAATGTACCTAGACATAATATTTACTATGAAATACAATCGAAATCATTGATCAACTCCAAATTATCACTCAGTAATCAAATTACTCATTAGATGGAAAATTCCCATTGAGAAAAAGATTTATTCTCAGATTGTATGGCAGTCTCTAAATATAGTACATGAATCTTAGTGTCTTTTCTCATGTGGCAAATAATCTGAAGCAATCAGAAATAGGAATAAATAGAATATTCTCTACAGATGATGGACAACATTCCTTAGTTGTCAGGAATGTGTGCAGGAAAATATCCAGGAAGGAGTCCAAAATACAAATTTATTGACTGTGGTGCCACAGCAGTATTAGGCTGCTACCACAACAGAACAGGCCGAAGCCTCCAGAGAAGGGTTTAGGGAGGATTCTACCCAAGAAAGTCAATACAAGAATAGCAATTCTGTTATCCAAATTATATGGACCAGAGTAAAAGTAGTGTGATGGTTCAGATAAAGAAAACATTTTTGAGTTTTGGATTGCAATAATACAATACATACATACATAATAAAAAAAGCGTGCAATATCGGGGTTTCCGAAGTACCGTTGGCCGGTTCCACTGTAGTTACATTTAAAAATCTGGAAACAGTGCTTTTCATTATTAATTGACATGTTTTAAATTGCGCTTGATGAATTTTTCAAACAGATTCAATTGTCATTTTAATGACATGGAAAAAGAGTATTTAGTGCTATTTAATGCCGGAAGAATGTGAAAGATTGTAAAGAAAATTAGTAAAAATAGATTAAATCAATTCTTACATTGAAACTTTTCATCAATAAATAGATAAAGATTGATTTCTTATCTTGGTAAATTTTATTATTCATAACTTATATTGATTATAATAAAAGTATTGTCTCTATCGTTCTTATTAACATTTCTTATATTATAATTTATCTATCAGAGATCTACATGTTCTACTTTCTCATAATATGCACCAATTCAATAGTGGGTTCAGAGGACTCTATATTCAACTTTTCTTTTAACCAGCTTAGATAATACCTTTTGATTTGGAGATCACAAAAAAAAATAATGATGAGAATTCGGCAGGAATAATGAACAGTTTTGACAATGATATATTCAGCTATTAAAACCAGGAATTATGCGAACTAAGAAGATGCATATAAACTGCTGCTGTCATACAACATAAAAAATTTAGCTCTCAGAACAGTTAATAGTCTAAACACAATAAGTTCCATCATTAGAATCATTTGATCTGAATGATTTCTTTAGTCTAAGAATAAAAACAAAAATTGTTGAGAAAATTTATGAAGATAAAGCTAAGATTCCATATATATATGCGTCATGCAGATGCGTCATGCGTCAGTGTCATGCGTTAAAAATCGAAATGGTTGATTTAAGAGGGTATGATTCCATATATGCGGAAGCGGTATCCATCAAATTGTCTCCAACATGCGTCAACAAAAAAATCGCCTGGTGTAGCGATTTTTGACGCATCAGATGGAATTGACGCGCGGAGATCTCCCAAATGTGACGTATTTTGTGGGGATTCCCCATCTTTTTTCCCGCCAAAGCATCCATCTGTCTAGAAGTCTGTGCGTTAAAAGAAAGATAACGCATACGTTTAACGCACATATGGAATCATATTTGACGTATGACGGATCCGCATGGGCCATTTATGTATGCATGACGCGTATATGGAATCTTAGCTTAAATCAAAATTAAATGAATGATTTTGCACCCCATGATTGTGACTGGTGGTTGGTGTCGCGAGCAAAGCAGACCATGCCTACTCTTTTCAAAACACGGGATGGTATTTCTCGTATGGGAAGTTCACTACAATATAGTAACTACATCCCATTTTGTCATTCTCTGTACAAGATTTTTGATTAATGGAATTGTATTGCTTGTCTGGATTTTTAGTTATCAATAGGCATATTGTGATTTTTTTGTAATCTTGGTATATCTTTGGATCATCTACAAAGATACTGTATTAAATGGTAATTTTGCTCAAGAAAAATGTTCTGAGTCTGTTGCTGAATAATGTACATTGTATTTCAAATCATATAATTTATATATATTTGTAGGTATAAGAGACAGTAAGAGAAGATGTCTGTACATATACCAGGGATTATAGCTATTGTTTTATTCTACGGACTAATTTTAGCAGTAGGATTATGGGCAGGAAGAAAGTCCAAACAAACTGGTGCAACAGCTGATAGTGAGGATGTGATGTTAGCAGGGAGGAATATAGGTGTTTTAATAGGGATATTTACTATGACAGGTATGTACAATTCAACGCATTTAAAATCTGAAATTTGAAAAGTTAAAATGAATGATTGTACCATTAAGGTCTTCTATGACAAAGCTGTGATGTCATCAAATACCTAATTGATGTTGTATTGCTAGAACGTTAGATTGAAAACTGAAACTGTGCAAATTGATTCAACAAGTGTTCCGACACCTCTGTACAATCCTTTCATTAGCAGTTCCTGAAAGATTATTAAAACAGAGAAACTCTGTCTGATTTTGAAGCTGATTTCTCAGTTGGAAATTACCAGGCATTAATACTAATTATACTCTTCAACATGATAAGAATAAAAATAGAGGAAATCACTCTGATCACAGTAAAATGATGTGCCAATCAGAATATTCTGTAGCTTTGAGCTTCCATATTGGATATTTCAGAATGTTGCTTTGACTGACTGACAAGAACTGACTAAATCAAGTCAGGAAGCTAAAAATTCTCCACTGAAAAATGTGTTAAATACTGATTTCTGATTCAGTTATTCAACAAGCTTCATACATGCCACTCCAGTGTAGCCAAATTATTTTCGATCCATTATAAACCATGATAAAACGCTAAACAAAAATCGAAAAATGCGTGGCATACTACTTTGTTTGTATCAATGACTTTGTATCAATCACATCACAATCTGCTAGCTGGGTGGACGTGATAATTTTATGTAGAGAGGACATTTGAAGGTTAAATAACTACTGCACGTTGATATTATGATATTATGACTGGTAGTTATAATAATGATATACAATTATATAGAATTAATAAATCTTCAAGTACACAATCTGTATTAACATATCAGTTTTCATCGCATTTTACATATAAGACTAGTAGAGATTGTGTAATATATATTATGTGACAATAGAATAGATTTTACACCCAAACCGTTCATTGATTTTTCAATCTCCTTTCCAATTCTAACCACTATGTTCATCTATCACGACAGTTTACCCCAATCAATCAAACTTCCCAATTAAAACAAGCAGCAGTTTACTACGCCAAGACGAAAATAACCAAGTCCCAAGGGGAAATAGTTTCTTGAAAACTATTGAATTTTCTTGATTTGGCAACCTTTTTCCATACCTTTAGCGGTATATAATGTGGTAGTGTATGTTATTGGATATTCAGTATAAAATGATAGGACCAGACAGTTCTATAAATACTCAAAATATCTCTCATCTAAATATGATTTTTATTCCCTGAAGAGTTTTTAGTAGAAAATTTAATAGTCCAGAAATAATAATACAGATATTCAGTTTCAATTTTATTATTATTTGTCTGTCTCTTGATACTCATTGTTGTTTTAAGTCACTATAGGTTCTCTGAAAGTGCAACAATAGATATATGTGTTCAGACTGTCCAGCTGCCCTTAAATTCCTTAAAAATCCTTCTTTTTTCTAGTTTGGCTAAAATTCCTTTAAAAACTCCAAGGCAAAATCCTAAAAAAGCCCTTATATTTCACCTAAATTCCTATTATTTTTTATTACTTACTCTTCCAATTTTAAAAACAGAGTTGACCAGTGGATCCATGTAATGAGCTTGTTTATTGGTTGTGACCTTGTGACAAAATGTGACTATTCAGCCTATTCAGGTTATAGCCAATAATAGCTGAAACAATGGAACCCTGGAAGATGCCCTTCATGTACTTAAAGTAGTTAATGTGTCTGTTATTGTCAAATTGGCGAATAGAAATCTCTAAAACTACTGACTTTTAGAGACATAATTTGTATTTAAAGTCCTAAATTAGCCCTTAAATTTAGTAATTTTAGCTCTAACATTAGCTGTTATTTTCTGTGAAACAGTGCTGGATAGCCTGATGTATTTAACTGTTTGTTGCCCTGATAAGAATTGGAATCTAATCTTTCTCTTGTCCAGCTAGTATAATGGAATTCAAGTACACTTCTTTAACAACAAGGGGCATACTACTCCTGTGTTTATTGTACAGAAAGTTTCAGCAATTTACAATATAGATTTCTCCATTTCCTTTAAACGTTGCTTTGGAAATGTTCAACATCAGCTAATGATTACCTTTATAGGAAAAAAATATATGAAAATGATCCTTTTATAGCAGTTGGAATGAAATGTCATCTTGTTTTAATAATTATGGATTAAGTTGCTTGTTTGGTATTTTAAGCTGGAAATTGTGGTCTTGTTACGAAATACAATAAATAAAGATGCTATTTAGGTGAATTTGTTGTGCTGTAATCACCTTAACAAGTAAACTTATCCCATTTCCTTCCTTATCATCTTATTCTGATTATCAGTACATTACTAGTGAGAAAATCCTGGTATAAAACACAATTCAAGCCTCGAGACATTTTCTATTAATCACATGATAATGTTTACACGCTCCATCAAACTAAAAGCAGAGAAAAATACCCTTCAGGAACGTTAGTCACTTTACTTTTCACGGTAGTTATTGAGTTTTAATGGGCTCGGGAAATTACAAATTAATTGGTATTGAAAATAAAACCAAGATTTACAGTACTCATTTGTACAGTTTATTCATGAACATCTTGGAGTTTATTTAAATTCTCTCTAAATTCATTTGAAGACTGTAGTATATAAACTGTTTGCATAAACTCTGTCACTGTGGTGTAAACTGACTCTAACTTCAATGTAAACTGACTCTTACTGCAATATAAACTCTGTTACTATTGTAAGCTGACTCTTACTGCAATATAAACTCTGTTACTATTGTAAGCTGACTCTTACTGCAATATAAACTCTGTTACTATTGTAAGCTGACTCTTACTGCAATATAAACTCTGTTACTATTGTAAGCTGTAACTGTTGTGTAAATTGACTCTTACTTCAATGTAAATTGTCTCTTACTGTGGTGTAAACT
The DNA here is from genome assembly GCA_029955415.1 of Lottia scabra. Classification (NCBI taxonomy): domain Eukaryota; kingdom Metazoa; phylum Mollusca; class Gastropoda; family Lottiidae; genus Lottia; species Lottia scabra. The sequence goes on from JARJEI010000004.1 coordinate 21,609,410, forward strand.
GGCTCTTAATGCAATGGGAACTGTCTCTTTCTGTGGTGTAAACTGTATCTTTTACTGAAGTGTAAACTATCTCTTCCTGTGGTCTAAACTGTCTCTTACTGTTGTGTAAACTGTCTCTTACTGTTGTGTAAACTATCTCTTACTGAAGTGTAAACTATCTCTTCTGTGGTCTAAACTTTCTCTTACTGAAGTGTAAACTGTCTCTTACTGTGGTGTAAACTGTCTCTTACTGTGGTGTAAACTGTCTCTTACTGTGGTGTAAACTGTCTCTTACTGTGGTGTAAACTGACTCTTACTGTGGTGTGAACTATCTCTTACTGTGGTCTAAACTGTCTCCTACTGTGGTGTAAACTGTCTCTTACTGTGGTGTTAACTGTCTCTTACTGTGGTGTAAACTGTCTCTTACTGTTGTGTAAACTATCTCTTACTGAAGTGTAAACTATCTCTTCCTGTGGTCTAAACTGTCTCTTACTGAAGTGTAAACTATCTCCTCCTGGTGGTCTAAACTGTCTCTTACTGAAGTATTGTATTGTTTTATTCAGCAAAGCAAATACTTGCTATAGCCTAATACATTATCAAGATATTTTAGATAAATACATAATATATGTACAAAACACAATATATATTACAATAAATTAATAAAAGAAGTAAAAATGAAAAACACAGCATAAAAATAATATATATATAGAGAAGCTTAATCTATTAATGAATTCCTTTGCATAAAAGCATCATGGATAAATCTACATAAGTTAAGGAGCTTGTAATGGGATGACGGATTCATTAGTTGATTCATTTTGAGAAGTGATGGAAAGGACCAGATGCGACGGTGAAAGTATTTATGACGTAAAGAATTATATTGAGGGCAGCATAAAAGAAAATGATACTCGTCTTCTATATAGACGGATTTACAACAAGGGCAAATTCTTCTTTCACTCGGAGTTTTGTTGTACCTACCGATTTCAATCTGCAGTTTTAAATTACCAACGCGAAATTTGCACAGTAAGAACTTAAATTTGTCGTCTAGTTTAGAGTTAAGGTAGGACTCAAGTCCAAAGTTAATTTTAAAATGTTTATAAAACCTTAATTTACTTGATGACTCTACTTCTGAAAACCATAACTGAACGTACTGATCTTCGATTCGTGTAAACTGTCTCTTACTGTGGTCTAAACTGTCTCTTACTGTGGTCTAAACTATCTCTTACTGTGGTGTAAACTGTCTCTTACTGTGGTGTAAACTGTCTCTTACTGTTGTGTAAACTATCTCTTACTGAAGTGTAAACTATCTCTTCTGTGGTCTAAACTTTCTCCTACTGTGGTCTAAACTGTCTCTTACTGTGGTCTAAACTGTCTCTTACTGTGGTGTAAACTGTCTCTTACTGTTGTGTAAACTGTCTCTTACTGTTGTGTAAACTATCTCTTACTGAAGTGTAAACTATCTCTTCCTGTGGTCTAAACTTTCTCTTACTGAAGTGTAAACTATCTCTTACTGTGGTCTAAACTATCTCTTACTGTGGTCTAAACATGTTTGGCCATTTCCTGGTTTGTGGTTGAACATTACAATTAGGGCTTCACTTAATGTACTTTTAAAAGAGGAGTGTGTGTATTATTTAATAAACTCAAATGTGATTTTTTACAGATTCACTATTTCATACCATTCATGTTGTGAATTTGAAGATTTTAGACAGATTGATTATAATTGATAGTACATTCCAAACCAATTTATACTAAGAAATAAGAGGAAAATGGAGTAGTGACTTTTAGAATGATGAATCCTGTAAGACAGACCACATTTTAAGTAAAGGACGACATTTTGATATATTTATGGGATTTCCATTGATTTTTTAACAATTCTTATCATTTAGAAGCATCACTTGGAGACATCAGCTAATGTGCTATATCTTATAATACTTCAAGAAAAATGAAAAACAAATTTTTGTTTTTATAGTATTTGTATCCAACACTTTGTATATTGCAAACTAAAAGACTTTAAAGCGGTTTTCTTACTTTCTACGTGTATTTGAGACTTAAACTGAGTGTTTGATGGCGTGACCAATTACTTGAACCACAGACATCTGATTGAAAATTGGAATGGTGCAAATTGATTTTATCAGTGTCTCCAATACATTTCTTTAAAATCCCTTTTAGATTTGCAGACTAATTCCTGATCTGATATCTTATACCAATTGAAGTCACCCAAAACACTAGTATCAGGGACCTAGCTACCAGCAGCCATAATTTAATTTATAAATCACAAGAAAAGTGTACCTAACCAGGTTTTCTACCATTTTCTGATAAAAGGAATTTCATTCTACAAAACGTTCATTTTAATGTCTCCACCCTTTTCAGATGAGCATTTTGTTAAAAGCACTAATGGTTTAACTGGACATTGTAGTCTGTAATGTGGTGTGTTTAAAGGGATACGTTCACTGACTGTGAAAATTTTTAGTCTCAGAATCTGGAATTTTTAGCTATTCTAATCCGTACTATTGTTCACAACTCTCCTACGAAATTTAAGCTTTCAAACACATGTGTACCCATAATTATCAGCGTTTGAAAGTCAAAATATGACTCGTCAATTAGTAAGACTATGCATTATATAGAAAACACATATACAGAAAATGAAGGATAAAAGTTAAAGTTGAATTGAAGGAATTGAAGGAATTATATGATTTTCGTGCAGTTCTAGTACTTCTGGTGGCTATTTAGAAATATTCAAGTCCTAAATTGACCATCGGAAATACTGGACATTCCCCTTTAAGCGCTGTAACTGCATTGTAGACTGTAATGTGGTGTGTTTAAAAGGAATCTAGTAAAAGTGTTGGTGTAATAGTTAAGACATGATTGATGTTCTTTACATTCTAATCAATTATACGACTAGTTCTCACATTGATTTTCTCTATTTATACTAGAAATATGTCTATATCATCTATCAACACACACTATCCTACTCCATGATTTACAATTCTACATGGGGTGCAGAAGACAAACGTGTGGGGAACACTTTAATTGATATTCCTAAGATTGAGTGGGTTGAATGGAGTTTCACAATAATAGTACTTTAATTTTTCTTGTACAATGATATTAATCTTCTTATCTGCAATTCATGACATTTCTTTGGTCAAAAATAATGTTTTAAAAATGAAACATGTTATACAATATCTGGAAACCTACTCTTCAGAATTTCAGTTGATTTTGATGAAACTTTGTTTGATTAAACTAATTTGTCAATTAAATCCTGAAAAATTTAAAATTTCAGCAGTGGTTCCCAACCTTTTTCATACCGTGGCCTAAAATTCACGAAACTCCCAGAGCCGAGGCTCCCTGTTTGATTCGAAATATCGCCCTAAGGGTGGATTTGTGCCTCCTAATCATTGGGAGGCCAAATGCATTTGACCACAAGCAACTACAGACCTTACACAGCAAAATATAGTTAAATAAAATTTGAGGTAGTGCAAAAATTATACACATCTTCATGCCCAATGGCCCCCAGGTTGGGAACCACTGTTTCAGATGAATTGTTTTTGAGTCATTGTCCTTGGCCTTGATGTGTTATCATAGTGTGATTATTGCAATTTATAAGATCTCAGAAAAATGTTCAAAGAATAGTTTTTGAGCTATTGCCCATATGACTTAGTTTAGATCACAGTTGAATTTGTCATGCTTTTGACAAGATCTTTTTTACAGAGTTCTCATGCTTATACAGATTTTTTATATTATACCAAAAATGATGACCTGGCTATTTAGGGACCAAAAAAGAGAGAAAAAGACTTAATTTTTATTTCTTTTAGATAAAGTGACAAATTGACAATAGGTGTTTTGTGGAGTGCTTCTTGAAGCCATATGAGGTTGACAAATTCAAATGGATTTAATTGCAGCAATACATGATCACTAATTAAGTATTGATGAAATTGACATAGATTATCTGATAATATATCTCATTATGATCCAATTATATTGTCCAATTTAACTTGTTATATTATTTCACATGGTATAAAATTGACATTCTGCAGAGATAAAACTATGCTCACCAGGGTTCGCAAGAGTACCGGCGGTACCAGGTGACCGGTACCGATACCGGTACCAGGCAAGTACCGGCGGTACCGGTACCGGTACCGGTACTACAATGGTACAATGAATTTGTGACTAAATCATGTATATGACAAACCGGACTATATAACTGCTCACTGCTGTATAACCCTATATTCCCTTTATTGCTACTTCTATCAGATATTACTTTATTAGGAACTAAAAAACTGAGATATACATCTAACACCTATACACAACACCAACAGTTGGATGGCAACTGAGAGTCAACAATTCTGATAATCTTTATTCGATCTCAACTATTTCGCAGTCATTTGATTTTCCTTCTCTTTTGGGGTTTGGTGCTACCGGCTTAGCTCGCTCTTCGTGACGTTTATTTCTCTGGTAAAAGGCTTTCACATGTCAGTGCGTCCATTAAGTTGTCACCCATTCTTGATCTCAGTTTTGTGACCAGCAGAGCTGGCTCTTTCGGCCTCAACGCTGGTTGGCTGGACTATTACAGTTATTCGGTGTAGACTGTGATGAAGAACTGAGATGAACGATTGAAATGATTGCGCGTATTCGTTCAATAAGCAGGGAGACTCGTTTTTCCGGAAAAAGTCAAGCGTTTAAATATACCTTATATGGTCATAAGAGACAATTTTCGGAGAAGCAGTTTCCTAGAATATAGTTTCTTACTGCCTGACGAATGATCACATATGGTCCCATGAGTCATGCCCATGACCATAAATTGTTAGGTTAGGGTGAGAATATGTCAAGCGACTGAAATAATGCACGTGCAATGTGAGGAATTTGTTCATATAAACCTCCGTGTTTTCACAAATTCCAGTACCGGTACCGCCGGTACTCGAACCCGGTACCGGTAACGGTACTGAGGTGTCAGTACCGGCGGGTACCGGTACCGGTACTGGTACCGGTTGCGAACCCTGATGCTCACCTTGAGTTTACTTAATATTCAAACTTTCTGGCCAAATAGTCACATTTAATGCATGTACTGAATCTGCATGAAACGTTGGCCGCAAAGACTTATGAATATATATATATGAAAAGTACAGCTCAATTTTGTCGACTTTTGATCAATTTCAGTTCAGTTTGCTCTTGGAAAGTATATCATGACGAATTCCTAGTTTATTTTGTGAAATTTGTTTTTTGTTTTACCCATATAATTATGTGTACAGGCCATGAAAAATCTGGAGAACTTTTACCACACACTGTGGGCTCAGAATCCCATTTGTGTGATTTATTTTTAATAGATATCTATAGGGCCTGAAAGAATTATATACATTTGGAAATATATTTTGAACTTAAATAAAATGACAGAAAAAATGAAATCAGACTTCCATGTGGATAGAGAGTAGACCCTTGCGCCGTCGCCATTAGCCGCCGCTGCCGCCGATTTCTTTACAGCCATAATCTGCCAGTTGTGAAAACAAAGCGCCGCCGATTTAAGTCAGCCGATTTCTGCCACTTTGTAAATGAATTCAAGACGATCGTCACTTAGACCTACCATGCTGAACATGATAACTTTCATCCATGATAATTTAAAACTATTGCAGTTTGATTAAAATTTTGAATTGTGAGTTGATTATTCAGAAATAAATAACTTGATAACAAACACCAGTTGTTTATGATGCCTGCAGTGTATAATGTATGTTCCTTCATTATAACTCAAATGTTTAATGAAGGAAATCCGTTTTAGCCGCCGAAAACCTTTTTACAAAATAAATCGGCGCAAGGGTCTAATAGAGAGTATCATTAGATTTAATACAAGTAGACATGTGCCACTATCAATTGTATATATCTTTGTCAATAAAATATAGATATAAAATTTGATATTCGTAAATCAAAGTTTTTTCCCCATATTTATTGGATATTGTGTAACTAGATCAGCTACAGATTATGGATGGTCCTGTTGTTTTGTATGTTTCTCCAGATATCTTGTAATATAGGCCTTTTAAGCCTTGCCTATGAAAAATTAGGTTTTTTCATTGAACATGAAGAAAGTTTCTTTAATTCAGATCTGATAATAATACACATATAATTTTCTCATCATTTTGAATAGAGAAGTAGACAGAAAGTTTGTCTTAAAATATCCTTGCATAGTATTTCTACTTTCTCCGTTTCATTGATTTTAGAAGAAGCTAGGCAATTCTAACCAGAAATCAATGAGATATTTGCTCTCCGTGTCAGATAGAAATTACATTGGATGTTAATACCAAACCTAAAATAAGCTTAACTTAGTGATTAAATGGTATTTTCTGCCTTCTCTCTCCACTAAACTAAGTTAATAGAATTGAAGTCACACGACTAGAAAATTAAGGCTTTAAATTGGTTTGGATTAAGTCATTAAGTGAGGGTTTGATGTAGTCGATATTTCTACGATATACATTCCATATTAGTTAGTCATAAATACATGGTATTATTTACACTCTTCTTATATCCTTCATATACTTTGTATCACTTACAGTCTTCTTGTATCCTTCATATTCTTACTGTATCCCTTACTCTCTTTTTGCACCCTTCGACCTTCGTGATGTACTGTAGAATACTTCAGGATTCTATGCAAGAGAATTTACAACCACTTTAAAGCTGCTTAAACATTATGTTACCCTGCAACAGAAAAGGACCACAAACATAGATGATTGTCATATATTTATTAAGGTTGAAGATTTGAATAGAACAGGACAGGACAGTTAAGGACACTGTATTTTTCAGTTTTATTTGGTATCTTGAAATATGACTTATATTGGAATAAATCTAAAAATCAGGCAGTTGATCTGCAGACAAGTCAAGTCAAGCCATTTGTTTTTCTTGTGCAGACGCCTTTTATAGAAGACTGAATCTGTTATTGAATTAATTTATATCATTGAAAAGTAGAACAAAATGTGAGAAGCATTTTAATAGAACAGTTTTAAATTTGGATATCAAATAGAATGTAGCCAGTAAGATCTACAATGTTTGTATGTCTTAACATAATAATGTCTTGATAATCAGATCTGTCTGTTCCATCAAAAGTTCAGAGTTGTCTATAACTCATTTCCTATAAATTTTCCAGAATCTTGATGCAGTGAATAAAATCTTTAATTAAATTGACTTGATCATTAATAGACTATGTTAGATAAGTAAATATCTTAGTTGGTTTGGCTTTTGCATCTTTCCATAGAAATTGTTTGACCACTCTTGTTTACAAACTAATTTATTGATAACAAATAAATATCATATGGATGCTAAATCATGTAGTAGAATTTTGTGTTGCATCATTTTTATGAGACATGCTGAAACACAGAATTCAAAATAATAACAAAATTTTTTGGCCTTTTTCCTCAGTGAGAAATTGGTGTAATACAACTGTATTCAGAGGATTGTAGATTTGAACTTTTTCTGTCTAAAATTTAAAACATTGACTGGTATAGTTTACCATGATTTCTCTTAGACCTTCTCAGTTTGTTCCATACTGATCAAATATTAAAATATATTATATTTCAGTCCAATATTTGATTTGCATGTATTTTATACTTCTTGATTCTTGTCTTATAATGATGTTCCCCTATGGAAAAATTATTTCAAATGATTTTTCTATTCTGTTTTTTACTCATAAAAAATTTGTTATAAACAGGGTTTGCACAGGTCATGGAAAACCTGGAAAATTAGGGGAGAGAGGTTGTAACATTGCAAAAAATCATTGTTACGAAAGCACAGGCACAGGACATATAAGTTTACAGTTCTTGCGGATAACAAATTGTGTGTTAATAAAAAAATAACATTCTATCATCTGTAATCTTCTCGTCTTTTGATGAAAGTCTCATGGGATCATATGATTAGGATCAATTGAATAGGTGTAAAATTTTACTTTAAATGGAAAAAATATAAATATACCTAACTTTCATTGTTAGCAAAAGTAATGATACAAAATACTCATATTAATGCATATAATGATTTCATTGAAAAATCATGATAGTTCTGGAAAATTGTCAAATTTATCTGGAAAATGATATTTCATACTGGCCGCTTATTTTTTTCATTTTTTCGTGTAAATGATCAAAATCATGATCATGAAAAGTCTGAAATTACCCATTCTGTCCAATGATATTTATCAGATTGATCATGGAAAATGATGTTGTCTGGAAAGTCATAAAAATGTATGATCTGTATGAACCCTCTAAAAAAACCATCAACATAAACTTTATCATTAGCATGAGTTTTTAACTTTGACTTACATTTTGTTTTGAATAATTCATTGAAAACAAATTAACACATTTCAGCAACATGGGTTGGTGGAGCTTATATAAATGGTACAGCAGAGATGATAGTAAGATTTGGTTTGGTTTGGTGTCAAGCACCATTTGGTTATGCTATAAGTTTAGTATTTGGTAAGTCAGTTTTTTTGAGTTCATTAAATTTTGATGCATGAAACATTCCTAACAATCTAGTTTGTATATGTGAGCCAGCTAGCTTTGTTAACCTCCTCACTTTACAAAGAAAAAACAAAGAGAAACTTTTCACAAACAAAGTCACAAGCAATCCCCCCAAAAAGGCATTGTGCTGTCACCGCTACATTTACATTACTTCCTAACTTGCTGTAAACCTACACAAAATCTTTTTTGCACGCCAAAACAGTTGTCACTTCCATAAACCACGAGATCAACACCATGGCAGTACTGTGCATATATTGTTTTAAGTGCCCTGTCTACAATTGACTAGCTTAATCGATATCATGTGAACAAGCATTCATATTTAACACAATATGTTAACTAAATAACCTATATCATCCTATATCATTTACAAATTATAATCTATTTATTTCAGGGGGTTTATTTTTCGCCAATAAGATGAGAACAGAAGGTTATGTGACTATGTTAGATCCCTTCCAGATAAGATATGGTGAAAGAATGGGAGGGTTATTGTACATACCTGCTTTACTAGGTGAAGTCTTCTGGACTGCTGCTGTACTTGCAGCTTTAGGTAATGATGCTGTTTTAGAAGATTTACTGAACAATGTTTTCGGAAATTTTGATAGGAAAAAAATACCATATTTTAAAAAAATGCAGAGCTTTGTTGGGATTTTACATCAAAACTGAAAGAGCATGTTGGGAAATGGAGTTTTGAAAATTGAATCATTTGTCAGCGGACTAAGATACTGTTTATCTGCTAAAAACTAGTAAAAGGGAAAAGAAAATTGATTTGTGCATGAATTTCCTAATTATTTGAAAGACAATCAGTTTGTATGCTAGGTTATGAGCAAGTTACTTATATTTTAAAGTGATATTTTAATTACAGGTGCTACATTATCAGTTATTGTTGATATTGATACCAATACATCTATTATTGTATCATCATGTATCGCTTTATTTTATACATTAACTGGAGGATTATATTCTGTAGCGTATACAGATGTTGTACAATTATTCTGTATATTTATAGGTTTGGTAAGTAATTTGATCTCGACACGTTTTCGAGAATCTGCCTGGTGTCACCCCTTATCACCTAAGGATCAATGCAAAGGATCTGAAATTTAGGACTATATTTTTAAGATTGTTTTCCATTTCATGCTTAAATTGGCATTGCACAGCAATTACATACTATGGGTCTGCACAAATCAGGTGTCTTGACCTGTTCAAGTCTGTTACGAACAAACTTTCAAGTAATTCTGGACTTGTTCTGGACAGGAAGTGGAAAGTTCTGTACGGAACTAAAATCTGAGTAGTTCTAGACAGGTTCTGGAAGGAAATGACTGCAATCACTGCACTGAAAAACGGTTGAAACATTGCCGCCAACTTGATTTCATCACTATTCCCTATGCACTATCTCGCTTGGTGGGAAAGAAAGTCTTCTGGTCTATGATTCTTGCCGACCCCATCTGTTATTATATCCTTTGACTTATTTCAGTGGGTAAGTGTACCATTTGCTCTAACCAATGAAGCAGTGACACCAATCTCAGTTAATTCTACTGAATGGATTAGAACTGTAGAACCACAGGATACAGGAGTATATATTGATAGTTTTCTATTGTTAATATTTGGTGGGATTCCTTGGCAGGTAAACTTTTTAATTTAATTTTGTCTTTTATGATCAGTGCATTTTATTAATTGTCTATTACTCTGTCTTTTTTTTATTGATTTTATGTAGGAGTTCAAGAATTTAAATTTGTATAGAATGATCTGAATCAATTTTCATAGCATTAATAATTAATAGTCAAAGAAATTGTGAAATATTCAGTTTTACTCTTTATGTATTATATTACCATTATTTATGGTTTTTAAACTGAATCAATTGATGATAAATATCACAAGCTCAGATTAATGCAAAATATCAACTTAAAGGGAAGAAACAAGTTATAAAGTATAGAAAAATCTATCATTTTAGGTATATTTTCAACGAGTATTATCCTCTAAATCTGCCAGAAGTGCCCAGATATTATCCTATATAGCATCGTTTGGTTGTGTAATAATGGCAATACCAGCTGTTATATTTGGTGCTATAGCTGCATCAACAGGTCAGTTTATCAACATAATCTCTGAATTCTATTAAATTCAATATTGCTCCAATTCACTTTATCAAAAATTGTGAAAGTCAAAGAACGGAGAAATTAACTCAAAAAGTTACCATTCACATAGGCTCCATATCTCCTTGACATTAAATGTGGATATAATCCCCTCAGTTGTTCAAATCTGGACTTTTCATGAACACCCCCTTTCAGTCATCGAACTTTCAATAGCCAGCTTTTGACCCTCTTGTAGTGGTTTTAATCCACATTTATCAGTGTGTAACTAATAATGTATCTATGTTTTTCAGATTGGAATGCGACAACCTATGATGGTGAACTACCAATACCAGAAAATAAACTTAACCTGATATTACCCATGTGCTTACAGTTTCTATGTCCAGGATGGGTATCATTTATTGGTTTAGGTGCTGTGTCTGCTGCAGTCATGTCATCAGCTGATTCATCTATTCTATCAGCAAGTTCTATGTTTGCTAGAAATATCTACAAATCCATCTTTAGACAAAAGGTAGCAAACACTTGCCTAAATTTTATACAATTTGTTTTTCGCAATTCTCAGAAAATTTTCAGATATATAAATATAGTCCATAAAAATCTCTGAATTTTTTAAAATTAAAGGAATAAAGGGTTCCCTCAAATTGTTACTTATACATGTTGTAATTTTTTACAATATATTTTTTTGTAGGCATCAGAAAATGAAATTCTATGGGTAATGAGAGCAGCTATATTTGGTGTAGGAGTACTAGCTACTGTTATGGCTATAGTAGTAACATCTATCTATGAATTATGGTTTTTATGTGCAGATTTAGTCTATGTTATATTATTTCCACAATTGGTGTGTGTATTATATGTGGATACTAATACCTATGGATCATTAGCTGGATATATTATTGGAATGTTCTTTAGATTGGCTGGAGGTGAAGCTGCATTGAGAATTGAGCCGATCATCAAATATCCGTGGTATGATGAGGAAAATGATCTCCAGTTATTTCCCTTTAAGACATTGTCTATGTTAATTACATTGTTTGTGATTACTTTTGTATCTCGTTTCTTTAAGGAATTATTTATCAGTGGTAAATTACCACCACGTTATGATATATTTCTATGTGTTGTTAATATACCTGAAGAAAGTATTATACTATCAAGACGAGAGCCACCAAATGAAATGACCTCTATTGCCCAATATAAAGAAAGTAATGGAAAGATCAATCCAGCTTTAAAGTTCTCTAATGATGATTTATTAGCTGATGAAGCATCTATTATAACCCCAGCTGATGAATATAAGTATTCACTATCAGAACACCAAGAATGAGCTGAATAATCTTCAATCCCTGTTTATATGATAACCCTAGGGGTAAATAATAACCCAATGTAAATCTTGTAAGGGAAACTCCTTCTTCATTTAGTTAGCAAAATGTGTTGTCATGTCAATGAGTACCAAGGCAAAGAAGTTTATGAAAACTGTGGGAATTAGACAGGGGTTATGGAGCTAGAGTACATGTAAATGTAAATAAACAGGGCTTTGAAAAGTTTGTCATACCTTAAAGAAATAGTTGGTTGAGTAATTGGAATAATGGTATAGGTCATGAAATATAACATATCAAAATAAAGTAAATATAAAATAGCAAGATTTTATTGTACACAACTTTTAAAAGTTGAAAAATTGACATGTTACCTGTAAATGAAGTCCCTTTAGTTTTATAGGTGTGTGTAACACTGTGTGAATGTAAGTTATAATACACTTAATGGACTAATGAGGCTTGAAGTAATGTGACTATTCTTAGCTTGAACTAATGTGACTGATCTTAGCTCAAACTAATGTGACAGAACTTAGCTCGAACTAATGAGACCCATCATAGCTTGAACTAATGAGACTGATCTTAGCTCAAACTAATGTGACAGAACTTAGCTCGAACTAATGAGACCCATCATAGCTTGAACTAATAAGACTGATCTTAGCTCAAACTAATGTGTTAGAACTTAGCTCGAACTAATGAGACCCATCATAGCTTGAACTAATAAGACTGATCTTAGCTCAAACTAATGTGACTGATCTTAGCTCAATCAAAATTATTGTGAATGTTGTGAAATATGGGATTACTACATGCCTGTGATAGAACATTCAATAAAAAGAGATTTCCGTAGAAATTTATAAATTATACAACTAAATATGTAATTAAAACCAAATAAACTGAATTCATGTGCAGTGAAGGTTATATGTATAAGTATTAAATGTACATCTATATTTAAACTAAAAAAAAATCAGATTTTTTAAATAATTTTTCGCTTCCTTAGCAAGACCATTAGTTAGTGACTGTCACAGGTATGTACTATGTTAAGACTAAGAGTTGTTATATTACATATCAAATTGTTGTTATTATGTGCATTATATAAAAACATATCAGAACATATTTTGTGTTCAATAATACATATCATTGTTATTATATACTTTATGCCCTTAGAATGCATTTATGGTGCAAATAATAGTTTTTATGCATTTATAGATTATAAGATGCATAGTTTATTTATTTTTAAAATATTGTTTTAGATCATACTTTTAAAACAATATGTTTTTATTTTATTGTGATATAATATTGTCATAACGTTTTTATCATAACATAATAATAGCTTACAAGTAATTTTTCAAGTTTACCAAACAATTACAGGGGCGGATCCAGGATTTAGAGAAAGGAGGGGGAAGGCTCTGAAATATAATTTTCTTCAAATTATTCAACGGTACCCCGAGCGCCTGTTAAATTTTAAGAGGGTTCAGTCAGCAAAAAATAGGGGGGGATCGAGCCGGAGGAGCCCCCCCCTTGGATCCGCCCCCTTGGATCCGCCCCTGATTTACAATGTCAGCATAATTTTCAACCATTTGTTTGTTTGATTTCATTCAATCAAAGTTTTCGTACTAAAGAATTAAACAAATTCTTATACTTCATTTCGAATTTAATATGATAACATATAATATTTGATTACTTGAAATGTTGATGTAAATATTTCATTTCAAATAGTAAACTATCAATAACTTGAATTAATCAAATAAAATTATAGTTAAACTGTTGTAAAGTTATGAGACCAAATTATTGTAAATATTAATTAATATATCATATACATATCAATTATATTGTGATAATTATATAACATATCATTGCTTTATTAAAGGGAGAGTCAATTTTAAAATAAGACTTGTTAGAAAATTTCCAAATTCTTGCTAAATATATAAAATTGTAATAAATAATGGCCCAAATCTATTGTTAATTAAAAATTGTTTGTGGTTTTTGCCATTAATGTCAATAGAGGAACAATCATTGTTTATTAGATTGCGTATTACCTAAGTCTGAGTCTTTTATTGTACCTTAATTCTGAACATTACTGAAAGGAATCGAAAAGAAAACACAGAAGTTGTAGGTCTAACTTAATATTAGTAATAATGTTATTGGGGCATGGGCTAACTGAAAGAACTTTTATTTAGGGATTGTTAGTGAATTGTTTAGTAAAGTTCTAATTGGAATAACTGCCAATCCAATACAAGGGAGAAAGCTTTAATAATGTCTGAGATGCATGAAAAATGCAGAAAATTTACTACTTACACAAAATAGTGTACTCAGACGATTCAGTTGTGATGCATATCAAATCATGTGATTTATACTAATACATATCAAATATATAGTATTATTTATTGTATATTGTTTATTAAATATCATATATATTGAAACATATCAAAGCATACATATCATGTTTTTTGGTGATTAAATGATACATATCAGTACCAGTATATTTGGTATCTTTATCTTTATTATTGCCTTCCTTTTTTCATTTATCAAAAATATTTTTCTTTGCTTTTAAAACTGTGGTTCCCAATCTTTAACCTCATTGCTATCACCAGGAACCTCATTGTCCTCAATAAACCTGAACATTATAGTTTTAATTGAACATTTGAACCTCAAGATGTAAGAATCAATTGCTGAATATCATTTCTGTGATGTTAACATAAAATTGGGAACCAAGCTGTGTATTCTGAAAAAGATCTTAGCGCTAGAATGTCCCAGCACTAAGCTCATTTCCATAAAACACGGCTAGTGAACATAAAAACATCAATTATATTGTATCTCAGAAGGATTAATATGAAACATTATAGTCATATTGTAGTCAATGATGATATTCCTATTTAGATCATTTTATTTTAAATTAAATTTTTAACCACTTTCTTGCTATATGAATAATGAATTATAGTCTAATTTATAGATATGTTGTGTATTTTAGCAATATGTTGTATTATTAGTGTTATGCTTTATATACCAGGACCAAAACTACTTACAAAGTTAATAATTCTATGTTCTTACCATATATGAAATAATACTGAACAATAAGCACCAAGATAAAAATTTTGAATATGAACACAAAGTAAGAAAGTTAGGGTCTGGTTATATGTGACAGGCCAGCCGCTTAACCGGTTGTCTCTGATCTGACGTCACTGTAGTCAATTTCTACTGATTTATATGGAGAGCGGGCCAGCCTGTGTAGCCGAGCTCTACGGTTTCTAGACCGGGAAGCCTTCCTATCAGGGTCAGCCCGGTATTCGTATAAAAACTATTTGATGGGTTAGCCCGGGCTACTGAGCCACAGCGCATGCGTACATCATACTTTTATTAAACAACATGGCTCCCAAAACAAAAACAAAAAGCTCTTTGACCCCTAGCCTGCGTTCATGTAATGATTCAAAATTTTCAACCCGGGTAACCAAGCCATCTCGGCTGACCGGCTAGCCCGTCACATATAATCAGGCCCTAAGAGAATCCAGCTGGACTGTTGGTAGAGTTATATTGATTTTTAAAGAAAAACTTTGAGAAGAAGAAGAACAGTTATCATAATGTTCAGTATACATGTACCTGTATTATTTTTTTGTATACTTTCAAGTAATCTGTGATGTGATTTCGTTGTATTACAATTTATTTAAAATGTGGTATTATTTTCAATTGCTCAATAATCATATTTAGTTTGGATTTTCAGAAATTCACTTTGAGTTATTTTAAATTAATTAAAAAGTGGTAAACATACAATTGTACAGCTCAAATAAACAAACATTTTGGTTAGTTCAAAATTATTAGAAGATGATTTATTCTGTTACAGGCAAATTTTATGCACAAAACTTTTATTTATACAATCATTGATTTGATGAAAAAATTCTTTTTGACTGAATTGACTTCACATTATAATTTGAATGATTGCATATTATACAAATATAATAATTTATATAATTTTCATGAAATATCTTTTAATCTCTACAGTGCAATATTGGGGTTTTTTTTTAATGTTTAATATGCTTCATGTTTATTTTTTATTCATTGCTTATTTATTTTACTCATCAAAATGTACTTTATAAATAGATAGAAGAAAGTATAATAGAAAAATATATATTAGAATTTATATTCATGAATTGTAATGATAGATAAAGTTATTTAATTCAGAGTTTGTTCCATTCTGTGGAGAGAACAGCTTTACATTTCATCATTCCCCCTCACCCTCCAAAGGCTGGCTCTTCTAAAAAAATCAGTTTTTAATATGGTCCACTATATAGAACTGCTTGATTATCGGCATTAAATTCTTGAGTAAAAAGGAAAACTAACTCAGTTTTATGGTGATTATCAATTCACACCAATCTTGAGATCGGAAATAAGACACCTTAACTGAAAATAATGAAGATTGCTAATTCAATTGCTATACATAGGTTATTGTTTGGAATTTGACTCCACGTTTGGGTTTTGGCAAGTGAAACTCTCTGGCGTAAAACAAACGACGTATAAACAACGCATGTCGTATCTCAGGCTTCTTTAGCAATAAATATACATGGATAGGAATATCTACTACATCCTTAGTTTTCAACTGGTTTTGTAAAGGTCCCGATTACGAAAGTCGAAATGACTGTGTCCCTGAACAGAAATTGTCCACAGAAATCATCTAAAAATTACAATCAAAAGTGACAATCTTAAGTCAAGCTCATGTATATTGAGTTGTTGCGGGCAGTGGAAACTGAGGGCATATACCCAGATAGTATAGATGTTACATATTTTTGCAGACCTATAGCTCAGTTTGTGTACCCTGGAAAAGTTGACAACTTAGGTACATGTACTACATTATAGTAGCGTTTGAGTTATCTCCCTTAATTTAATAAAAATACAATTTTGTGAAAATGTTAACAAAACTGAGGTATTTATTTGAGCAATATTACATAATGTTAGTTTTAATTATTTGCAATGGTATCTCGTATCCACTGAGAATACAAATCAACTCTGGTGTATAAACCAGGAAAAGTTGCATTACCACAATCATAACCAGTTGATACGACACCCGTTAGTTTCCATTCATCATCACGTACTTCACAGGCTAGTGGTCCTCCAGAGTCGCCCTACAAGGAAGGTAAAGAATGATAATAGGTTTCTTCTTATGCAAGTTAAATTGATTTAAATCATTGCGTGGGATTACATTGCATTCCAAGATCTTGGTGGTGGTTTAGATTAAGATAAGGCTGTTACTACCAAAGATGCTCTTTGAATACTCTAAATCAGTGGTTCGCGGCCCCCAGGTTGGAGACCACTGATGGCGCATTAGGATATAAATCATTTTTTCTCTAGCCCAACTTTTATTTAACTATATTTTGCCGTGTAAGGTCTGTAGTTGCTTGTGGTCAAATGCATCTGACCTGGTGATGTGGAGTGACAAGACAACAACCCTTGCACTATATTCCCTATTTTGCTCTTGTTTGCAATAGAACAGGGGGTCATTGCTCTGGGAGCTTCATGAATTTGGGCCACAGCTTGAAAAGGGCTGTGAACCACTGCTCTAAATGCATGGATTTAGTGTGGATTCGCCTGCCGATGAAAGCATCTTTAGGTGTTCCCGTTCCAGTCCCTGAGACGAGATTATGATTGAGAAATGATCTGTTACTTACCAAACACGCATCTTTACCACCAGAAGCACCAGCACACAGAACACCTTCGTCTTCAGGGTCATAAAAGGCTTTATCGGGATCATTATCTGGTACTATGGAATAATTCTCAACACATTGTGGTTTATTAGATATCGATAAACTTGTTTTTAATGGAAGGAAATTACCGTATCCAAATGGACCTGAAAATGTATATAATATTGGATGATTTTACATCCGGATACCTACTAGAACAACTTCATCATCATATCATTAGTAACGCATATCATTTTGTACATTGGTACCTTCGGGGTGCAATTCTCTTAGATCGTACAGTTGAATTAGCTATGTGTTGATGAGTGAATCTGAAATCGTAGAAGAGACAGACTTCTCATAAGTATCAATAATTTAATGATACGGACAACAGAAATAATTTTCTTGTTTTTCGGTTAATTTATGGATAGAGGTTTGGGTCGGTATACGTCGGATTTCTTTCTCTATGTGACATGCTATATTTCTGTGTGGTGTGGGTTGAAGAATTGAAAATTCACTAGAATATCAATAACCTTACTATAAGATATTTGACCCCAACCGGCAACAGATACTGGTGTTCCTTCAACTGTACATGCACCAGTATTATCTATATTAATAGCTTTCACATGTTCGTTGATAGTTGCTCTTCTCTTTAACTTTATTAGTGCCAAATCACGTAATAGTGGACGAGCTGGAATAAAATTAGTACAATGCAATAACAACAGAAACTTGCTTTGGATACTTTAGTTCTCCCATGATCGAAGTAAGATCCAAAATGACATGCATGTATCTGTGTCACTGTTTATAGCATTAATAAGAGACTTTCTCGATGATATACATCTGTATATTGACTTTGAAAGCTGTAGATACATTCAGTTTTGCTTGGCATTGGCCTTTGGTTGTCAAGACAGCCTCTAATTCAATGATTAAACTATAGCTCTAGGTTAACCATTTTTCTTGGACTTACCTGAATATTGCGGATGTTTGAAATATTTTCTGATTCTATTTCTTTGTTCCCAAGATTCTCGTCGGTATTGGTTATATTCTCCTAGTACTATCACCCAATTACTCTTCTTATTTAGTCCTTTAAACTCATTTCCACTGAAATAAACCATCACGTTCATTGTTACTTTATAATGTAATCCGATGATAGCGATATTAAAATAAAGGAATGCCCTGTTGAATAGTATACATTTTAACTGCAAACAGTACTGTTTTGGCCGTATGGTCTCATCAGTGCAGTGCTGATACTGGAGTTGAGGTTTGGCTATATACTGTATAGGGAAATTATGGCTCGAACGATATCTTTATGTCAAAGTATCATACTGGTTGAAATATTGTACAACTTGTGTCATCATCTGTGAAACTTGGTCGTACCTTATATAAATATTTGATTAGTTGATTTGGCTTAGAACATGATTCCAATGATTTTTTGCCCTTACAAACTTGATAATGATATAATGATCCACTTACTCCATACAGTGCCCAGCTGTTAAAACCCATTGTGGATCAATGAGAGCACCAGTACATAAATGCCTCATCTTTGTGCGGTTTGTGAAAGGATGTGTTGGTTTGAAGTGAAGTGATACAAGCCATGGCCACTCTCCCGGTACCAATGGTGCTCCCCCAACCACTCTCCTTTTCCTTGTTAGTTTTTCATTTAAACATTTTGAACCTAAAACGAAACAATTATTAAGGGGAATGGTTTATTACTATTCGTTCGACGAATCAAATTCTCGTCTCAGAACCTGGATTTATTTTTAGTTAATCAAATCCATAATAGTGTTTCTAACTCTTCCTCGAAATTTCAGCCTTTAAATACATGAGAATCCATAATTATCGGCGACTCATATTTTAGTGAGACTATGCCTTATATATAGACAACACAGACAGAAAATGAAAGATCAATGTTTAGGAGAGGATTCTACGAGATTCGAGCAATTCCAGTACCTCTGAAGACTATATAAGGTATTTTCTAATTCTCGGATGTTTTTGCTCAAACATTATAATAAACATAGTAATACAAACTTTTCATACTTCATGCATGTTGTCATAGATACATACATAGGCTATAGTTTTACATAACACTATGCTAATTTTGAACTTTCATATTTTGGTTTGTAATAATATGCTTACTCTTCTGGTGCCACCATTATGAAATACTTCCTCCTTTAAAATTAATATATTTTCTCACGTGTATGATTCATTTTTTGCCAAAAGGTTATTTTGAATTCCTATTTTCGTTCTGTTTAATTTACTCAAACCATGCCTACATTAGGAACACTGGCGAAGGTTGCAGGTTGGCTGCTGTTAACATCGACGGGAGTCTTCTCTCGTAATGAACTGACTTAATTGCTACAGTTAACAAAATTGTGACAGAGTTCTCTCCCGTAATTATTTTTTTTATATATATAATTAACTCCCTTGAAAGTTAATCTTTATATTAAATTTGTGACAGAATTCAGATGACTATGACTATGCAGCATTCACAGTGAAACACTGTGGAAAGGCTACGGTTGTCTTTGATGGCTATAAGGATAATATGCATCAGCAGCAAAGAAGCCAGAATCGTGTTGGCAAAAAATGAATATAACTGAAGCAACACAATTCATCAAAAAGAAAGTGATTTTCATTCCAAACAGACCCTCGTCTATCTTATTTGAAAGATGAAAGATAGAAGTTACCATGTGATTCATGGGGGGATGCAGATGTAGACATTGCAAAGACAGTTGTTTGTATGTCATCTGAAAAAACAACAACGTATGATATAAATGTTATGAAGCAGGTTCTAAGGAATGATTCTGCATTCCTTTACTGGATGTGATACCACCTCTGGAATCTTTGGAATCGGAAAGAAGTTTGT
Organism: Lottia scabra; assembly: GCA_029955415.1. NCBI lineage: Eukaryota > Metazoa > Mollusca > Gastropoda > Lottiidae > Lottia > Lottia scabra. The sequence continues at coordinate 21,629,780 of JARJEI010000004.1, forward strand.
CCTTCAGAAAATGATAAAAGATGACCACATTTTAAACAGTTGTGTTTGTGTCTTCTCTTCACCAAAGCAAGATGGAAATGTGTAAACATCCATAATCAAAAAATGTATTTAAATATTTAAAAAAAACAATTTCTTTATTTTATTGATGAAAAAAAAAACAATTGGAGTTCAAGACAGTGTTGATACATAACAAACTATATTTTTAAAAAAAATTCTAATTTCTAAATGCAGAACCATTCTTTGTAGCCTAATGCTTCAGAACAAATTAATGTTTCTTAATATATATAGCATACATTTCCCGCCATTTTTTCGTTGTCATGGCAACCATGTTATATATTGACAAAAAAAACCCCAATAGAACCATTGTAAATTATTAGTTAAAAAACAAGAAAAGTTCATTAATTAAAAAAATGGTTTTAAGTGTCTACCACAACTTTAAGGCACTGACGTCATAATTTTTAACATCAAATTTAGACCATTTCTGGTGAAGGAATTTTGGTAAACTTTTATTATTTTGTACTAAAAACCAACATAAAACAATTTTTTGCAATTTTTTGGGTGGAAGAGGGTATTTTTATCATATTTGGACTACTATAGAGAACAGTTGACCATTTCGAGGATTGATTTGGGTGATTGATACAAGTAGGCCTAGTCCAAAATTTAGTAGACCTAAATAGTCTTTAGAAATATAACAACTGTAAGAATATTGTAATATCTCAAACTTTTTACTTTTTAATTTTACTTCTATTTCTTTATAATTGTCTCACTAAAATGTTGAACTTTTAAACGCCGATAACTATGGATACACAAGGATTTAAAAGCTCAAATTTGATAGTGAGATGCTGATTAACTTAGATAATCAAATCAGTTTCTCAGATAGGGCAGATGGTGATCGTCCCCCTTTAAAAGATATACAAATTAGAAATTTCACATTATCATCATTATGTATATCAATACATGTGCATCGTTTAATAATGCATTATTATGAAAGCTAAGTAAAATAAAAAAACTTACATATAAAGGACAGGACTATCACTAGCCAAAATAAAAAGCCATACATTGTCACTGATTAACGCGTAGATAATTGAAAATAAAAATATTGGGTGGACCTCAAGGCTACCCATTTCCTTCCTGCTACTTGACTTTTAATAGAAGATTTCCGTCACATCCACAACTATCATAACAATATTTCATTCAACATTGATAAATTATCGGTCACAAAGTCGTGGACAGGAAACAAGAAGAAAATGTCTTATTTATTCTTTCTTAACAGCTATTGATTAAGTTTAAATACAGTGGCGTAGTAAGAAATATTTTAAGGGGGACCCCTACCACCCCCCTTAAATACGCCACTGTTCGAATCGTTTAAATTGTTTGAATTTACATGTTTAACACTTTTCTCTTGTTTCAAGCAAATTTCTTCAATACAGATGACAAAGGTTACTGTACATATATGAGTTATTGGAACCTTAATTTTCGTAACAAGCATTTATAAGAATTATTATTATGTAATAAACAGTTGATAATTACACAGATTTTAGGTATAAGATATCGTCTGCAATAATGTATACCATGTATGTTATAAAACAATGACCAAATAGAGCTTATCAATCCAGATCTGCAGGTTATAACACTTACCATCCATGATCTAAAGTGAAATTTATTTGCATCGTCTTCAATGAAAGGATTCAGTAGCATTAAAGGCTGTAATCAAACTTGCTAATCAAAAACGCAATGCAGTTTATATTTGATTATGAGTATCGCACAATAAGACTTCTTTTACTGTATTACTAATATTAAATGAGCCGGAATTTTGTCAGATCATGGGTGGTAAACAAAAAATTGGTTTGTCTTTATATGAAGCAGTGGTATTTCTACGGGGAGGCCCAGGGGCCCAATAAAAATTGGATGCCCGAATTTAAATGTAAGAAAGGGTTAGTCCGGTTTTACTAGCAAAAAGTCGCTTAAATTGAAAAAATCAACATTTCTACAAATAGTTCTTAATCGCTAAAATGTTTCATTTGTGTAGGAAATAAATTTCTGTGGTCAAAATTCGTAACAATTTTACTATATTCGGTTTTACAGGAGTTCAAAGTTTAATGTTTCTTAAAGGATAACTCTTCTCACGGGGCAATCAAATTTTTCCGAGGGAGGTAGTGTATTTCGCAGAATAGCGTGACGTCACTAGTAAAAGAAGATGGCGGCTGAAAAGCAATGGGATCTTTGTGATCGACAGATCCTTATTGTACTGTTATTAGCCATCAATGCCTTTTCAACAGGTAATTTGATTGCTTCATTTGGTAATTTAAAAATCGATGTAATATGGGTCCTCGTCAAGAAAAGGATGTAGGGGGGAACATGTCCGTGACACTAAAAGAAAGTTGCATCAGTTGTAGAAAAGAAACTGACACTGACAGAAAAACAATAATAACTGTAGTTTGTACATTGTACAACTTTGTATGCAGTAGCTAACTGAGATAAACTTACCTGCTGGTTTATTCGAGATTAAATCTTAATCATGCAAATAAGACCAGATAATGTAATTACTTACACTTTTGCTCATAGGAGAATAAAATGTTTACTGATAATGACATGTTAAGGCCGATATAATAGCCATGTATTATTCTATGATTTCAAGTTTGAAAATCAGCTTCAAAAGCGGACTGATATAAGGTTTACGTAATTCATAGTGAAGGCCTATATATATATATTATGAGTGTAATACTGAAATTGAATATACAGTTAATGGTACTTTAGCATGTAAGCTTGCAATTGTAAAATATATTTTCAGCACTATTTTCTTTTAAACAGGTTTAGGATTAGAGTGTTATTGTGATCCTTGCCATGAAACCAAGGAGAATGGAACATGTTTAACAGAGAGTCCTATGAGCAGATGTTATGCTGCTATAGAATTATTACGTATTGAAGATGAAGAAATTGAAAGGGTAACATTTGGTTGTTTAGCACCTGATGCTGGTACATTATTACAGGTATAAATAGCTTTTTCAAAATAATTCTTATTCTGATACCGTACATATAAGATACCTTTCTATGCATTATTTCTGGGTTGTCAACATTCAGCATTATTCAGGGTTCATTTGGGCCTTGAATAGATGTAACAATCCTTCAAAAGTTCTAGAACTGCACGAAAATTGCATATTCTCTTAAAATATACCTCCAACTGTGTTACATTTTCTGGTTTCCCAATTGAGATTAATTCTTTTAATTACAGTGCCAAGCAGATATATCACCTCATTATGAACCAAGAAAGATAGTATGTTGTGAGGAGAATTTCTGTAATAAACATTTAGAATTAGAATTACCTGTTTATACCACTACACTTGCTCCAGGTAACATCTTCTCTTATTCAAAAAAATTATTTTGCTTACTGTCTGTGAGATGTGTTTAAAATTCAATTCGTGGAATAGAACTGTAATTTGTGTTGGTTTCCATGAATGGGTTATGTGCTCTAAAATTGGAGGTGTAATTTAAAAAATCTGGGTTCTGATGGTTTAATGTTTTTACTTTATTTTATTTTATTTTAGGTTCAGTACCTACAGAAAAGTTTGAAAGTATTACTCAAATAGCATTATTAATATCAATTACTGTTTGTTTGATTATATTGATAGTAGTTGTAGCATTTGTATATCTCAAGTGAGTATATATTTCTTTTTGTCAAAAATTTCTGTATATGACTTAACAAAATGTTCAGAACCATCTGACAATACCCTTGACAAAACTGTAAATCATTTAACCACCGGTACTTAATTTGCAACACACTGTTTTAAAATTTTAATGAATTCTCAATGAAGAGTGTACATGTACAAATGTATTGCCGAAAATGATATTAAAAATATGACTGTCACTATAGGTACAGAAGAAGAGAATCTGAAAGAAGACAAATTCTCGAAGAAGCTGAAAATGAAAATTTTATAACCAATGGTGAAACTTTATCTGAATTAATAGAACATTCTCATAGTTCAGGCAGTGGTTCTGGTCTTCCATTACTTGTAAGTTTTGTTCTACAAATCTAATTTATCTTAAATATTATATTCCGTTCTTTTTTAAAACAAAAATGCTGTGATCAATGATTTTTTTTTAAGAAAACCCAATTTTCATGTCAAATATTGAAAAATGGAAATGAGTTATTTTATAGATTTGTCAAAGCCTAAAACTATTGTCCATATTTTTTATGAAGTTTTTGTTTTGTATGTAGGTTCAGCGTACCATTGCTAAACAGATCAATTTAGTGAAAAGTGTAGGTAAAGGTAGATATGGTGAGGTATGGAAAGGAAAATGGAGAGGTGAAAATGTAGCCGTCAAAATTTTCTTCACAACAGAAGAAGCAAGTTGGTTTCGAGAAACTGAACTTTATCAAACTGTGTTATTACGACATGACAATATTTTAGGTAAGTAAATTATCAATATCGTTAGTAGAGTAGTTAAACATCATTGAACTTGTAAAGTTTTAATTTGGTTATTGCATGTTAAATATGAGTATTAACTAAATTCTAAGCAGTAATAGGATGAGTTATGTCCCTTTATTTTTCTTGTGGCCAGTTTTCTCCCTTTATTTGTTAGTTGAACATTCTTGTATTTGCAGATGGTAAAAGAATAATCAATGTTAATATAAGCTTAATCAATCCTCTGATTAAAAAATTGTTGTTATAGGTTTCATTGCTGCTGATATTAAAGGAACAGGATCATGGACACAGCTATTTTTGATCACAGACTACCATGAAAATGGTTCTCTATATGATTATTTGAAGAGTCGTACATTGGATACAAATGAAATGATTGAATTGGCTCACTCAGCTTCATGTGGTATTTCTCATCTACACACTGAAATATTTGGTACTAGAGGTATGACTAATTTATGATATTGTTTAGGATCACCGAAATCCAACAATCAAGCTCAAGTATAGTTTTGTTGCAGCTAATTTTAGAAAAAAATGATTGCAAGTAAAAGAAATCTGTGATTAAATAAATATTAAACTTTTATACTGCCATTTTTGACAGTCATTAAACTTACTCTGCTTTAAATTTATATTTTTGTTAATGGTTTTTTATTTTTAATCCAGGTAAACCTGCAATGGCACATCGTGATATTAAGAGTAAGAACATATTAGTTAAAAAGAATGGTACTTGTTGTATTGCTGATTTGGGTTTGGCTGTTCGATTTATAAGGTAAGCAACAGTATTTTACTAATATTTACTAAGTTGCATAGAAGCTCATTTATCTTATGTGTATTAACAACTTTTCTTGGTAACATGAATAACAGCAACTTTTAGAGATTTGATGTAATTAATCTTATTAGCTTTCATCAAAATCCACTTATAATATTCTGATATTTTACAGTGAATCCAGTGAGGTTGATATTGCACCTAATACAAGGCAAGGAACCAAACGTTACATGTCACCTGAAGTTTTAGATTTAACATTAAACAGACATCATTTTGATTCATTTAAACAAGCTGATATCTACTCATTTGCATTAGTTTTATGGGAAATAGGTAGAAGATGTGTATCAGGAGGTAAGCTGTTCTTCTGCTAAAATGTTTGATATTGTTTCTGCTACAATCTCAATCAGTCTAAATTTAATAATGAGGCTCAGGGCCATTATCAATATTACATATTATGGCCATAGAAAAGGGGAATTTTATATAAAAATATATGTATATTTGCTTCCTCAATTTTTTAATACATCAATATCCTGATATATTGATTTTCTTTCCTTAGCTCTATTATATTATGTTTGTCATCTTATTTACCAGGTATAGCTGATGACTATCAGATCCCATACTATGATTGTGTACAGAGTGATCCTAGTTTTGATGATATGAGAAAAGTTGTATCTGTGGATAAAATCCGACCTAATATACCAAATAGATGGCATAGTGATTGGGTATGTTTATCAATTTTATTTGCTTTAAAATGTGCCTGCTGCAATACAATCTGATGAATTTGAAAGATCCAGATAAGCATTTGATTCCAAATCACTAAAGTGACAAAGTTATCTGAGTATTACCATCTGATAGAACAGCATTGCAGCTTTTAGGGGTATATACCTATGCATGTAGGTTTACTATGTTGTCAATTTTCGAACATCATAAAGAAGATTATATTGGCATACCTTGACTGTTGTTAGTTTTACCTGATTTTATGTATTTAAACACATACTGTTATGTAATTATTTTCTATTTGTAGGCATTAAAAGTTTTATCTAAAGTTATGGCAGAATGTTGGACAAGTAATCCTGCTGCACGACTTACAGCATTACGTGTGAAGAAAACATTGGGTAAATTGCGTGAAAACAGCGACTTGTTGTTAGTGAAATCTTAATAACTGAGTGAAATAAAGACCTCTAATGTGAATGGAAAATGACTTACTGCTGAAAATGGCATCAAAAAATGTGCTCAGATCATTTTAATCGAAACTGTACTTAATGAATACCAAATAATTTTAAGAAGAACTCACTAAACCAAATTTGATAAACAAGACACAAGTTGACATTCACTCTAACTAAAGGTAGTAATTTAAAGATGTGAAACTTCTATCCTTTATGTGATCTTTTTCCAATTGCTGGTCTGTCCTGTAGATGATAAGTTTTATGCAAAACTATGGGATTATTTTTATACTTGGACATCATTTACATACTCATTTGTGACTTAAAGCTTGTAGAAGAATTTTAACCATTGTCATTACAATGAAATCATGTTAGTGGAGCATACATCATATAATCAATACAGTAATCAAAAAAGCATTATTTTCATTATTATATCCTCTTCATTTCATCTGTATATAATGGTCATTATAAATACCCTATAACATATTGTGTATATTATGTGTGTGTATATGTTCATTAATTGTGTATAATGGATAATTTTAATTCTTCTGGAGTACTCAGGAATTCCTCAAAGGACTTTTTGGCATTTACAGTCGGAATACATAATTGAAAATTATGATATTCAGTTGAATAATATATTGTTCAGATTTTTTTACGCAAATTCTAGGAAAATGGTAATTGTTCCTTTAATAGACAAAATTTCTTGTTTATGGAGTCAAATTGCTTAATTTTTGCTGAATTATTTTATATTTACATTAAATATTTGAGGAGTTATTAATGAAATCCATATTCCTTCCACAGGTCAAATAATTATATAGCACTTTTTTTAACAGTCCATTTTGATACTTATAATAAAGGGTACAAAACAAATTTCTTTTGATTAGTCACAAAAGTAATAAATTTCTTATAAGTTAAAAGAAATTTATTACTTTTGTGATAAATCAAAAGAAAATGGCTTTGTACCATTTACGAGATTGCCAAAACATCTTTTTGAAGTTTTATATGATTTTAATTTTTGATAATTATTTCAACCATTTTATATCAATGTCACTTTTCTTACATAATACAATCTACTTACACAATGAGCATTAATGATCAAACAGTTACTCTATTCAGCTGATAAAATGGATTTTGAATAGTACTACTATTAACATGTATATAATACTAAGTGATATTATTGATAATCAAAATGTTTTTATTTAGTCCATATTAGTATTATTCAAGTATATCTACTTAAAAAGTATTTACTTGTATCTATATTTGTATAGGTTTTATAATAGTGATTTAAACACAATACCCTAATCATGAAGAATTGTTTATACCTTTTTTATAACTGACTTTTGATTGCCACAAATCAAAATTTCAAATATGATAAATATAATATTTTTTGTGGTCTGTTGTCGGCAAAACATAAAACGAAAATGTTATTCTCTTGAAAACTTTCGGTTGAATAAATATGGTCTGAAATCAATAGTGTTAAAGGGTTACTTATAGTTATATTTACCTACTCCTAATTTCGAATTTCAATTATTTCAATGAATCTCAAAATTAAACTATCATTATCTAAACACAATGGTATTATAACTTTATGAACTATTACTATTGTGCTATATGCTAAACCTTTCAGTGAACAGTTCCTATAATAAACAGTCCCATTATATGTACAATATATATCAGGAATATTGTGGTATGTGGTTGTGTTCAATGTCTTCAGACAACTGTATTCACAACTTATTGTAAATAAATGTCATATAACATTATATATTACTTTTATTTTTAATATAATTTGATACATACCACCTACCAGCAGAGTCTGACTTAACATGACCTATTTCGTTCAAGGGAAAGAACTTCCCTTTGCTAGTGTGTCTATGGGTCCTTGAAAAGCTTTGATTACTGGGTTGGGCCTTGAAAAGCTTTGATTACTGGATTGGGCCTTGAAAATCATTGAGAACTTGTTTCACATGAAAGTTCTTGAATGCTTAGTTGGTCCTTGTAGTCCTTGAAAATGTAGATTGACCCTCTAAGTTTGTGCTAATCCTATAAGTAGTTTTGCCTTGCAATTTCTTGATAATGCTTTTCTGTTCTGAATTAGTAAATAGGTAACACATTAAAAACATTCCATCTGAAAAAAATATTATCTCACTAGTAAAGAAGCAAAACTATAATTTAATACCTGCAATTGATAAACCCACATTGAAAACTATGAAAACACCAACAAGATAACTTCAACATGTTTTGCATTAAGAGTCAAACATTGTAGTTATAGTTTGTTATGACATTAAGAATTCATGCAGATTATTTGACTCCAATTCGTAATCTAGCGGTTCTAGACGTACACAAACAATGGTGTCTCAGTATCTAACAATCTTTATCAAAAAAAAATAAATGTATGCGTTTCGATTGCAGCACTGGCTATAGGCAACACTTTGTACACTCGCTTTGATAAGACCGACGTAGCGATAGGGCAAATTTTGAGGAATGTTTCAATGAATTGTGTAACTAACAAATTTAAAGATGATATTTTGTAAGATTAGGTCTTATCTGTACTCTATAGAATACCATTAGAGCATCAGGAACGGGAATGGTGTGATTGGATTATAATAATACAACACTATTCCAATGGGACCAGAGATTGTCGTGAAAGACATACTGACGTCAAACAGTAAATCAAACTTTAAACCGTGGTAAAGACCCTGAATATTTCACTATTCAATTCTCTAAAGGGATAAATATTTGTCTTTCCAGCTAATAGTGAAATAGTACGATTCGGTATCAGAGTGAAAATTTAACGTCTGCTTTGGTGTTGTTTCAGAAATAAGAACGCAAGAGTTAATGGTTGTCTTTTACTTAACAGCTACAAGCGAGCAACAGCCAGCATATAAAAAGCTGAAATTGTGCTCTCTGTAACTGTAAATTTCAGCTTATGAAATCCTGTTACAAATCTGATAGTATAGTAAAAGTATAAACCGTTTATAGCCCTCCCTCTGATCAGACAATTTTTTCTAAGATTCTTATCATTGCAGTACATCCTCCGTAGGCTACACAGAACATTTCACCACCCCCGCGCACCCCCATTTTTCTCATGAATTACACTAAATTATGGAGGCGTGACAGTCTTATCATTTTGATGAAGATAAAATGTTTTATTATGAATACAATATTATATTTAAAAGATATGCACAAAATTTATATATTTTCATGAACATTTAGCCCTGTATAAAAAAGAATTGGGTACCATTGTCGTTTTTAGTGTTATGATAATGATGTGGGGGCGTCGTATGTAATAAATAAAAAAATCTTGTGGCATATAAAAATAGTCAAGCCGCATCAACACATAAGTGCGATAGAAATCAAATGTTAAATCCTCTGTGTCAAACGATTTTGCGCACGGCACGAAATGAAATAGTGAGGATATGTGAAAGGCCCGGTAATATGGATAGTTAATATCAGAAGATAGGACTAACATTACTGTCAAGATGGCTGAAGAATCGGCTCCTAATGCCTTTAAGGGTGTTCAGCGTAGGGGCGGGTTTCGACAGAAAAATGTGTTTGAAGTCAAAGATCATAAATTTGTGCCGAGGTTTTTTAAACAACCTACATTTTGTAGCCATTGTAAAGATTTTATTTGGTATGTATAAAGTGTATGATAGAGAAGATGATCTATTAATGGCACGCGAGAAGCACTTCAGATTGAATTCACCGATGCTATTTTCCATCCTCAATAAGGTTTTGTCGCTTAAACGACTTTTACATATATAATAGTATATATTTTAATTTATTTCAGGGGATTTGGAAAGCAAGGATTCCAATGTCAAGGTATGTTGATATGTTTTTTAAAGTGTAACACAATGTGATGATTTATGATACAATGTGTACAACAAGATAAAGTTATTAGCTATCTATATGTTTAGAAAAATGTGGTATTATGTACACATTTGTAATAAACAGCTAGTCTTCCGTATGAATTAACATATGAAAGTATATAATATTACAGAATATTATAACATAATGGGATGAGGGTGGATATTATATGAATATTGTATCGGTTAATATTACATGGCCTTGACTCCTTGACATAAAACAAAAATATATCCTGTTCATAACTGACTAAAATACTGTCACAAAATATATATTTAAATCAAAGCAATTTTTATAAAAATACATCTATAGCCATGATTATATTTTTTTTAATTTTTGGGATAAGTCACATTTTTACGAATTAGATTCAAATTGAAAATGTCAGTATAATAAAATATGTTGATTTAAACTGATAAAGAGTCATCTATAAATGAGATGAAATAAGCTGTCTGATGCCTGATATTTTATATATAGTTGACATTTAAATGAGTTCGACATCAGGTATCGGGTCGTATTGAGTACCAACAAGGGTGTGGATTTTTCAAATAATTTTGAGGGGACCAACCAGCATGGGTTGTAGAGTCCAAGTACGTTGCGTCAATTTCGTGCATTCTGACAGATATTTCCAGGTTTTGAGTTGATAATAGGTAGGGCTGCAACGATTCACCGATACATCGGTGCATCACGGTTAATTTTCAAATTTCGATATTCGTTTTTTTATGGTAATGTATCGCGATACATCTTAATTAAGTTTAATATATATATAATCCCCTTTAAAGTGTTTCAGAAGAAGAAAAATGTTGAAAACTATCTCATTTCACGTGAGGGTTAAGTTGCAAAGGACCCTTATACAATAAAACAATTTATGTCTTTATTTATTCTATGTTTCATTGTGAGTTTGACCATATTTTATTGAACAAATTGTCCAAATTCACTTTTTCTTGACGTATCGTGATACTATCGAATCGTAAGCTTTTATCGCAATTCTGTATCGTATCGTGACTTTGTGTATCGTTGCAGCCCGAATAATAGGGACTTCCAATTATTTTTTCATGATTTTCATCTGATCGATTTTGATTCTTCCAAAATTCTATTTTATTAATCAAATTATGGGGGGGACCAAGACCCTTTCCCCCCTTCTGAGTTCCCACCCTAAATCCACGCCCTTGAGTACCAATAAACTGAGGCCTGTGTGCTAATGTTTGTACGTATGTTAAAGATCCAACAACAGTTGGAAATCAAAAAGAGACTAAATTATACCGCTTGAGCACTGCATGACATTTTCCTTGTCCTCTTAAGCCGAAACAGGTGAATAAAGAATAATGTTATAAAACTCCATTTCACTTTGAATCAATTGATAGAATAAGATTGGACGCTAACAAAGTGTTAAAAGCTAATATAGTTGATAGGGTTGGAATGGAAACTATTGTGATAATCATGAAGGCCAACATAAGGAATGGGATTGATATGTGTTGAAAGCTCACATTGGTGATAATGTTTGAAAGCTAACAAAGGTGATAAGGTTTGAAAGCTCACATAGGTTATAAGGTTTGAAAGCTCACATAGGTGATAAGGTTTGAAAGCTAACATAGGTGATAAGGTTTGAAAGCTCACATAGGTTATAAGGTTTGAAAGCTCACATAGGTGATAAGGTTTGAAAGCTAACATAGGTGATAAGGTTTGAAAGCTAACATAGGTGATAAGGTTTGAAAGCTAACATAGGTGATAAGGTTTGAAAGCTAACATAGGTGATAAGGTTTGAAAGCTAACATAGGTGATAAGGTTTGAAAGCTAACATAGGTGATAAGGTTTGAAAATTAACATAGGTGATATTAGGTATGAAAGCTAACATAGATCATAGCGTTGAAAGCTAACATAGGCCATAGGGTTGAACGCTAACATAGTTATAAAGATGAAAGCTAACATAGTTATAGGGTTGAAAGCTAACATAGTTATAGAGATGAAAGCTAACATAGTTATAGAGATCATAGTTATAGAGATGAAAGCTAACATAGTTATAGAGATGAAAGCTAACATAGATCATAGCGTTGAAAGCTAACATAGTTATAGAGATGAAAGCTAACATAGTTATAGGGTTGAAAGCTAACATAGTTATAGGGATGAAAGCTTACATAGTTATAGAGATGAAAGCTAACATAGATCATATCGTTGAAAGCTAACATAGTTATAGGGTTGAAAGCTAACATAGTTATAGGGATGAAAGCTAACATAGTTATAGAGATGAAAGCTAACATAGTTATAAAGATGAAAGCTAACATAGTTATAAAGATGAAAGCTAACATAGTTATAGGGTTAGATAAGTGATAAGAGCTTTAACAGACATTCGTTAAGGGATGCATTGATATGTGCATTGAGGGATATCTGCTTACATATAGGTCTGATAACTTGAAAATCAATAAATGGTTGAATCTTGCAAAAATAATAAGGGTGATGTTGTTCATATGAAAGGTAATAAGAACTGAAAGCGAAGTGTTAAGTTATTATAAGAACATACTTGATAGGGATGAATGCCCACATTGCACATTGATATTCAAAGCTATATCACTTTATTGCCTAAAGCAAACAACCAAACAATGAAAATAGTGAAATACCATTTTATACTATATTTCTGAATGTGAGTTAGGAATACAATATGATATATTGAAATGACAATACTGCGGCAATGGGTATATTTCTTGCATAGAATAAACTATAAATATTAGGGCTGCAACGATCCCTGAAGTGGCGATTCGATACGCTTAACGATGCACATTCAACAATTCGATTTATTGCGATTATAAATCGTCAATTCTTGGTTTAAAACCAGAAAGAAAAGAAAACTTTTAGTTATCAACATTTTAACACATATTTGACAGTGCCACTCGTATTTTGTAACAACTTTATATGCTTAAGATCATCATTTATAACAAAGATTAAAGGGATTGTAAAGAGGTTTTCTAGCCTTTTTGTGTGTATGAAAGACACTTCTAACATCTATTTGGTGCAGTCAAAATTCTCATCGGGTGCCTGTGGGTCCTGTTATTCCAGAAAGAAAAACGTGAAGTGACGTCAGTGTCTTGAAATAAGTGAGACTGGATGATCAGGTACAGGGCATTATAAATACATGTTGTTACAACGATATGATGTTATTAGATAAATGTCGTTACAGCGATATCATATAAGTCATAATGTGTGACAACATGTATTTATAATGCCCTGTACCTGATCATCCAGTCCAATTTTTTCCAAGATCGTGACGTCACTTCCTGTTTTTCTTTCTGGAATAACAGGAACCACAGGCACCCAATGAATATTTTGTATGTACGAAATAGATGTTGGAAGTGTCCTTCGTCCACATAAAAAGGCTAGAAAACCTCTTTACAATCCCTTTAAAGATGATATAACAAATTGATACGTAAAAAGCAATTTTCAAACATTTGGTTATGACATAATTTATAAAATACTTGAGGATTCATTGTTCTCAGTCAATAAATAGGTTAGCTAAATGAACCAGAATCAGGCGGATGAATCGTGATTATTTTTTTCTTACGCAATGCATCGATAAGGAGGAACGAATTTGTGAATCGCTGCAGCCCTAATAAATATAAATGTTTTGTCAGAGAGATAGAGAAAAATTATCTAATTAAAAAAATAATGAATAATAAATTGAATGATGTGTCATATCCTGTTATAGTAGGTGTATATCAGATTCACAGGATTTATTGACTATTACTGGTGTTTGAATTTGTCATATTTCATTCACAGAACATTTTGATTTGCCTACATAAATCATAATATATTATATTTTTATTAAAGGGATTGTAAAGAGGTTTTCTAAACTTTGTATGTGTATCGTGGACACTGATAGCATCAATTTGCACCATTCCAATTTCTGTGGTTCTTGCAATTCCACTAAAACTAAAAACTAACACGTTTTATGACGTCACCCCCACTGATCTACATAGATAGTAGCTTCCAGTAAATCACTGGTAGTGATGTCATAAAACATGTTATTGTAAGAACTACAGACATTGGAAAGAAAATTGGAATGGCGCAAATTGATCAGTATACATACGAATTAAGAAAACCTCTTTACAATCCCTTTAAATGTGTTTTCCATAAGTACATATTGTTTCTATGCCACTATCAAGACAGGCATGTTTACTCTTCTATAACACATGAGTATACTCTGAAACTAAGTTTATATACTAGTCATCCTTTCTGAGAGCTCATATATAAGATTATTTAATGTGTTAATTACAAAATGTACCTAAATTAACACGTATGGCATTATCGTCTAGTCTAGCGAGGTAGGCAAGTACAGATAATCAGTTCAGTTTAATTTTTTAATTTAGGTTGATTATTCAAGTTAACAGTCTATATACAATATAATACATTTATATCATTGAATTATTGAGCAGTAATATTGAATTTTACTTCATACACTCAATTTTATTCTTCGATCATCAATATATATCTACTGAGATTTAATTTCCTCAATATTTCATCAATAATCAGTAAAGACAATGCTATTGTTATAAGTATTACAATTCATGTATAGTTTACTTTAAACATGTATTTAAATATGACATCAAGATAACACCTTCAGATTTGTCAACACGGTTTCCTTCTGTCTTTGATGCAATTTGTACACAACCCGTACTTGTGGATCCTAGGCAGCAAGAGCTCCTGAGAAGACTACAGACTAAAACAAAGTTGTTGGCACCTCTGACTATGCACTGCTAATACATGATGCAGCATATTATATTGTTGTATTTTGAGACAGCGAATTAGGGTGCTGCTACTATATGGGCGCTGCTAATTTGTTCCTTAATATGTTTTACGTCTTAATTTGTATGTAATCTAAAACCCTGCTGACATTGAAAAAGCGTCAAATATTCTAATCAATCAGATGGGACAATAAACCAAGGCCTCTTTTTATGTCCGTAGAGACTGTGCGTGCACATTACAAATCTTTTGACGGGTTTCAGTAATTGAATTGAAGTACTCTAATGAGCTGTCTTGTAGGTGATAAAATTACATATATTCCATGTTTTGTTATATAAAAAATGTAGATATATATATAAATTTATCAAAAATCCTCCTATATGATAAGCTTATGAATGAAATATTTTTATATTGCAGTTTGTAGTTTTGTAGTACATAAGAGATGTCATGAATTTGTCTCATTTCAATGTCCTGGAGTGGATCAAGGACCTGACAGTGATGTAAGTTAAATTCTTTTTAATTTACATAATATTAGATATTTCCTATTTTATGGAACACAATAAGATATTTCATGACTTTATAAGAATTGTGTATTTTATGGAACACAATAATACATTTCATGACTTGATAAGAAATGTCTGCTCCATATTGTGTATTTTTTTTTGGAACACAATAAGATATATTATGAGAAATGTGTATTTTATGGAACACAATTTAGGATATTTCATGACTATTAAGAATTGTGTATTTTATGGAACACAATTTAGGATATTTCATGACTTGATAAGAATTGTGTATTTTATGAAACACAATAAAATATTTCAGAATTGTGTATTTTATGAAACACAATAAAATATTTCATGACTTGATACTGATTATTATTGTTGACTACATTCTCATTTGACTAACCTTCTACTATTGACCATCTTGTATGTTTGTATGTGCATAGGAAACACTGACAGCAATGATTTGCAGCATTCCAATTTTTTTCAACCAGACATCTAGTGATTCCAAATGAAATTTGCTAGAACCACTGGAGGATCAATGTTTTCAGTGTCCCCATAACAAAAGAAAATCTCTTTTCAATCCCTCAAAAAATCAGGCAGAAGATTTAGATTCATGTTATAAAATGTTTTTTTCTTCATATTTTTACATCATCTACATCCCAATGGCCTTTTGAGTTGAAATAAATGGTTTTGTTTTTTGTTATCTTGTGAAAATAAATGATTTTCTGGCTTCAGTTTTAAGGCATTTGAAGATAGATTTCTAAATATTAAAGATATTATGTGTTCTAGTAATTAAGGAAAACTATTAGAACTGATTGCTCATTATTGAATAATATTATTGAATAATGATCTAAGGAGAGAATTCCCTACTGAGTGTTCACTCTAGTTAGTCTCAGTATTGCCCTTTTCAAACCAGACTTTTGTCTGCACATTTATTATTGTATATTTCCTGCATTACATAAGATTTATTATTGTTTTATTGTATATCCCAGTTAGTGAATTGCACAAGGATTGTTTTGACATGAAAATTGATCCAATTCACCAACCAGATTTAAATTGATTTGATATAAAGTGTTTTAAATGACAATTAAAAGGATTGTAAAGTGATTTTCTAAACTTTGTATGTGTATCGGGGACACTGATAGCATCAATTTGTGCCATTCCAATTTCCATTCCAACACCTGTAGTTCTTGCAATAACATGTTTTATGACGTCACTACACAGTGATCTACCGGAAGCTTAACTATTGATATCTATACAGATCACTGTCAGTGACGTCATAAAACGCGTTTGTTTTAGTGGAATTGCAAGAACCACAGACGTCGGATTAGAAATTGGAATGGCTCAAATTGATGCTATCATTGTCCCCAATACACATACGAAGTTTAGAAAATCACTTTACAATTCCTTAAATGTTTTATGACTTCATTTTATCGAAACTTTAAATACTGAATCGTAATTTATCAAAATAACAAGCTAAAGTACATTACCAAAAGATAATTATTTGATGAAGTGTGCCAACTAAAAATGCATTGCAGTTACAATTGAAACACTTACATTATACAAAAACACTCTACTTGATGTGTTGGAATCAATTTTGCCATATAAACATTTGTCAATACCTAGTATCAATAATGTTATCTACTTAACTTTTCAAATGTTTCAATTCCCCAGAAACCTAAATGGGTCATGATAACTGAATATAAAAATAACTTGTTCATATACACTTGCTGAGGACAAAGCGTTTAGGAATTTCATTATTAAACAAAAATATTTTGAAATACAATATATCTGAGCATAGAAGGAAGATGATAATTTGTAACCGTAGCCAATTCTAAATCTTTCAAGTGATTGTAAAGTGATTTTCTAAACTTTGTATGTGTATCAGTGACACTGATAGCATCAATTTGCGCCATTCCAATTTCCATTCCGATGTCTGTGGTTCTTGCAATTCTGCAAAAACCTACGTGTTTTATGATGTCACTGACAGCGATCGACTACCAGAAGCTACTATTGATATCTATGCAGATCACTGTTGAGTGACGTCATAAAATTTGTTAGCAAGAACCACCGACGTCGGAATGGAACTTGGAAAGGTGCAAATTGATTCTATCAGTGTCCCCAATACACATACAAAGTTTAGCAAATCACTTTACAATCCCTTTAAGATTACTCATGATTATTTTGATATACATGTACAATGGCAATATAAATCCTTGTTAACTTTTTGATATTGATGTTTGATGACATATACAAGAGAACCTTGCTATTCTATTTTCGGGTGTAAATATTGTTCTACATCCACTGGTATTTCAAAATTTAAAATGTCTTAACGCTTTTGTTTTCTAATTCATTATTGATACAATTTATTTTTGGTTCGTTTTGTCATACCACGCTTGGTTGAGTTTAACTAAAATTTCCTGTCTGGCCACTGTTTTTGTTTTAAACTTATATTTTCTTTATAACTACCTCATTTAGTCAGTAGACATTTTTATTGACATTTTCTTTAATAACATGATCTTCTTGAATTGTGTCCTTTTTTATACGCCCTCATCTCTCTATGAGGACGTATATTGTAGTCACCCCTGTCCGTCCGTCCGTCCGTCGGTCCGTCCGTCGGTCCGTCCGTCCGTCGGTCCGTCCGTCAACATTTGCTCGTAAACGCTCTAAAAACTAGAGTTTTTGACGGAATCAAATGAAACTTGATATGTGTATACATATTCATAAAACGAAGATCAAGTTCGAATTTGAGCTATTTTCGATTGTTAGAAGCAGAGTTATTGCCCTTGCCCCAAATCCGTCGGTCCGTCCATCAACATTTGCTTGTAAACGCTCTAAAAACTAGAGTTTTTGACGGAATCAAATGAAATTTGATATGTGTATACATATTCATAAAACGAAGATTAAGTTCGAATTTGAGCTATTTTCGATTGTTAGAAGCAGAGTTATTGCCCTTGCCCCAAATCCGTCCATCAACATTTCCTTGTAAACGCTCTAAAAACTAGAGTTTTTGACGGAATCAAATGAAATTTGATATGTGTATATATATTCAGAAAAAGAAGATCAAGTTTGAATTTGAGCCATTTTCGATCGTTACAAGCAGAGTTATTGCCCTTGCCCCAATCTTAAATATGCTATTACTCTCTTAGTTTTCAACCAATTTTGATGAAACTTAAAATGGATGTTATTGGACCTAAATCGAAAGGTTTGAGAAAGTTTAGTTTTCTCCTGATTAAATTTTTTCCTTTTTCGACTTTTTCGTTAGGCGTATATGGCCGTGGTCCACTATCTTTTCTTTTTAAATTACATTTCTGTCTTAGTAGATATTAAGACTTACTAAATACTAAAACATTGTGAATATCCAAATGAATACTAAATATATAAAACCATGGATCATACTAAATATTATAACATACTGAACAATACTTGTTATATATTAAACAATGCATCAAACTAAATCAATACATACATCAAAACATACTTAATAAAATGAAAATAAATCTCACTATATATTGAACCAGGGATCATAAATATTTTGAGAGATTTTCTTATGTTAAGTGCATCAGATCAGGGAACATTCTAATTTCCTGTCTCTGGACCCGTTTCTATCATGACATTACTATCACAAATAACATTTGACGCCGTATTTGTTGTCTGATGCTGGTTTGTTGCAATTTTGATTCTAATGTCTACATTAACAGTCAAATTGAGATTTAAAAAAAATATACTATCACAATTTTCTTTCATTGCATTGTGTACAAAAAACTCAAAAGTTTGATAATTTAGCTTGAAACCAATATATGTCCACCTCTACTACCCCCTATAAAGATATAAAGATTTCCTCCTAGGTTCATAATTCAAACAAAAACTATTGACCTTCCTTTAACACTGTTGATTACAATAATCAAATATTTATAAGCTATTTTACATTTATTCATAAAATGTGTGTCATGGAAAGTGTGAAGAGATAAGTTTGAAAATATCTTGATATTAATATTAGATTCTGAATAATGATTTTCCTTTTAATTATTAACTCAGTAAATCAGTGCTTGGAAGCTCCTATAAAAGTTATCAAAAAGGGTATATTAAATTATCATTAAATTAAAGTGATTTTGCAGGCTCATAGTTATGATGTAATCAGCAAAAAGTCACTTTTGTACAGTGCAATTTTGAATCTTTGAATTTCCTAAAAGAAATTGCTAAGAATAGATTTACCGTTGAGTTTGGGAAGATTATACAGGTAATATTAGCAGTGCAAAGTAAGATATTTATTGGCAAATGGAAGACAAAAGATTAAACTTATGCCAAAAATATATTCACACTGCACACTCCCCATTTCCAATAACATAAACTAGATTAAAAACTCCAATTTTGAAAATAAAAAAAATACAGCCCATAAAACGAAAAAGTATCTACCAGTAGCTACAATTCAATACTGACAGTGTCATTTACTAGCATTGTCAGTATTACTTTATACATGACCAATTCATGTCCTAGTAATAAACTAGCTAGTAAACACTTAACATAGCAAAGTTATCTAAGGCAGTGAGATGAAACTTGTATATGTTTACTGTTATCCAAGAATGAACCCTATGAATGTTATTTATCAACATCAAGAGATATATAACAAGTTGTAAAGAAAAGAATTGTCAGCAGTTTTTAAGTAAATATATTTTGATCTAGAAATTTTGACACTGTTTTCGCCAGGTTATTCCTAGTAATTGTGAAAGCTTTATACACCAGAAGCAGTATTATTTTACACATTAATAATTTACTAACACTACAATGACTAAAACCATACAAAATATATCATACTTCTTATCTAATGGCCTAGGGTTTACCACTTTTAAACACAAATTTTGATAGATTGAGTGGTTTGAATATTACTATGACATACTGAAAGCTGAGAGCTCAATTTCAGCAATTTGTGAGTCTTGTTATTTTTGAAAACTAGAGTTTATAGATAATGATGTAACTATTGCAAGTACCATTTGGGTGGAATTGTTTTTGCATAATTAAGGTACCGTCTTTTCAAAATTTAGAGTATAGGAAAATCTGAATGGCTCAAATTGAAACCATAAGCATCTCATTGTCTCCAATAATTTAAATTGTACATCAATCATTGAAATTTCATTCTGAAAAGAGTGAGGGTTTAGATAGCATCTGGGAAAAATTGTTTTTTTTTTACATGTTTTGTCAATTTAATCATGTAAAGTAAAATAACATATCCTGAATGTTGGCATGTGTTATTATGTCTAACAACCAATCCCTCTACAATAAATTCATTAGAATATGGAGCTTCAGATTGAAAATCCAATTCAGAACATGCCAAGATCAATATCACAAGGAATCAACCTGTCAGACTAGAAACTTCTATCTTATTCAAAATATGCCCATGTCTTTAATTGAATTATCAGCTGGAAAGTAGAGTAATGATTCCCACTGGACTAACTTCTCTCTGCCTCCATCATTAACCTGCTAATATCCAGTGATATTGGGAGTTGTTATCATGAATTTATGACTAGCTAGTGTCTAATATCAAGGAATGTGAGTTATTATTATTAAGTGGGAGTATATGGGCTTATTTACTTGGTATATTTTGAAATATTTATATTCATATAGATTATAGATGCAAGTTAAAGATCTTCCTTATATAGAAAAGTTGCAATCGAGAAAATTTAATAGCGTTATTTCAGAGGAATAGAGATACTACAGAACAAGAAATCCTTTCCCTTATAATGATGTACTGTAGGGTTGGTTGGTTGGAGTGAAAAAATGGTATTAATTGAGTTGAGCTAGGGTGGAATTGACAAGTTGTTATAAAAGTAACGTTCTGATGACGACATGTATATTAGGTTTATAAGAATCAATTGAGACTATATAAGTTGCTGATTATATTGACTATGTACTCAATATGATTAAGTCATGTTTATTTTTTGATAAATAGTCAATATAATTGGTCGAGCAGAAATAAATATCAACCTTATCGATTCAATAAACATAGTTTTCCCATTTTCACTTCCTCTTCAATGACGTCTGCTACAGAATATGAACAAAACTTTCTATGGAAAAATGATAAAGTCCAGCCTTCGTCATCTACACTTGTCTACCTTTCTGTTGTTCTTGCACATTTTCTACTACCTTATTTCAGGTATCTAAATTTTACCTGCATTATGTAGATCTAGTTGTAACCTAATGTAGATAACCTCATGTAGATCTAGTTGTAACCTAATATAGATAACCTAATGTAGATATAGTTGTAACCTAATATAGATAACCTAATGCAGATCTAGTTGTAAACCTAATGTAGATCTAGTTATAACCTATCTAACCAAATGTAGATCTAGTTGTAACCTAATATAGATAACCTAATGTAGATATAGTTGTAACCTAATATAGAAAACCTAATGCAGATCTAGTTGTAAACCTAATGTAGATCTAGTTATAACCTATCTAACCAAATGTAGATCTAGTTGTAACCTAATATAGATAACCTAATGTAGATCTAGTTGTAACCCTAATGTAGATCTAGTTATAACCTAACCTAATGTAGATCTAGTTGAGTAAACTAATGTAGATCAAGTTGTAAACTAATGTAGATCTAGTTATAACCTATCTAACCAAATGTAGATCTAGTTGTAACCTAATATAGATAACCTAATGTAGATCTAGTTGTAACCCTAATGTAGATCTAGTTATAACCTAACCTAATGTAGATCTAGTTGAGTAAACTAATGTAGATCAAGTTGTAAACTAATGTAGATCTAGTTATAAGTATCTAACCAAATGTAGATCTAGTTGTAACCTAATATAGATCTAGTTGTAAAGATATAGTTGTAACCGACTTTAATGTTGATCTAGTTGTAACCTAATGTAGATCTATTTGTAAAGATCTAGTTGTAACCTACCTTAATGTTGATCTAGGTGTAACCTAATGTAGATCTAGTTGTAAAGATCTAGTTGTAACCTACCTTAATGTTGATCTAGGTGTAACCTAATGTAGATCTAGTTATAACCTATCTAACCAAATGTAGTTCTAGTTATAACCTTAACACATATAGATCTTGACTAGTAACGTAGCATAATGATATACTGTAGATCTAGAGTTGTATGTACCTTTGTAGATCTTTTTGGAATTCTGTAATGGGTCTTTAGAGTGTGTACCAGTTTTGGAGAATTCATCCAATCTTCTAATGGACATGTTTGAAATACATTAAATTTGTCCATGATATAGAACTATGTGAACATGCTGCTAAAATAGTATCATCTAGATTAATACAGACCATTCAACAACCATCATTAATGTTGATTTGATTATATTGCAATGTAATATTTGTTCTTGTCATTGGGGTGAAAAACCACTTTATCTCACTAGTGTCTGTTTTCACTTTTCCATATTTGAAGAGCTAATTTCATTAGGGAAATGAATTATCTATTTGAAACTAGGATGTTGAAATTGAATGCAGAGTATTTATAGCCGGAGACTACTATTTCAATAAAATTACAAATTACTCACTTACAGTCGATAAAATATTCACTGAAATGGCGTTTTGTATAGAACAGTGTTGAAAGGGGAACCTTTGTCAATATTCTTTGTTTTGTTTTTCACCTCAGTTTGATGAAAATGCTAAGGCTGGCCGATATTGATAAGCATCAATGCTATTGGTTTTATATATAGTAATTTTTTATCCCAAGGAATTTTCAAACACCTGATGGTACTTCTCGTATGGGAACTCAACTTCTATACAATCATTACGCCCAATTTTCTCATGCTCTGGATGAGATTTTTGATTAAAGGAGTTATCTGTATGCATCATAGATTATTTTGTATGATCCATCGAGTAAATTTCTAAAATTCAATCTATCATGTACTGGTTCTGTTCAACATCATGCTCCTGATATCAGAACTAGTTCTATCAACCCTCATCCCTTATATTTCGTACATAGAAACTTCACGAACACCATTATGGTGCTAAAGAACATTTATTTCAGTGACAATGGTTAACTGACTAAATTTGGCATCCCTTATTAGAGTAGATCTCCATCAAGTCTAGTTGTCTGTACCATTCCATAGTTAAGTGATGGTAGCTATTGATAAATGCTTCTGGTTTAACTTCAGTCTATAGAGACAAAAATAGTAATATTGAATAAAAACTCTCATCAATATGACTGCTGTCAACGCTAACAATGGATTTCGTTGAAATGGACTGAGTACAAAGCAGGTACAAAATTGAATTCCTGACACGCTGTTATACTGGCAATATGACATGAAAAACACCTATTTACAATAGTTGATGAGATAATATCTTTAAGTGACTAATCAAATAGTTGTTGTCTCTTGCATCTACGTAAAAATGGTTGGTCATACAGCGCACCTGATTTTATGAAATAAACACGCTGATCTTTCTCTATTAAAATCGGTAAATGGTAACTGTTTTCGGCACGTATATCAGGGCAACTCTTCTTGAAGAAGTTAAATTTATTGCCTTTTAGTCACACTTATGTAATCAACCGGTTTCGAGATCACCTGCCTGAGGTGGGCCAGAATCCGTTCCGTTCTCAGAATGTAATAATTTTGTCTGTAAAGGGTACTGCAAATAGGTTGTTTACTCCATTCCAATTTTAAATCAGACATCAGTGGTTCTAGCAATTTACCTAAATCTAAGTGTCTAATGACATCCCTAATGTCCATGGCCGTATGTGGTACAAGAATATTTTGCGATTAGTGAAAAGTGAGTAGTGACACCTTAGTTTTAGTGGATCTACAGAAACCATAGACCCTGATTGAAAAATTTAATGTTGCAAATCGTGTCAGTTAGTCAGTTTTAGAAAAACCCTTTATAGTCTCTTTAAGTTGTGACTGTGTTCCTTTAAAGCAGAGATGTCAAAGTAAAATATATATTTTACATGATTTTTAGCTCTCTATCATTAGTTAGTTATGGAAATATGATATATTTGTCATCTATATACAGACATTAACCTGTCAACAATGACCATTCTGATATTATTCACAATAAGACACTAGGATTTTTCCCTGTCACCTTTAAGCCTTTAAATATTACCTAGAATCATACAACAATAGAAGTAAAATGACAGTTAAATATTATTATAGTAGGAATATATAACTGGCTGTAGTAATAATGATATAGATAATACTGATATTAGAAATTAGAAATCAATTTACTACAGGTCTAATAGTATTTTACACGCCATGTTTTCTATCCATATTCATATAACTATATATGATACCCAACAATATCTAGACACTTTGACATTGTTACAGCAAAGGAAGCAATAGTTTGTAATATAAACTTTTTGATGTAGGAAAATATAGGAATATTTAATGAAATGATTAAAACAATGTACTCCCCGTGGAAATTCTCTGATTGCAAACTGACATACATGGCCTGATATAAACTTGACATTTTTTAAAGGGATTGTAATGGGTCATACGTCTGTGGTTCTTTCAATTCCACTAAAACAAAAACTTCTTTGTCACTATTTATTCTAAACATGTTAGAAACCAAAAGAATCTTTAAAAAGTCACCTTCATGTCTTTCTGCTGAGTTTTGCCCTCTATATAATTCCACTAGTTTGTCTAACCAATTTCTAATTAAGAATAGAAATTCTAAGGTAGAGACATTAAATTTATGTATTTTTTAGGGTCGCTTTGGGTCTTGAATACATGTAGGCCCGTAGCCAGGAATTTCAAAGGGGGGTTATATGGACTAGCAAAGGCATCAAACACAACTTTAACAGTTACAATTCAAACAGAACGTCTACTTTAACAGTGCTTATTTGTTTTCGATCACACTAGCCCTTGAACTATACCTCTACCTAAACATTTATCTTTCATTTTCTATATTATTTCCTATATAAGGCATAGTCTCATTGAAGTACGAAATATATTTTTGACTTTCGAAGGCTGATAATTATGGAAACAGGGATTTGAAGACTTGAATTTCGAGGGAGAGTTGTGATAAGAACATCATTACAGATTAGGTTAAAAAATTCCAGATTCTGAGGCTTAAATTTTATTTGTCAAACAGTAAGTGAACATATCTCTTTAACTAATTACTTTCATATTCCTGGATCCAAGGTGTCGTTGTCTTCAACTTCAATCTAAATAAATGTAGATATCCTTATCCCTCAAAAAAAACAAAACACCTTTTATCTACATTGTCAGCTATTGTGTTGAACTATTCACTTCTCTATTATAGCTACTTTATATTCTCCTTATTCTCAAGTATAATTCACATAATTGTTGCCATTAAAACTGTCTTTCCATTTAGCTTTTATTTTCATTTCATCCAGAATGCATTACCAAATTTTATATTTTTTGGTGGTTGAGTTAAATATTGTTGAAGTAAAGCCATTTTCAGTGAAAAGACATCTTTGTTATGACAAAATTGGATGAAGATTGGAGTTGCTGTAATGAGTTCTCAAACTGTGCCTTATTTAAAGAGGACCGCTAATCAGTAATAGAGTTCACAACTCAACATCAAAATTTAAGTCTTGTGAATAATCAGTATTATCAAATCAAAAAGGAGATACGAATTATAGTGAAATTATGATTTCATGTAGAAAACATGTATATAGATATTGAATAAGACAGATGATAAGTTTTTAGGTATAATTGAAGGAATTATGCGATTTGTGTGCAGTTAAAGTACTTTTGAAGGCTCTTTACATGAATTTAAGGGACAAATCGACCCTTGAAAGTGCTGAATCTTTTCTTTTATAGTCCAGGTGTCACTTCACATCCATATATAGCCCTTTGAACAAACTAAAAGCTATTATTAACAGTGCCTTATAGATCTACCTATAGACCTTATTCACCCGTCGGCCATCTTGGATCCATATTGAGGCTCATAACGCAAGCAAACAAAAGCAGCGTCTTGCCAATGCAGAAAAATCACCACCTTGAGGTCTTTAACACCACCTTATCAAGTCCCACTTACTCAAACCTGATCAAATTTTACATTGTTAAAATCAGAATTAATTACGCTATTTAAAAATACTTTCAGATGAATTGTTTCTTCACACATTTCTGAAAAAGGGGCTGAAAAAGCAGTTTTTAGACTGATTGGTGATTAGTGACATCATATTCCTTTCATTCATTTGACATCGTATTTTATGAATGGGTTGACGTCATTTGCGTTATGAACCTCGGTTTCTAAGCGTTAAAAAGCGAGGTCTATTGGAAGCTCATTTGATTGACAAGTGATTATGTAAATAGTATGATATAAGTTAACAATAACTATCAATTATCTATATTAATTATCATATAATAGCTCTATTTCAACATCATTATACATAAACAATGAATTTCTACTTTTGTCCTCTTTAGGATATTATCACTGATATAGTGAACTATTTCCTGAATAATTTCATTCTACTACGTGTTCTCAACTTGAAACTTTAAAGTTGATGTCTAAATGTTTAAATTATCTAAGAATTTGTCCTTCAAGCAACAAAGTAGGCCATTCTGATCATGAAGTAACTCGGTTACCTTCCATTGTTTTACTGGCTATATGACAATTAATTAGACTAATTATCAAAAACTAATTAAAAAAGGTTATAAAAAATCTACAATGGTTATCAATAAAAAAAAAATTAAAATTTGTTAGATCAGAAAAAAATTATATAAATTTTATGTTTTTCATTACAGGGACATTTTTTTTGTGATTCTGTTTTAATCAGAGTTCAGGTTGCTGAAATGGATGCTATGATATATAATATTAATCAAGTAGTGGTCTTATTAATCATTAATTTTTTTCCACTTTGATAAATAAGTGCGCAATTTCTTTGGTCTGATATGATATAGGGAAGTACAGTCTCTAAGGTATATACTTGATTTCTGCTTACGTTTTTCTTTTCATAAGCATACTGGCATTGAATTAATCAAAATACAGCGAGACTTTGATCTTCTTACATGCTGTTGTAATTTCATTTACCCTATTTCTCATTATCAGGCCTTGTGGAAAATAAAACAACTGGAACATATGTGTTATGTTTTTTATTAGGATAGTCAATAATTAGAAAGGCTGGTTAATGTAATACCACAGTCAATCTTTATCATGCTATAACTTAGTCAGATAACATGGCCTTCACATGGATTGTATTCTGCTCACTGATTTTCTATTTGGATCTTAATCAAGGTAGGAGGTATTACCTTTAATTTGTTTGGATAAGCTTGGTATCTGATAGAAAAAGATACGCGAAATTGTTGCATTAAACAACAGTGCAAAGTCATCTGCAATCAGTGAAAATTTTACATTCTCACTTTTCCATTCGGATACATTTTTGATGCATAAACAGCATTGGAAAGTAGAAAATATTAGCCTTTTTTAGCTGTTGCTTAAATGGCATTTTAAGCAGTCTGCAATAAAAATAGGAATGAAACAGTTTTAGTTTTTAATTTTTGATTTTTATCCTGTATATAGAGATCTGTAATTTGTACAGTCTGGAAGCATATGAACATACGAGTTCTGTTTCATTCCACATAAAACCACATTAACCTTTGTCATAGACAAGGAAGAAATATGTCAGAAAATCTGGGCACATTTTTTTTTACCACGCTGAGATTAAACTGAATAATTAATATTTTAATATAGCACAGGATAAAAACATTAACTTTAAAAGCCAAGTGAAAATGAAGTCATACTGACATTGTCTTGTTGTTTTAAATGTCGAGTTTTTTGTGGCGCCATTAGACGTGATAGGTTCTTGTTTTGACATAGATTAAGGAATATTTGAAAAGACTACTAGTGGAGACGAGAATCTAACACACTATCAAATATTTGTCTACCAATGAGAATCGATGTTGACGTTTCTATTGAATTAATCAGTATAGATTTTGTTATAGTCAATAGAAACATGAAGATAGGTTAAGTCAAATAGAAATTTAGATTAACAGGACTAAAGTTGTTGACACCATGTTACTTTAAGATTTGATACAGTTGATAAGATACTATTGATAACTTCTACTAACTGATTTGGTATTTAAAGATCTGATAGAACTGTTCTCAAAATTGTTTTTCAAACCAATAGCCCAATAGCACTCAACAATTGTCAATTTTTCTTAAAAAAAAAACATGCACTCATAACTAGGGCTGGGTCAAATAATCGAAATAATCAAAATCATTGCTACAAATTTTTAATTTCGATTATAGAATTTCATAATCGATTAAATTCACAGTAAAATTTTCTTTTAATTATTACATTATTATATCTTGATGATCTTGTTAAATTCTAGGTGTTATTTCAGTTTCATTTTTCTTCTACGCCAGATATTGATAAACTACAAACATTCAGGTACAAAAACATATATCATCAGAAGAATTAAAATATTCCGATTATTAATCGATTATTGATTCATAGCCTGCCTTGATAATCGATCTCAATACCTAGCCCTACTCATAATGTTTTTTTTTTCATCAGAGGATATGCATTAAGAATTGTCAGCTTTTGATCAATAGGTTAGACTTTAAAATTGTCAGTTTTTCAATAATTGGACATACTTGCCAGTTTTTCAACAGTAGAACCTAGGTTCAAAGTTATTAATTTTCACCAATTAGAGAACAAGCAATTAAAATATTTAAAAAAAATAATTCACAGTCATTAGTTAATGTCTGAATTTAGTGATATATAGTAATATAATATACAATACATACATAACAGTATATTTTCATAAGGTAGCCAATTATTTTAAGATATGATTCAAACTCCTATCTCATTCGCAAAATAAATTCAAATTGGTGTGACATATTGCTGTTTAAAGTTTATAATCTAAATTGCATCTTGCAACAGATGTCAAGCAAAAATTTAATTTTTTTTTTATGTAGTAAATAAATTTTTCACTATGAAAGTTAAAAGTATTTTAAGGTTGAATTCATTTTGAACTGACATTCTTTGACTGGTAAATTTTTGTAATTAAAGGTTAGTTGGGCTAAGAGTTTGATAATACACTTATTTCTTCTTGAAAATTGAATTTTAGATTTGAGTTGGTCTAGTGTAGATTTAAAGCTAAAATATGGTTTATTTGACATGTTAATAACAGTACAAGCTATAACTTAAAGAATTGTATCATTTTCATTGTAAAGTTTGGTGAAATATTAGAATTTAGGAGGAAGGTTTTTGTTAGGGAACACCTGGTTTTCACATCAAACACAATTCATGTAATAGTTCTTGAATGCCTGTTATATTATGTCACTGCATGTCAGTTTGAAATTGTTTTGCATTGATACTGTATATCAACAAGAGCAATCAGAATTCAGTTGTGTTATTAAGTTTCTTAATTCTGATAACAGTTCCAATCATATTAGTTCAGAGTTTCATTCATGGTTTATTAAGTGTTCAAAACCTAGTTCAGAGTTCTTATAAAAGGTCCAATCATAGTTCAGAGTTTCATTCATAGTTAATTAAGTGTTCAAATCCTAGTTCAGAGCTCTAATAACAAATTGAATCGTAGTTCAATTCAAATCCTAGTTCTCAGAGCTCTAATAACAATCTGAATCGTAGTTCAATTCAAATCCTAGTTCAGAGCTATAATAACAATCTGAATTGTAGTTCAATTCAAATCCTTGTTCTGAGCACGAATAACAATCTGAATCGTAGTTCAATTCAAATCCTAGTTCAGAGCTCTAATAACAATCTAAATCGTAGTTCAATTCAAAACCTAGTTCAGAGCTCTAATAACAATTTGAATTGTAGTTCAATTCAAATCCTAGTTCAGAGCTCTAATAATCTGAATTGTAGTTCAATTCAAATCCTAGTTCAGAGCTCTAATAACAATCTGAATTGTAGTTCAATTCAAATCCTAGTTCAGAGCTCTAATAACAATCTGAATTGTAGTTCAATTCAAATCCTAGTTCAGAGCTCTAATAACAATCTGAATCGTAGTTCAATTCAAAACCTAGTTCAGAGCACGAATAACAATCTGAATCGTAGTTCAATTCAAATCCTAGTTTAATTCAAATCCTAGTTTAGAGTTCCAGTAAAAGCATAATTATAATATATTATTATAATATAATATCAATAATATTTTATTGTGTCCCAATCTTAGTTTAATTTAAATCATAGTTAAGTGTTAAAATGATGCTTTAGTTCAGACCTTGAATCATAGTACTCAATCATTGTTTTCAATTATAGTTTTTTTTATCATAATTCAGTGTTCTCAGAGTTAAGTCTTCTTAAGATAGTTCCGTATTACATTGTTTCATTGTTAATATTTAAAGAGAAGCCAGATTATCTCTTAAAATATGTAGATTGGAGTTGAAAATATAATAAAAAAACTTTTATGATGGAAGATTTCACATTGTGTTTATTTGTAATAAAGATCAAGATTAAGTAATTATGATTGGTCATCACCTTTCCAGCTTATTAATATGGTTTATAATGAAACATTGTCCATATACACTGGTTAATATTATTGATGGTTAGGGAATTCCATGATATATACAATGTATATAAATGGTGTGAATATTTCAACTATGATATTGAAATATTTGTTGGGAATATAATTAGCTATGTTAATGATGGGAGAAGGATAAGATTGACAAGTTGTTGAATAAAGTCATTATTTATTCATAACAAGGTGTTGAAACGAACATCCTCTTGGCTGGTGTTGGCTACTTGTTAATTAATCTCTGGAGATCACTCTTCCCTATAGCCAATAATACTTTCAACACTTGATATATGATACTTGTTCTTTTATTGATTTTATATCTCCTCCTTTCTTAATCTTCTTTTAAATGTGTTATGTGCATGTTTTCTTCTTCACATTATGCAGCCACAGTTTCACACTTATTACATAGCTATATAATAGTAATATAATATTACAAAGAGATTTAATGACTAGATAACTATAAACTACTGATAGCTTTATGAATATCTAGATATTTAACTCTCTCTGGACTTTACACTGTATATTGGCATTATCACTCTCTATTTTATTTTATTAAAGGGATAGTTTTATAACGATATCCGAATTTTCCAAATAATAGACAATTAAATATTACCCTAGAGCGATAAAATTTCACAAATCCTTAAACAGAATAAAGTTTTTAGCGATTTTCGGCCGAAATTCACTTTTCATGGAAGCCGCCATGATGACGTTACGGTTCGTGATTATGCGAGATAATGACGTCACGTCGTAGATAGAAAGGTAAACAAAGCATGGCCGGCATTCAGCCGATCGATTAGATTCACAAACGCTAGGGTTTACAGTGAAAGACCATCCAATGGCAATGATATCGTATAATATTATGCTTTCCGGGATTATAAAACAGTTCATTGAGACTCTCGGGTTAAAAAAAAACGCGCGTTTCATCGGGATTATGTCTGCAAAAGTCCATGCAAGAGTAAATCAAGTTTTTCCTGCAACTTTTACAAAGAAATAAGACGAATGAAAATGAAATGACCCAGCCATGCCGCGAGAAAATAACTTGTACCGTCTTTTTTTTTTTTTGTTTCATTAAAGTATAAACTGACTTGAAAATCAAGACTACTAAAGGAATTATATCAGTAAAGGAACTGGACAATCAAGATACAAATAAAGCTGGAAATTTAGAACTGACGGTACAGGTGTAAACAAAAGACGAAGTAAGCCTTTCGACTACCACTCAACGGCAGGTTTTATCTGACTAGTAGCGTTTCGACATGATTTGAAGAGGTATCCAAAAAAAAAATTCCCGATTTCATACATGCTTCATAGGATTAAATTCATCAAAGTAAGAGCTAACTTTCTAAGCAACCTACCATAACTCAAAGTGAGTTTACCTTCACCATACGGCTGTATTTATTACGCCACCATTGACAATCATCGAGTTGACATTTTATTATGACGTGACGTTCTATCTATGACGTGACGTGTCAAGCAAATATGGCGGCCTCCATGATTTGTAATTTATTGACTTTAAATTGTGATATTAGACGATAAAGTAGGAACAACAATAAAAACTTTTGGAACATGTTTATTTTATTCTAGTCTATCACAAATTTACAAAGCTTACTATCCCTTTAAAGGCAATACTCAGTAGAATTATGTGTGTTTTAAGCCAGGGTTGAATTTTGGGCAAGGCGGACCATGGCATGCAAATGCTAAAACTTCAAGTGAACTAGAAATGTAAAACTAGAAATACCTATGAACTAGAACTAGAAAGGCACATGACCTACCTCTAGAAATGCCTTTGACCAAGATTTAGAAATCCTATAACTAGAAATGCCCATGACCTACCTCTAGAAATGCCTTTGACCAAGATTTAGAAATCTTAGAACTAGAAAGTCCTATGACCTAGAATTAGGAATGCCTATGACCTAGAACCAGAAATGCCTTTGGCCAAGAACTAGAAATCCTAGAACTAGAAATGCCTGTGTGTTAAAAGCTCAGGGTCTAAAAACATCTAGTGGCATTGTGAGAAATTTTCAAGTGAACTAGAAATGTAAAACAAGAAATGACCTAGAAATAGAAATGCCCATGACCTTTATGAATGCCTATGATCTAGAACTAGAAATGCCTATGATCTAGGACTAGAAATGCCTATGACCTAGAATTAGGCATGCCTATGACCTAGAAGTAGAAATGCCTATAGGAACTTGAACTAGAAATGCTTAATGATCAAGAACTAGAAATGCCTATGACCTAGAACTAGAAATGCCTAACAATTTCATTTAATCATGCATGGTATGTGGAGTCAGCATAAAGAAAAAGTATAAAACAAAATATCAAAATTTATAATGAGATCAGGTTGTTTGCTGATAAACCTATTTAAAAAATGTATGGTATTAATTGTAAAAAAAAACAGTTTGTGTCAATTCATTTATTTTATTTTAATATCAAAAGGATAATGTGAGTTTCATCAATAACTGATAATGAATTCAAGTGTGAAACATTTGAAACTGGTGAATAAATAGATCTGGTTACAGGCCAGTGAGTCTGAATTAATAATTACACATCTTATTTATTACATTTATAAACTCTAGCTTGATATACTGGTCAGTTTATAATACACTTACACAGTGGAATTCATTGATACACTTTCCTGAGAAATCTCTGTAATATCCATGGCAAATCTTTTATACACTTAAAACATAATTCTTGGTAATATCTCAAAAAGTTTAAAGGGGCAAATTTTTAGCCAAGAGAAATTTCTAGTTTGAGGTATATTTGAAGGGATTGTGCTATTTCTATTAGTTTATAGTACTTCTGAAGACTATTTACAACCCAAATTGACCACTTTTCCAGTTGAATTGAATTACATTGCCATACATATTCAAGTTTACAGCAGATTTTGATGAGGCTGCACCCGACTGAATGTTCTTTGTAAAAAGTTGGGTGATTTTGATTCTATAGCTTTTGCTGTAATGAAAAGCGAAGTGATCTAATCTTGTCAATGAAAAAAGTTGATGTATTATGAAACAAACACAAAATGAAAAGCTAATCATCTTTCTGCTGGTAGAAATATAAGATTTTTCCAATTGTTCAACATTATTGAAAACAAATATTGGCGTAAAATTTAGAAATAACAAAGATTGGTGTTAACCTCCATTAAAGCCCTTGTTCATGAAAATATGTAGCATGCAAATGCTCACCAATGATAAAGTTCAAAATTCTGGAATGATGTTAAGCTCTCTTTTTACACTTTCCCATTAGAGCTGGATTGATATAAATGTCTAGAATTCTCTTGTGATTTAAAACTCTCATATAATCATTATCTTCTTCTATTTCAGGCTACCAATTTACATAAGTTTAAAGTTCATTCCTATGGCAGTCCGACATTTTGTGACCATTGTGGTTCATTATTATATGGTCTGTTACATCAAGGTCTTAAATGTGATGGTCAGTAATTTTAATATAAAGTTCAGTGTAAAGATAATATACCAGACATTTGAGCATATAATTTCATTATTTTGACCATGAGACTACATACAGTTGATCAGCTTGAGAGAATAGTGAAAATATTCCCTAGACCCTAAGACAATAATTATTTTGATTATGGTGTTTTAGCCAGTATTATCCTTCCAAAATTGTATATAAATGGTTCAGTCATAGCTCAATTATATTCTTAAGCTTTTTCAAAAACTCACCAAGAAATATTTTCAAAGCTTAAAGGTATTGTAAAGTGATTTTCTAAACTTTGTATGTGCATCGGGGACACTAATAGCACAAATGTGCGCCATTCCAATTTCCAATTCCACTAAAACTGATGCGTTTTATGACGTCACTGAAAGTGATCTACCGGAAGTTACTATTGATATCTATGCAGATCACTGTCGGTGATGTCATAAAACGTGTTAGATTTAGTGGAATTGCAAGAACCACAGAAATTGGAATGGAAATTGGAATGGGGCAAATTGATGCTATAAGTGTCCCCGATACACACACAAAGTTTAGAAAATCACTTTACAATCCCTTTAATACAGAATGTTTTCAATAGAATTAGTTAAGATATTCCAAATTGGACCATTTACTACCAAATTTTACAAATACTGTAAAAAGCTTGAAGCCAAAACCGATTTGGTGATATAGGCCATATGTATCAGATGTTTCTCAGTTTCCCTTACTGACTACGCCATTAAAAAAACTTCAATGCTAAAACAAATAATTATTTTAGATTTTTATTATCTTCAGTTAAGTGTTTAAGAGAAATATAGAGGATTTGAGCAATAAGAAAGTATATTCAAAAAAATATCAAAAGTAACATAAAATGAAATTTGTTAAAATTTAGAGTTCTGCCCTTTTAAAAGTCATTATTGTTTTACAACTTAAATGGCTTTCTGGCATTTTAGAAAGTACCGTTTCACTCTTGTACTAGAATCTTTCTATTGTCAGGAATTACTGAAGTTCCAACAATGTAGGTTACATTCAACCGTCATAAGCTGTGTTAAAATGTTACAAGAATAAGCTGTGGAATTATTGAGCTAAAAATGGCTAGAAAAGACCTTAAGTCCGTCCAATCACACATAAAAGAACAATAGCAATGTTTTATATCAAAGTTGTTGTCGTATTAATTCTCACTAGACATAAAATACCAAGAGGATTCTGCTTAAAGAACTGATTTCTTTATCATGATATCTTGCTTAGTAACTTCTGTACTTGCAAGTATTGTATATGGTAAATTTGTTATTTGAACTTGAAAAAACCTGCTCTGAACTGAAATTCCATGTGCAGTAGGTTTGCATGTGAAAGAAAAAGAACGAGTATTCTAATTCAGCTATCCTGGCAAATATTCAGTACAATATTCAGTTTTGATACTTTAAAGCTGAACATCTTAATAATGTTCAAAAACATCCCTTAATAGGTGTCAATGAATTTAGAACAATCAAACAATATGTCCACTTTATAGCTAACCTCACAGAACATCATTGCTTGGCAGTGGCAGTACGTAATTAATAAATAAAGAATGGCATGTGAAAATATGGAAGTATACATTAGATTGTGGGTTGATTAGTTGTAAATCAATTTGAAGTTCATTAAATATACAATAGGACATGATAATTACTACTTCATTATAAATTGAAAGTAGAAGAACCATGTTGAAAATTGCAGGAAGCATCAGGTGGTGTTAGGAACATAATGTCAGAGCAATTCATGATATATTTATAATAGTTATCACAGTTTACCTACAATCAATGACAAAAATGAAATGATTTAAACAACATTTAGAAGCCAAGAGCACATATATTAAAACATGAGAAAATATTATTCAATGCCAAGAGGTTTGGCCAAGGACTAGCTGGGAGAAAGGATCTACAAGGAACCTAAGTTGTTATCCTTGTAAAATATATAAATTGTCTTTCTTTCTTTTTTCATACACATGTACATAACGTATCAACACAATTTACACATATGTCTTTGGCTGTACCGATGCTCACACAATTCTTCTTACACTCATTTGCAAGTATTGTTGGATTGAAATAGCAGAAATGTTCGTCTACTTCCCCTTTATATTCTGTTTTAAATAAAATTAGTCTGAACCAGCCCATAAGCCGATACATTGTCAGATCTCTGTGGACAGAATGATATTGAAATTAAACAGAGATTCTTACACTGATCTTGAATTCAGTTATTAATAATGAAGCTAACATTTATTAAAATAAAATGATTTCTTTATTTCAGCCTGTGATATGAATGTTCATAAAAGATGTGAAAAACATGTGCCAAAATTATGTGGTATTGATTTTACTGAACGTAGAGGTCGTATATATCTGATAATCAAACCTCAAGGAAATAAATTAGTTGTTGAGGGTAGGTGTCTATTGATAATATAATAATAGAATACACAAAGCTACCAAGATCATTGATAAAACTCACAAACTTGGCTGTCGCGTCTGGTTAATTTCATACATCTCAGACATTTTTTGATTGAAGAGAATTTCTTCAAAACAGAGGGCTGACTATGATTTAGTTTTAGGCAAATTCAACTTTCCAGCCAATACTATGATTGCCAAGAGTTTGTATAATTTGGGTTGCTATTGCTATGCTGAAACTTTTACAGAAAACCTATTTTTAAAGGAAATAGTATGCCTGTTGTCTATGCATGCCTGTGCCATCTTATATTTTACATCTGCTCAAACTAAGGAATTTTGTTTAAATTCAGAATTAGTCAAGTTACTTTTCTGATGAAATTTGTAATTTGTACAGTGAATGAGAATTCCAAAATTACATAAGTTGAGGTTTGACTTGACATTCATTTAAATCTCAAACTTGACCATCGACCAGTGTATTATATATCTTATATCCTAATATAGAACTTGTTGATTGTTGTAAGGTTTGATATTCAAGATATTTATATCAACTGTTCACATTTTCACTCCTGATTCCTCAGGGATGTCAGTTTCTTCTCAAGTTAATCAGGAATCTAGAAATATAATATACTTATTTATATATGTATCTCTTGTGGTTTACAGTGAGAGAGGGAAAGAATCTTTGTCCAATGGACCCTAATGGTTTAGCAGATCCATACTGTAAAATTAAATTAGTTCCAGATGATTCTCATAAATCCAAAAGAAAAACCAAAACAATTAAAGCCAGTTTAAATCCCTGCTGGCAAGAAACTTTTACCTTGTAAGTTATAGAATTTGTATTGAATTGGATAGCAAAGATGCAATATATATTTTAAAGGATTGTAGAGTTGCTGTCTAAACTTTGTATGTGTATTGGGGACACTAATAGCATCAATTTGCGCCATTCCAAATTCCATTTTGACGTCTGTGGTTCTTGCAATTCCATTAAAACTAACGCGTCACTGAAAGTGATCTACCAGAAGCTACTATTGATATCTATGCAGATCACTATCAGTGATGTCATGAAACGCGTTAGTTTTAGTGGAATTGCAATAACCACATATGTCGGAATGGAAATTTGAATGGCACAAATTGATGCTACCAGCTGTGTCCCTGATACCCATACAAAGTTTAGAAAACCTCTTCACAATCCCTTTAAGGTTACTTTATGCTTAAATTGAACATTTGCAAAGAGATATACATGTAGATTGAACAGGTCTTCGTTGATTTAGTACTGTCTAGGACTACTAAGTTGAAAACATGAAAATGTACAAGTTATGTCCTTGGAACAGCCTGTTGATGTAATATAACTAATATTACTTAGAGACCAATAAATTTATATTCCTATCTCAGGAGAATAGCACTAGACTAATCAAACTGCATGCCAAATGCTCATTAATGCTTTCATACATATTTAATATGAACAATGATAGATGGATTTACATATATAATTTACTGATAATGCATACATACATGTACATGCTACAGCTGTATTTATATTATATTCATATTATATTTTCCTATTATTTAGTGATTTGTCACCAGAAGATCACTCAAAGAGAATCTCGTTTGAAGTTTGGGATTGGGACAGAACGTCGCGGAATGATTTCATGGGATCTTTATCATTTGGTGTATCTGAAGTATTCAAAAATCCAGTAGATGGCTGGTTTAAATTGCTCAATCAAGAAGAAGGAGAATTCTATGGAATACCAGTTACAGATGAAGTTACTCCCACCATTCAAGAGCTCAGAAGTAGAATGCAGGTAAACAAATCACACTCTCATTAGACCAGTTGTGCTCAACCTTTTTCAAACCATGTCCCCCCAGGTTTAGAACCATTGCTATATCATAAACCCATTATTATAAATTATCTTATGTAATATAATCAAATATCTTTATGAAGCACAATAAAAGGGGAACATTTGGCATTTTTCGAGGTTCCATTTAGGTCTTCAGAAGTACTAGTAATGCACGGAAATCACATATTCTCCTAAAATTAGCCTCAAAGACAATGACAATCATTGTACAGTATCATCAAAATTTGTAGATTGTGTTCTAATAATAAAAATCTGTACACGCAAAACAATTCTGCAAAATCACATCCAAAAACATATTAGCAAAATTGAGAGTAATAGTTGTATAGTAGTGGACTACTAAAAAGTCCTTTAGATTTACATACCCCAACTTGGCTTTAGCTACAAACAACAATGTAAGTTCCCTTTAAAAAAGAAATATGTTTACGTTTTTTGTAGAAAGCAGATATTCAAGAACGAAAAATACAACCACCAGATAATGCACAAAATATATCAAAACAAGACATAGTTAGAGCTAGTGATTTTAATTTTCTCACAGTTTTAGGAAAAGGTAGTTTTGGAAAGGTGAGTATTCATGATGTTACTTTATCTAATGCTTTATTTTATGAAAAGAAACCAAAATATCTGATGAATTATTGATCTAAGTTCTCTTGTACCAGTAAATTAAAAGTGAATTTTAATTAATACCCTATGTATGTATATAGATTATGAATGTCAGGATAAGTGTTATCTTTCAAATGACATGCCTGTTTTCCCTTTTTATATCCCCACTCTTAACAATTACTACATTTACTCTTGTATATTAAAACTTCTAATCTATACATCCTTTATGACTATTCTGATTTATCTTTTTATACTGCAAGATTTATCCCTGCTGATTTATCAATTATTAGATTTATCTTTGCATTCTTATAACTTATTGGGCTGATATTGAAAAGTGTCTATTCAACTTGAAATTGGCTAATGATTTGTCCTGGCAACATTCCCCTCATTGTACACTGCATGGCATTGACCATATTCATTTATCCAGTTATGCAGAAAAAAGGAATGTTAAACTCCATTTCCTTAGCATTTATGACTTATCTTTATGCCATCTATCCATGCATCTATCCATCATCTCTGATCTGTCCTTAAATACTTTCTGATCTATCCTTGTTTTCTACAAGACCTATTATTACCTTACATTATTATGATCTATTATAGCAATCATGCATTACTACCTTTCTCATATCCAATAAATGTATGATCTATCTTATTCTATTTAATCAATTATGCATTCTGTGTTAACAATCTATCATACATATTTCTCTATATATGACAAGGTTCAAGAGTTAACCAATTGTAAGTTTTTCACATGTTTCTTGAAAATTGATTAAACAATCAGTGTTTGATATGATGGAAGTTTCATGGTTAAATAAATAAAGCTTCGGGGTAGAAATAATTAATTGAAAATTATAAATAGCCATTAAAGCCTTATAAAGTGATGTTGTTAAAGTCTGTGGCCATGTTTTATTAATAGCTCAAAGCTTCATTTTCATTTCTATTCTCATGATTGAAATATTAAAAAAGTCTACTTGTAGGTTTTAAAAGGAAAGATGGATATAGAATGCACATATTATAGACTAAGCCCACTATGTCAATACTAAAATAGAATAGGATCAAACTATATAAAAGTTATTAATGTGTTTAATTAATTATTTGAACTGGTTATCAATAAGATTTGATGTGAGATGATGTTAACATGAAATTCATATTAAAGGTATATTTGATAATAAAATGGTTATTGATTAGTGGAACATGCCTATATAAACATTTAACATAAGATTATATCAGTCAATATTGTGAACAAGGCTATACTGTATAAACAATTCATAAATCACTCTACAATCAAATGTCACTCTAGGTTATACTGTATTAAACTCTGTATCTTTATTACTTGCTCGCTGTCAGTGATGCAGGTCGGAGGGGCTGACATGGAAAAAGCGTCTAGTCATTCGGATGGGACAATAAACTGAGGCCCTCTGTGCTACTGGCTGTGCACGTTAAAGATTCCTCGACAGTTGGAAATCGAAAATAAGAGTAGGCTAATGCCGCTGTCCTGGCGAAATTCCCTTCATTGCACACTGCATGTTGTTTGCCCGTTCTCATTAGCCCATACAGGTGCAGAAAAGCAGGACGTAAAACTCATTTCATTTTTTACTTGCCTGTTATTTTCTAAATAGTTATCCAAATTAAACTGAGGAAGAATAAATGGAAAAAGATTCACTCATTTCTGTTTTGTAGTTTGTAGTCAAGAGAACTTGTTAAAGAATATTTTGATATATATATCTGCATGAAGCCAAACAAATCTGGCCCTGACCAGATCTTTTGACGTTATATATGTATTGACAGACAAAAGCCTAATCTTTTAGAATTTTCATTGTGATAAAAAGCAAATTTTCAATGACTTCTGATAGCTGAACCATATATGTAAAATATGTAAAAACCAAAAATTCACTTCGACAATATTGACAAAAATTAATATTCCATGGGCCATTTGGATACAGCTGGCAGTACTTCAACTTTAATCAACCAAATCACAGAGTGACCTTTATTGTTTACAAAACTGTTTATTTGTAGGTGAAAGAAATGTTCATAGCAACAATAGACTTAAAAATCAATTTATCTTGCAAGCAATTGCTTAAGCAGTGCTAAGAGGGTTTCAGAAAATCGCAATTTTCCTCTAGTGTTGACAATTTCCCTCATGTGGTGACAATTTCTCTCATGTGGTGACAATTTCCCTCATGTGGTGACAATTTCCCTCATGTGGTGACAATTTCTCTCATGTGGTGACAATTTCTCTCATGTGGTGACAATTTCCCTCATGTGGTGACAGTTTCCCTCATGTGGTGACAATTTCTCTCATGTGGTGACAATTTCCCTCTAGTGGTGACAATTTCCCTCATGTGGTGACAATTTCTCTCATGTGGTGACAATTTCCCTCTAGTGGTGACAATTTCCCTCTAGTGGTGACAATTCCCCTCATGTGGTGACAATTTCCCTCATGTGGTGACAATTTCCCTCATGTGGTGACAATTTCTCTCTAGTGGTGACAATTCCCCTCATGTGGTGACAATTTCCCTCATGTGGTGACAATTTCCCTCATGTGGTGACAATTTCTCTCTAGTGGTGACAATTTCCCTCTAGTGGTGACAATTTCCCTCTAGTGGTGACAATTTCCCTCATGTGGTGACAATTTCCCTCATGTGGTGACAATTCCCCTCTAGTGGTGACAATTCCCCTCATGTGGTGACAATTTCCCTCTAGTGGTGACAATTTCCCTCTAGTGGTGGCAATTTCTCTCTAGTGGTGACAATTTCCCTCTATAGTGGTGACAATTTCCCTCTATAGCAATTTCCCTCTAGTGGTGACAATTTCCCTCTATCCCTCTAGTGGTGACAATTTCTCTCTATAGTGGTGACAATTTCCCTCTATAGTGGTGACAATTTCTCTCTAGTGGTGACAATTTCTCTCTAGTGGTGACAATTTCCCTCTAGTGGTGACAATTTCTCTCTAGTGGTGACAATTTCCCTCTAGTGGTGACAATTTCCCTCTAGTGGTGACAATTTCTCTCTATAGTGGTGACAATTTCCCTCTATAGTGGTGACAATTTCTCTCTAGTGGTGACAATTTCTCTCTAGTGGTGACAATTTCCCTCTAGTGGTGACAATTTCTCTGTGACAATTTCCCTCTAGTGGTGACAATTTCTCTCTAGTGGTGACAATTTCCCTCTAGTGGTGACAATTTCCCTCTAGTGGTGACAATTTTCTCTAGTGGTGACAATTTCCCTCTAGTGGTGACAATTTCCCTCTAGTGGTGACAATTTCTCTCTATAGTGGTGACAATTTCCCTCTATAGTGGTGACAATTTCTCTCTAGTGGTGACAATTTCTCTCTAGTGGTGACAATTTCCCTCTAGTGGTGACAATTTCTCTCTAGTGGTGACAATTTCCCTCTAGTGGTGACAATTTCTCTCTAGTGGTGACAATTTCCCTCTAGTGGTGACAATTTCCCTCTAGTGGTGACAATTTCCCTGGAACCAGTTTCCCGAGATCTCCACTTTCTCCAGACATAGGTCTATGTTTGGTAATGTACCAAAATGGTCACAAGTACAAATAAAGTAAACGAAAAAATAGAGCTGACCAAATCTGAAAGTTTTTAACTCCAATACATTGATATATTTAAGGTAGTACTAGCTGAAAGAAAAGGTACTGATGAACTTTATGCAATCAAGATATTAAAGAAAGATGTTATAATTCAAGATGATGATGTGGAATGTACCATGATAGAAAAACGGGTTCTAGCTCTAGCTAATAAACCACCATTCCTAGTCCAATTACATTCATGTTTTCAAACCATGGTAAGACTAGCTCTATAATTATTACATTTAATTGGAAAGTTGTGTTTAATTCTTTAAATGTTTGTCTCATTTATGTGTCTTTATTGCAAATATTGGAAATTGTATCCAAGAATCTGCCTCATAATGGATTTTGATTTCAAACTAGTAGATATCAGCATTTCACAGACTATCAATTTTTAGATGAATTCGATCCCTGACCTTGGGAAACTGTGTCAAGGCTGAAGAAATAATAACTTTCCTATTGAATAAAATTGTATTATGTATGTATTAATGGGTGAGGTCAAATTCCGTGTTCGTGTTAACACTGGTGTTAGTACAGAATTTTGACTGCAAATATTTCTTTATTTAATTGATATTTAAAAACTTCACTTGCAGTAAAAGATATACTATAGTACTATATTAACACGAAAAATGACTGTGTTATGTGTTGGTGTTAACATTAACACGGAATGCTAACACAAGATTTGACCTACCCAATGTACATAACTTCCTGAAGTGGCATTTAGTAATTAGGTATGAATATATGAACACAATTTTCACTGCTCTGTTATTTTGTATCATTGCTTGATTAAGACGAAAGTATCATGGTCGAAACGTCACAAGTTCTTTATTAAAGTCATTGTTATCTATAGAATTGTGTTTATATAAATGTACTAATATATAGATCAGGCCTTTTCAAATGGCGGCCTGTGGGCCAAATCCCCAAATCTGCGACGCCCTAGGAATGGCTCATCAAGAGTGACCCCTTCCGCTAAAACACTCTGCTTGCTATGCTAGCTAAGCTCTATTTGGCCCTTATGTTTTTTTCATAAAATGCATTTGGCCCTTTACAAAAATTAATTGAGAAGGCCTGATATAGATAATCTAATTTGTAGGATCGGTTATATTTTGTAATGGAATATGTGAATGGTGGAGATTTAATGTATAGAATTCAACAAGAAGGAAAATTTAAAGAACCAATAGCTGCGTAAGTGTAGCCATTGTAATGTTGTGAAATAAAGTCAACTGCTTAGAAAACCTTAAAGAGATTGTAAGGAGGTTTTCTAAACTTTGTATGTGTATCGGCGAGACTGATAGCATCAATTTACGTCATTCCGACGTCTATTACAACGCCTTTGGTTCTCGCAATTCCGCTAAAACTAATGCGTTTTAT
Organism: Lottia scabra; assembly: GCA_029955415.1. NCBI lineage: Eukaryota > Metazoa > Mollusca > Gastropoda > Lottiidae > Lottia > Lottia scabra. The sequence goes on from JARJEI010000004.1 coordinate 21,673,875, forward strand.
GACGTCACTGACAGTGATCTACCGGAAGCTGCTATTGATATCTATGCAGATCACTGTCAGTGACGTCATAAAACGCGTTAGTTTTTTTGGAATTGCATGAACCTCAGACCGCGGAATGGAAATTGGAATAGCACAAATTGATGCTATCAGTGTCCCCGATACACATACAAAATTTAGAAAACCACTTTACAATTCCTTTGAAATGTAAAAGTTTGCAAATGCAAATTAAACTTGATAGTGTACATGTATATGAAAATTCAAGACAATTAACTGTAAAAAGGACTGAAATAGATAATTAGATATAATGTAAGTATCAACTAGCTGGAAGAAATGACATCATTTCATTGAACTAATCAATAGTCTTATAACATGATAGTTAATTTTTATATTATATAGATTTTACGCTGCAGAAATTGCTATTGGATTATTTTATTTACATTCACAAGGCATAGTTTATAGGTAAGACTTTATAAATATGTGGATTTTATGAATGATCTTTTCAATTGATTGTTGATATATGTAATGGTGTGTGTATTGGCTTAAAGAATCTTTGCAAGTGCATAAATTTGATACTTTTTAATTCAACAATTGCTTTTTTTGACACTAAACATATCAACCAATCAAAAAATTATTTTGAAATAAAATTTTGCAGAAGAGAATTATTAGTCTGAAATATTCACAGGAAATGGGATATTTGTGATATTTTAAATGTATAGATGACCGGAATAACATAAAGCTAGGTGATTTCACTGATTTCCTGTAAATTTATATTTTCATGACAATTTTGACTGTTAAATATTACAGAGATTTAAAGTTAGATAATGTTATGTTAGATAGTGAAGGTCATATTAAAATAGCTGATTTTGGTATGTGTAAAGAAGGTATGTTTGGTGAAAAATTAACACGAACGTTTTGTGGTACTCCAGATTATATAGCTCCAGAGGTAAGCAAATCATACTCGTCACTTCACTTTTTTTCCTTTTGCATTTTCTATGAAGTAAAATTTATAAGATCATCGAGATAATTTTAGTTTGATATGTGAATAGTATTTGATATGCGAAAGTGTTGTATTTTAGATTCCCTTATTGCACACTGACTGGTGTTTGCCAACTTGATTAGCCCAATCACGTGCAGAAAATATGACATAAACCTGTAATTAATTACATTTCAGATTGTTTTATATCAACCCTATGGTAAATCAGTAGATTGGTGGGCGTATGGTGTTTTATTATATGAAATGTTAGCTGGACAGGTGATTATAACATTTCTCATTTATATGCAGTCTGGATCAAGAATCTTTTAGATGCAAAAATAACAATCCAAGGCCCTTAATGCTACAGACTGTGCACGTTAAAGGTCCCTCGCCAGTTGGTAAGCGAAAATAACGGTAGGCTATGCAGCTGTCCTGGCAAAAAGTTGGATCATGGAGCTCAATAAATAATCCTATAGAACTATTTTAATCAGTACTGTATGGTGATTTGATTTTCAGCCACCATTTGATGGTGAAGATGAAGAAGAATTATTTACATCTATCACAGATCACAATGTGTCTTATGCTAAATCTATGTCTAAAGAGGCTGTCTCAATATGTAAAGGGGTAAGCTGTACATACTGTATATTTGTTTGTATTTAATAGGAGTTATTACAGTTTTTGTTGTTGCTCGTTCGGTAAACATTTAAACAAACATTCAGATTACGAGGCAAGTTTCGATGTTTAAGTAAGTGTTATAACCAAGAGGAATACCTTAGTGATCTGACAAAATTATTTTTATTCATGTTCAGTTTAATTTTGAATTATTTACAGCTTTTAAATAAATACCCTGCCAAGCGATTAGGGTGTGGAGTGACTGGTGAAAGAGATATAAAAGATCATGCATTTTTCCGAAGAATTCACTGGATAAATATGGAAACAAAAGATGTTCAACCACCATATAAACCAAAGATTGTAAGTTTATTTATATTTTTATATAACTGATAGTGGTAGTTGTTTAGAAACTTAACTTACTAACAATTATAGTCCAAGTTTATTATTGACTAAAAAAAATACATACCTAATAAAATAGAGCTATGTAGGCCTACTATTATTATTATTTCTCCAATTTTCTGTGTAAGAGAATAATATACATTTTTGAACCAAGGTTTGTCTATTTTCATAAAAAAAAATCATTTTTATGATGACATTTTTTTTCACCCGTAACATTAACTTAAAACCAAATCTTCTTCTTTCACACAATCATGTTATGTTTGTGTATGTTTATATATGGGAGGATTAATGATAATGTATAGAAAAGTAAGAGTGGAATATAGAATACTAAATCTGTTGTTGTAAACTTTATATTCTAGTATCATTACTCTTATATCTTCTATTTACTTATACTCTTTTCTTTCTCTTTTGTATATGTAATGTGTCATATAAGCTCTTCAAAGATTGCCGTTACTGTTAAAACTGATTTCTAAGCATTTCACTCCTCTGTCTGATATTTGTATCTATAAGTGTTGTCTCCCTTTGTCTATCAGTAATTATTGTTGGAGAACATTTAAGATGAATTTCAATTTAATGTTGTTTGAGTTTAGTTCGTATAAAAGGCTTCAATATGGCTTATCATAATTTAATCTTAAAGAGGGTTGACAGTTTTCTTGGCTAGTGTTTCTCAGTATTTCTATTGATAGAAATGACCTATTGAATTTTATGCATATTGCTATGTTTTCAGCTGCTTATCTGAATAATCTAGTTCAAAACGACAAGATTTAAAACATGTAACCAAATTCTCTTTATTATTTGTTACCAAATTGGTTTTGACTATTTTGTGATTCAATCATTTGATAGGTTTTAATTTTTCATAAATAAATTTAAAAAATTTAAGAATGCTTTTTAACAACAAAAAAATAACGTACGGCTTGAAATTTTAAAAATCTATATGATATTATAACATGCTGATATGTATATCAATCATAATTTGCTAAATAGTTGTATTATGCTGCGGGGGATATATAACTTAAATTTTATATCCAAGATGTAGAATATTACTATATTTATTAGTTATTATAGTGCATGTTTGCTAGACAGTTTATTTATTTATTTATCTCTTTATGTATAGATATCATAATTATCATATACATTTACCATTTCTGAAATTTAAACAATTACTACCTATAATTTTTTATGGCTGAAAAATTCTTAAGTTATGTAGCTAGTTGTATTTTTGATGTTTAATGTTCTTTTATTTTTCAATTGTTTTTATTTTCTCTTTTCATTCTTTAGCATGATTCACGGAAAGCTGAGAATTTCGACAAGTATTTTACTCGAGCCCCTGTGAAAATGACACCAATCGACAGTCTGGTGATAATGAATATAGACGATGATGCATTCAGGAACTTTACTTTCGTTAATCCTTATTTCATTGACAACCATAATTCCTAACTGTTTATAATTTCTCCTTTTAATTGTTCTTGTTTCTTTTTTTTAAAATATTTCTTTCTGTATTTTAATATTGTTTATTGTAATAATTTTTAATATACCTTCAATATAAGCATTATTCATATTTTTATTTGCTCAACGAATATCATTGAAATTTATGAATGGATAACGTGATTGCTGCTGTGTGTTTATGTATCCTTTGATCATTTTGAGTGTATATCCATAAAGTATTAAGTACAAATTACGCTTCATAATTTAAATAAACTCATTTGAATTTTTTTCTTTTGGACACCTTGTTTACAATAATGCAAATAAAAGAATTTTTAATTTCAAGCAAGGCTTGTGTTGTGTTCAAAATTTGAATTATTGAGTAGCATAATATAAAACTAGTCATTGCGAACCAATCGTATTATAATTATAGGTTAATCTTTAATGTCAATTTTATCAAATCAACCAAATATAATAGTTTTTATTTATATTTTATTATTCCTATATTAATGTATATTCTAAAGTATAAATATAATTATTATTTAGAAAGTGGAACTAATTCAATTTTATGCCATGAAAATGTTCCTAATTGTGTTCAGTAGGCCTAATCATTGATTGAATTAACAGCATGAAATGAATTGCAATAAAATTAATAATAATTTTAAAATTTAAGAAAGAAAAATAAATTATTATATTAATTTTTTTTTATATTTTTTTTTTTGTTATTTGTATTGATTTAACAAACGTTTTATATTTGAAAATTGAAAAACAAGTCAATTTTTTGATTTCTTGAATCGTGACATTTTTTTTAACAATATTCTAGCCTAACTTGCATGTCACATTATGGTTATTTATGATACATTTAGTTACATATATTTCTAAAAGTGCCAAGCACTAGAAACAAATTAAGCGATAAAAAAAAATTTAGCTTTTTTTTTTTTTAAAACTACAATAATAGGCAGATCCTGTGTTGAAAAACAAACCTGTGAGTAACAGGACATAATAATAAGGTTCATTTTTCTACAACGATGAAATTATCTTTAATCTAACATACCAAGAAATCTGCATGTCACTTTTACTATTTATGTAACTAATAATTTTATGTGATTCCTTTTTGTTTTATTTAATTCAATTCTATTTTTGTTATGTTTTTGTTTGTTGATATTTTTCTATTTTCTCTATTCTAATAACATGAATGCATCATGGTTTTTTATTCCTCTATATTTCATGACATTAAATACAGCATGACTAAGTTGACCTATTGACCTGTCAATTTATCTTTTAAATTTGTGTGTGACATGAATGAATGATTTGGTAATGGTCTGTGAGTTCATATTTTTAAAGATAAAGGGTATGTGCCATAAAAATGGAATTATTTATGAATGAATGAATGAAATGGTTCGATCATAAAGTAATATTTTAGTGAATAGGAAGTGGATGAAGGTAGCAAACCTAGCACAACTAGATAACAGTAGTTTTCACTCAAAATGTCATTTGATTGGACAATTCTAATAGAAAATTAAGTTAATGCGATTTCAATGGAAAAGTGATTTGATTATAGATTGTAAAAAAATTTCTTTTGAATCATGTCAATATTCACAATTTGCCTTATTATTCAAATTCTTGTTGATAGTTTTTGTATGTTTTCTTGGACATATCATTTAATAAGATTCCATACAAGACTATGGAATCGAAGTATATATACAAATTGGAAAGATAATTTCCCTTTTAGTTTCATATTCAGATATAAATTATTAGGTACAACCCTCAGAATAATTTCACTGCCATTTTCATTGATCAAAAAAAAACAACTTTATGACGATTTGTCTCATTGTTCAGATACAGATGAGAAACTAGGTTCAAATTATAAGTATTATTGGTATGTTTTATGCCGAATACCCTGAATAGTTTGAATGATAAATTATGTTTTATTTGCCACCCTTTCAAGTGTGACAGTGTGACATGATGTGTGTGTGTGTGATGATTAAATGATTTTAAATGCACCCAAGTCTTTCAATTACAGACCTTTTCTCAAATTATGCTCAATGATTATACGATGATATTTAAGTGTGTTGTGTGTGCTTTCAGTATTTGATATACATTTTCAATCTAACACCTGGGTTTTCATAATTGTCCCCAATCACACACGAGCAAATAACTATATCCCCTGAAACGAAATTGTACGCGGAAGTCATCGAAAACATGGAATTTCGGAGCATCATAAATTCACATCATTTTGCTACTCTTATTAACTCTCAACAAGTTTAATAAGAGATTTTTTATCAGACTAATATCTCAGTTTGTGTCCTCAGGAAAATGTTCAAAAGTTGACAACCCAGGATCTAACATGGCAACTCCATTTCAGATCATCTTGTTAGGTGAAGTTTTAGCTTTGCTGAGGTCAAATTACTTTGTGTTTGTATTCATTTCTTAATAAAGTAGCTTTCATATCCTGACCCAAAAGTTATTCCATCTTAGTGATAGCTTGAGTTTCATGGTCTCTTTGAGAGTTATGTTTCATCTGGTTTTATCACGTCACTTAATACTATACTTCAAAACCATTCCTCTGTAACATTTCTCTTCTCATGGTGGATTCAAACAACTTCATTAAGTATAATTATTCTACCATTCTTCTTATTTATTATTTAGTAATGATATCTTAAAAGAACTTTGTTGATTTACTGCCAAGATGGGCACAAGGTGATTTCCAGCTTTTGTTTTCAAATATCTCAGATATGTTAATTTTAAATTAATAATATCTAACTGGACATTACAACAAGCTAGTAAATCACATCAAAATTCTATACATATTCATTACACTGCTTAAAAAAATCCACCAGAATTCATCTGTTTTTTTTTTTTTTATTGGAACACTTATTTATTTCAGAGGCATGATAAGAAGTCGATTTTTCCTTTTATTCATCTAAATAAATTTACATAATATCTATTTCAACATATATTATATTTCATCATCAGAACTATATTGAAAACTTGCCATTTGAGATAAGAATTTGCTATATTCTGATAATTCCTGCCAAATGATATTTGATGTAAATTAATTTAGATGAATTGAATCTTGGTTTCACCTCTTTTGTGTGTTTGAAGTTCATATTCCACTCTTACTTCAGTCATCAATCTAATCCACTTTAACCCATGATGTGTGACGGAATGTATTGTTGCTGTTTTTGTTTTTTTTATGTTTTGCATTTTGATAAAAAAAAAGTTAAAAAGACATTTGTCAAAATTAATCTTATTTCTGAATATTTTTGATCTGCTATGGAAAAATGTCAATGACTTTTTCAGAATTGACATAATTATTTACATTTGGCATAAAACTAAGGACTTAATTGAACTTCTTAATGAAGACTTCTACTGTTACATGTACATGTTTATAAACAGTGTTTGGTACAAAACTATAAGTTCTCATGTGTCATTGCATCAGTCAGCTGCCATCCAGTTTATAGCAACCCTGTTCTGGTCTAATGCAAGGTTATGACTATTTAAATTTTAATTTATCATTGTATCAAACAATGTTTTTTGTTTGATTAAATATACTTTTTATAAAGTCAAAGTTTGTAATAAAACAGTATGTAATAAAGAAATATGGTATTGACAGTATGTTTTTTATTTTGATAATAAGTAGGGGAAGTAGCCAGTGAATATTACAGTGATTGGAACATTTGAGACAAATTTGTGGGGATTTAATCAAGTATTATATTAAATATTTAAAGTCTGACCCAAGTTGGATAGAAATGTGGTTGCATATTGCCGTCACCCATAGCAGTCTGTTGGTCCGCCAACTTTTCTTGTGAGCACAATACAGGCTACAGTTCTTGACAAATTTAAATTAAATTTTGGAAAAACTTGAAAAATGTTACCCTTAAGATTTGTCTTCAAACAACCCTATGTAATTGGTATTTCATATAAATTTCATTCCAAAATTTAAAGGGATGGTCTGCTTTTTTAATATCATACGTGAAAAGGTTTCTAAAATTTGAAATATACTTCTATGTTACTAATTTTGAAATTGGGCATTAAAATTTAGTTACCTTGTGTTGAAACTTCTCAGAATGAATAGGAGACATATTTCTCTACAATTTAGCTTATATTTCACATTTGTACATTAGTTTTAGTACAACAGGAACCAAAAACATCAAAATTTTAACCATTACATAAACTTTTTTGGGGGTTTAAATTAATGGTAGGATATGTTTCAGATAACCTTCTATGAATTATTTTGGTTTATAGTTTTCATTATTTGAGCAAAAAAAAAAAAAAATTACCCTGCATAGAAGTCAGACCTTCCCATTAAGATTGGTATTTAAAAATATTTTCTTCCAAATTTGATATCCAGTTTCCACTATTATGAAACAGAACTGTATTGATGTCACTACTTCCTAGGTTTTGATATTGATTGTCAATTGATATTGAAATGTCAATTAAGACTGTTCAGATGGCACTGAATCTCAAATTTCAATCTTAATGTTAAAAAGTATTAAGTTATTTATATGTTTGTTATATTTGATTAATGTAAATATATTTTGTTATTTCAGAAAAGTCGAAAGGATGTTAGTAATTTTGATCGGGAATTCACATCAGAAGCACCGAAAATGACCCCAACGGATAAGTTATTTATCATGAATCTAGATCAGACTGAATTTTCAGGATTTTCTTATGTTAATCCAGAATTTGTAGTAACAGTGTAAATGGAACCATCATTTTTAAGTGCTCTTTTTTATTGCTCTGTGTTCTTTATTACAGCATTTCATTTTAAATAACTAGATCTATTTCAATATTCACTTGTTAACAGAAATAATGTAAATACATTAATCCATATTGTAATCAACTTCAATATTATATAGTAAAGCTTATTTTCTAATATTAATATCTTGACCTCAATTCAATTTAAAATTTATCAGCTTTATTGATTATGACTTCATTTAGCTCTATTAAATTGTTACATCTATATTCATTTTTATTGCTTTATTTCTTTTTTCATAATATATGTCATTTGTTAATATTATTATTATTATTATTGTTGTTGTTTAATCAGTTAACTAATCTTGTTCATCCATTAAATGGTTGTTCTTTTACTCCAGTGTCATTTTTATCCTATCAACAGTCTCTTCACAATTTGAAGAAAAATATTTTATATGAGCACTTTGTCCGCAATTAAACGGTAAATGAATTTTAATGATTTTGTTGATATACCACCTTGGCTTTAGGCCTACTGTGCTAACAGATGAATATATAATTTCCTCCGAGATCTCAAACAAAATAAATGTCACATATTCGCATACTACCTAGGGCAGAATGTTGCAAAGCTCCTCAATCACATGAGCTCGTTATTTGAAAAACTTGTGATGTTTTTTTCTGTCAAGTGAATTTAGTTGGACGTGTGTCATATCACAGTATTCTGAGACAATGAAATGTTGATGGAAAAGTGATTGTTATTGGTAAGTACGTTTTAAAACCAAAATGAATACATCCAACCAAATGTTTCCAAAGTCTCCAACCTTCCCAAAGATACAACATCGCCATCAAACAGTACCAAAGAATCAGAAGGCATATATGGTACATAATTATGAGTTATGGACACATGCATAGCCTAAGCAAAAAGAACACTATCCTTATAACAATTCAGTCAATATGATCGGTACATAGTTTCTGGGGATCGGGAAGGATAGTTCTACATATACATGACGATTCCACCTGGAAAATTGTCCCAATTGAAAATGACTTTTGCTCAAATTAAACACGTGAGTGGGTGTATTTTGCTTTTGAATGAGCAAAGAATAAACTTGAACATGTTGACATACTAACCACTTCAGATCGCCGATGTTGCCGGTTTTCGTAAGAATTCGTGGCTTGTGCACAAGTACATGTACGGCTTCTTGGACACAGTTCTGAATACCTGGAAATTTCCCATAAATGATGATGGGAATCCTTATAGGAAAACTAGGTATATCTAGTAGGTAGATGACAAGTGCGGTTGTGGTGCCATATATACAGGATAGGCCTAGTCAGATAAAACCTGCCGTTGAGCGGGTCAAAGGATAGGCTCTATCAGTGGCGTTTCTAGGAATTTTTAGGTGGAGGGGCCGAGTTGGGGCCAAATAATTGTCAGGGGGGCTTCCAGCACACACCATCTGTATTTAACATTATACGAAAATTTCAAAGTGGGGGGGGGGGGGGGGGGGGGGGCGCAAGGCCGGGCCAGCCTAAAGTAGAAACGCCACTGGGCCCTATGCCTTCTCTTCTAGTACACCTGATACCACGTATAAGTACAGTCCACTATGTATTCCATGTTCATTCTATGTTTCAGTGCATAACATTAAAGTTGTGGACACGAAAGAGAGCTGGTTTCTTGGTAGATTTTGATGAAACTTGTGTCTGTAATCCCTAGGATGAACCCTATTGAAAATCAGACAAATCGTGAAATATTTCATGGGTTATTGCCCTTGCTTTTGAAAATATGTTGTTGATACAATAGAGATCAGGTTTCTTGGTAGATTTCGATGAAATTTGGTGTGAATGTTTGTAATCAATCATGGATAAACACTATTGAAAATCAGACTAATCAAAAAATATTTAATAGGTTACTGCCCTTGCTTTTGAAAATATGATGATAGAGAGCTGTTTTTTTTTATGGATTTCATGAAGCTTAAGATATGAGTGTTTGTATGGACCTTGGGATAAACCTTATCGAAAATCAGAAACATCCCAAAATATTTTTATAAGTTATTGCCCTTGTTCAATTTTCAACACGTTATTTTTTTTAGCCTGTATCTTTACACTTTCAAAGTTGTGGGCACAATAGGGAGCTGATTTCTTGTAATAAGAAATTGTCACTCTCAGAATCTTTCATTAACTGACAACACTAGTCAACCCCACAGACTAATTGGTTGCCATTATAATAGTGGCTATCGATATTTTTGTACTCTGAATCAGCTGGGTGTTGACTGTCGGGTTGGTAACCTTTCAAAAAGGAGTATTTGATAAGCGGCGATCATGAATCGTAACTTGTTCCAGCTGGTGCGCTCACATAAGATCAGTGACTGTCTGAATTCCGAAATATTCCGATTCATCATCTTCCTTCCGATACGAGTAAATCTTCTAATGCTGGAATACTACGTTGGGCAGCTTTCGGACAAATATTGAAGTTTACCCCAGAATTTGAGAGAGAGTTCCTCACTCAGAAAAGAGAAGGGTTTCTCTCCCGCCTCCTGAAGCTACGTTTTATTCTTTGTCCCAATGGGAGCCCACATGGGCCCGTCAACCATGACGTTCTAGTCAACATTCTCTGAACGTTTCAATCGTTCAAATTTTGAGCGTTCTAGAGCGTTCGATGACACATCTGGTGTGTGATGAACGTGTGCCTAGAGTTTGATTAACGTGGGTCTAACGCGCGAGAAGCGTGTGACGAACGATTTGTCAACGTTAGGCGAGCGTGTGACTAACGTTTTAATAACGACAGAAAAGCACTTTACTGGCGTGTGCGCCAGGGAACAGTTCAGTGGATGTTAACACTGCAAAGCATACGATTAGTAACAACCAAGTAACGCTAGAGTAACGAATGAGTAACGTTGGCCGAACGCGTGCTACGCTCGTCGAACGTTAGTAAAACGTTCAAGGAACGTTCTTAACGTTCTTCGGCGTCTAAACTTAAACGTTGGAGAACGCTCGTCTCGGTGAAAACTTTTGTGCATGTTCAAAACTTTTTTTTCCGGACCAGCGTTTTACGACGATTCACGACGATCACCGACGTTCACTGGCGATAACTCAACGGTCTTCTGGCGCTATCCTAGCGACCGTGAACGACTGCGAACGTTTCCTCTAACGTCAAAGAACGTTGGCCAGAACGTCATGGTGTGGCTGGCCCATTAATGGTGATTCTTATAGCTATCGTCTGTATAGAATGTCCAATTTCTTCATTGTGGTGTCGCAGGCCATTCCATAAGTATGGTGGCCTAGAGCTATCAAGTAATATTTTAATAAAAATTGGACAACAAAATGTTTTGGAATCAGTTTCAAAAGAGATTTGAGAAATTTTTTTTTTTTTTTTATAAAAAAAAAAGAAATTCTTTCAAATTAAAACTATTTTAAAAAATTAAATTAAATTAAATTAAAATCAATTCACTTCAAATTGATTTCAAATTAAAGTCGTTTATAAAAAAGATTCATTTAAAAAAGAAAAATTTATTTAATAATAAAATTTAAATAAAAAGTAAAATCATTTTTATACCAGCCTACAGCTATCAAGAAATCGTTAGCCGACAACTATCAATTGAGTCTGGATAAGCCCGACTTGTTTTGTTGAACCTAGTTATCTCCCTTCCAAATATGGCAGCCTCCACAGGAGATCACCGGTAATAATAAAAAAAACACACCATGTCTTCCGAGTGGGCTAAATTTAAAAACAGAGTGAAAACAAAAAGAACAAAATCGAAGCAGCCGTCCGGAGAAGAACATATTATCCAGGAAGAATCCCTGGTGGTTCAGAGGTTAAGTGCCGGTGTGTCGGGGAAAGCACAAAAATACACGAGGGTAGGCGCAAGGGAATTCGTTGCTTTTCCCTATACTGAAGTCACAATTGGCAACATAAAAGAAGCTTGCAACAAACACTTCTCAGATTCTGTTGGGAGAGGATTTGTGTGTGATATTTTAGCATCAGACCAAGGCCCATCATGTCATGCAGTGAGCCAAATACCGGATTTTAAAGTGATTCATGTACGATTTATTGAAGATGTACCTGTAGTCGTAGACGTAGATAGACCCAGACCTTCAAAGATCACAAAAATGCATTCTGATCATAGCGGCAGCATCAACTCAACAGGGAGTAGCAATGAAAGTGATAGACCTACCAGTAGTAAATTTATCCCAAAGAGCTTATCAGCTGTGGAAATGATGAAGCTCGGCAAAGTTATAACAAAAACAAAAACATCAAAGCAAATTCAAGTGTCAGAATTTCTAATTGATGGAATGTGCTGGTCTTCACCAATTGTTGTTAATTTTGACATTGCTAGTGAAGCGTTTGGTGAAGGGGGATTTCGTCTGGCCTACAAGGCCAATAGTAATGAACCTAAATTTTGTGAGAAAACTTGGGTCTTGAAGAGATATAATCAAAAAACTGTAAAAGAAATTGGTGAATTAAATCAAACGGTTGAACAGCACACACGTAAGCAGGTCCAGATGCACTGTCTGGCCAGGAATATCACTGGAAAATTGCAAGAAGAATTGAGTGTACTCGATGGGTTTGGTGAAACATTTAAATATAACAAAATATATCTTGGTTTGATTGAAGAAAACGACTATGTAACCATTGAAGAGTTCATTCCTGGGACTTTTTCAAAATATATTAATAATGATGGTTGTGTATGTGAAGAAAATGAAAAAGAACTTATTGACAAGGCTCAGTGTCTTGTACACTATTCTTTTATAAAATCTGAAAAAGGACTCGCTATTGTTGATATTCAAGGATGTGGGTACTTTCTTTGCGATCCAGAAATAGCATCAAGGACTATTTTCGAAAAAGAAGAACATCTTTTTACCACTGGAAATCTGTCAGAATATTCAATCAATAATTTCATAGAAAATCATGTCTGTAATTCATTTTGTAAAATTCTGTGTCTTGATTTGTTATAAGTTTTATTATTCTTGACATATTTGTTAACTGACCATATCTCAGGTAGAGACAAGTTTTTATTTTAATTTATGATATCCTTAATGATTTGTTTTTATATGCCCACGTGAAAAAATACATATATATATGCTTCAATAATCAAAACAACTAGTTAATTAGTATTTTTAAAAACATTGTGCATCTGTCAACTGCTCTTGTGTGTTCAATATTTATCATATATTAATCAAATCAAATTGTTCTGACTTGATTGAAGTTGTCAATTTTGTCTATATATACAATTTTTAATGAAACTTGATATGTATATATGTATATATATATTTGTTACTGCTTTCAGTTTTTCAAAAGCCTACGTGGGGTGGGTATATTCTATGTTGCCGTCAGACTGAATCCATCCATCCAGCAAATTTGCTTGTGTACACTCTAGAGACTTGATTGATATTACATTTCTCCTATGTAGACAGTATAAAATTTCAATGACATTTAGGAGTAGGTAGAACATAAATATTAACACTATTTTTTATGGTAGTGAATAAATTCCAATTTGAAGAAGTATTATACCATAAAAAATCGTGTTAAAGGGATTGTAAAGAGGTTTTTTAGCCTTTTTGTGTGTATCAGTGACACTTCCAGCTACTATTTGAGCCATTCAAACCTTCCGTACGATGCTTGTGGTTCCTGTTATTCAAGAAAAACGTAACCAGATATGACGATGCTGTCAGACGAACTAGGCGTTATACATAGAGTTATTATAACTTAAAACAACACTCATGGTGTCAAACATGATATATCAAGGTATATCATGTTGTTTTAACGTCATGAGTGTTATTTTAAGTTATAATAACTCTATGTATAACGCCTTGTTCGCCTGACAGAAACGTCACACCCGGTTACGTTTTTCTTGAATAACAGGAACCACAAGCATCGTACGGAAGGTTTGAATGGCTCAAATAGTAGACGGAAGTGTCACTGATACACACAAAAAGGCTAGAAAACCTCTTTACAATCCCTTTAATATATATATTGACAGTCTTGGTTTAATTCAATATCAATAATAATTGTTTACATCAAATAGTGTTGTATTGTTTTATTTCAGTAAACATTTTAATTATTCAGTAATGGTCTCATTTATTTTTTCCTTCAGAAAAATGAAAGCATCATAACATTCTGCTGGTTCTATTTTGTCAGTTGGGGGAATGAAAGCCTCACACTTTTGACGAAACTCTGCATCTAAGTAATCATTTGGCACATTGAGCACACCAGATTGCTTTGATACTTCTTCTAGCTCTTCTTCAGTAAGATTCCACCCTATTAACAGAAATAGGAATCATATTTTATAACATTATGAAACCAAAGTTTATGTTTCCAATACAAAGTTGCAATTCCACATCCCCAAAACTGTAACCGTTTACTCTTTCTGCCAACCACATCTACAACATTGACATATTTTGCTATCAGTTTCACCTATGTCATGTTAGCTATTTTCACCACAGCAGCCAATATGCATTGACAGATAAATCTAAAGAAAATCAGATAAACCTTCCATTATCAATACAGCATATCAAGTTGTTTTTGCCTATATTTTCATGCGTGTATAAAATAATTATTCCTCCTTACTACAATCTTGCATCTCGTAATTCTCTGGAAAATTGTAAATATGGTCAGGAATGCCATTAGGAAGAAATGTGTTCTTTTGTTTCCTTATTCTGTGTGAATTCCACACTACCTCTTTGAAAACATCAAACTCTCTCTGAATTACAGGAATCATTATGAAAGCTAGCAACATTCTGAAAATATAATAATAAATAATTGGCAATTGATATAATTGAGAAATATAAGACACAATAATTTATCAACCAATGTTTAAAATGCTGAAGTTAAAATGATAACAAATCTAGCGACTATAAAATCCAAATTCAAATTTTCTATCAGGCCTTCAAGACTACTGGCTGTGAATATAAATATTTAAAAAAAACATCATCCCAAGTGTTGTATATTGAACGCAATAAATTGAGAAACTCAGTGAGCACTGAACCCTGTTCGGATGTAGTACGGCATCTGAAATAGGCCAAACTTACCTATCCTCTTCATGATCTGGTTGGTATGCTACATTTTCTTTCAATCGGTATAATTGCTTCTTAAAAAATTTCTCTAACCGTTCGTGCAACTCTTTCCACCATCTTTCTATCTTCAAATAAATATATCAGTATCATTAGTATACACAAACATATAAAAGGGGAACTATCACCTAAAACTATATTTTAACATCAGATAGAGCTTTCCAGTGTACAAATTGATTTTCTTCTGAGACAAATAGCGACATCACAAATCAAGTCTTAAGTTGAATACATGACGCCTTATAAAGCCAAATATGGTCATTTTATCTGAAATTACGCCATATTACCAGAAATGACTTCATTTTTTCAAAGTTTTCGCAATTAATTTGCGAATGAACCTATTGTCTCAATTAGTCCGTTAAAAAACTAAGAATGAGCTCTATCTGATTTTTAAAGATAATTTTAGGTGATTGTTCCCAATTAAGTATCATTATGATTCGAAAAAATAAATGTTCACAAACTGAAAGAATATATGACCACTTGGGCTAAAAAATGCTAATACTTACATAAATAGAGAGTAGAGGTGTTCTAATGACTTGGAAAAATAGTAGCTTGTCTCACAGGTCCTTAGTTAAGCGAATTACAACAAGGTTTTCCTCTTTTGAATGGTAATGTAGGGTACTAAAGAGGAAAACCTTGTTGTAATTCGCTTAATTAAGACTTAACTAAGGACCTGTGAGACAAGCTACTATTTTTCCTCTCTACCTCTACTTTCTATTTATGTAAGTATTAGCATTTTTATTTTCATCAATGAAAACAAGGGAAGCCATCTTTAAGTGTACCGGTAATGTAATTTTAAGTTAAATAATCATGTGTAAAGTAAATTTATACTAAAGATCCATACCGGAATGAACATTAAGATATCCATTGGTTGCATTTTGCTTTTATCTAATATTGGTCTTTACTATGTTAAAACTTTCATAAAGTATAGGCTACCTACTTGATTTGATGTTGATTTGCCATATAAAACTGTGTTAGTAGGATCCATTTCTATTTCATGGTGTTGATGTAGAAAAGCATGAATTGTAGCGAGTACTCCAGTTTCCGTACCTCTGTCCATACGTATGTATGTTGGCATCATTTTGGTTTCATACAAATGTTCAAGATACCACAATCCAACCAAATTTGGATCACTGTTGCTAGTCCACACTTTAAGCCACATAAGCTTCCTACTAGCTGTGTCCAAGCAGCCATACACTGCCAAGGGAAATGTGCTGTTCTGGAAGCCCATGAGCTTGTCATGTCCATCTAGTGAATGGACCCAATTTGGACCCTTTGATATAAATGATTCACGTTTTTTTCTTTTCTTGAAGCCAACAGCTCTTTCCCTTAATCCGGTTTCATCTAAATCTGTCATTACAGAATAAACCAAATCACGCGGAACATTTAGCCGATACTGCTGCCTGATTTTGGTATGCATTGCACGATATCCGAGAAGTCGACCTGGACCTTCTATTTCAGTTTTTACTGCCTCCTTTACCGTGTCTATATCAATACTCCTGTCTGTATACCTTATGCCAAACCATCGGAGCCGTCTGTCCAGTGTTGGAATACTCCATTGAAACTGTGAGAAATCCCTCTCTACATAATTTAGAATTTCCTTTCTCTGGTAACCTTTTCTCACATATTCAGACAAACTTTTCTGAAGGTCATTGTCTTGTTTCCACATATTATGAAGTCTAAGCTTTGTTTTACTGATTTAATCCATGGGGGCTGCCATATTTGGAAGGGAGATAACTAGGTTCAACAAAACAAGTCGGGCTTATCCAGACTCAATTGATAGTTGTCGGCTAACGATTTCTTGATAGCTGTAGGCTGGTATAAAAATGATTTTACTTTTTATTTAAATTTTATTATTAAATAAATTTTTCTTTTTTAAATGAATCTTTTTTATAAACGACTTTAATTTGAAATCAATTTGAAGTGAATTGATTTTAATTTAATTTAATTTAATTTTTTAAAATAGTTTTAATTTGAAAGAATTTCTTTTTTTTTTATAAAAAAAAAATAAAAATTTCTCAAATCTCTTTTGAAACTGATTCCAAAACATTTTGTTGTCCAATTTTTATTAAAATATTACTTGATAGCTCTAGGCCACCATACATAAGCAATACAACCATAGTAAATAACTGAACGAACCAGTGACCTGTACATCATCGTTAAAGCTTATCTGTTTGCTCCCCGTGTGGTACCTGAAACAACGCATAACATTTAAGATGTTCGTGGTGAAACGAGTACAGATATAATCAATATGTTTATTTCATTTAAGCTTGTCATCAAAGAGCAAATCGAGAAAATTCTAATTTTCACACCATTCAGTCTTAGGTATAACTAAACTTTCGTGAGCCTTCTGCTTCAAAACAGCCCGACGATTTTAGCTTCAGATATAATATATGAAGCCCCGGTCGTTTACCCTCTGGTAACCACCATGAGTGCTTCTCATTGATAGAATTAGCGACGTTCAATAATTTGGCAATTATTTAAGAAGTCTTGGATCCACCGGAACATGCAACCCCCTATGCCAATTAAGTTGATTAAGTTAAAAAGGTAAGTCCAAGGCTTTGGATAAATCCAAAAACACTGCACTGAGAGTGTTCTTCCTTCAGAATTGGTCAGCGATGTCATGTTGCGGAACTTGCGGTCGATTGTTTTGATGAATTGTTGAACGCTTCCCTCTATAAACGCTTTGGTTGGGATCAGTTGTATCTTCTAATTCTAAGTCTATAATTATTGACCGTTGTCTCAAATGTTTTACATAGAAGAGTCGATGTAAAAAAAAAAGTCCTGTATGAACTGTATTGATTTCTGTCCTTTTGCGGTTTTGATAGAGGAATGGCCATTGCTGTTTTTCCACTTTTCAGGAATTGTAGCCTACCATCATGTGTTTGGCCAACATTATTTACGATTGATAATTTAAAAGGCATGTAAATAGCGATCTCATTTGACCGGTAGGCTACATCCAGTCAGATAAAACCTGCCGTTGAGCGGGTACGGTACATCCAGTCTCTCTGCCACAGTGTTACTTAGTCATAGAAATCCAGACTGGAATCTAGGTCAACCATAAATTGAAACAGTTCAATAGACGATGAGAAGACTAAGACTTCCAGTCTATTATATTTCTATGTTTAAAATAAAGAAATTATTATCCATTGAAACACGCAGTATAACCTGACAAGTCAGATGACCAACTTAAAAGGCGTTTTTGTGGGCCGATTCGATTAGGTCGATTAGCTATATCTATTTTGTGCATTTGTGATCCAGGACGTTTAGACTAATCGGTACATTTGTGAGACGTTTACCTAATCCAGAGCCTACTGATTTGGCTAATCGACCTAAGCGTACCACGAGGTGATTAGGCGATTCCATAAGGCTTTTAAAAAATGGCGGCATGTGAAAGTTGCTAATGTTTACAAATACAATCAATATAGTGGTATTTCATTGGGTTTTAGTGGTGGCAGCCATATTGCCAAATCACCGATTTAATTTGAGGATCACTGCCATAGAGTTATAAATAGAACTATATAACTCTATGATCACTGCTAATCTAAACCAAATTGCACCAACTGCCTAATCGAATTGGTCCACAAAAACGCCTCTAATCGAACGCATACCGGAAGCGGAAGTAAATGATTGTATACATTTTCGTCGTACGTCAACAAGATCTATAGAGTTTTACTCGTCTATGTGTTTAAAAGATGAAGAATTTACACATTTTTTTCCTTTTGTGTTTAACAGGATCGGGGTTAATTGCAGAGAATACAGCTGCAGAAACTGCACAAGGTTAGCTCCCGCTACTCCCGCTGACTCTAATAGAATTTTCAGTCTGAGTAAACGGGCTTAGTTGGTGCCATGCCATAGGCATCTATGGTTGGTGCGAAAAAAAAAAATCACTCATGCTTAGCCTATGTATGCTTAAAATAACACAAGGTTTGAAACTCGACAAACTAGAAATTTTCTAAGAAATTGGGGAAGTTTGTTACCCATGCCTGCATATTCACTTTACCATATATTTGTATATATAATTATATAATAGGGCCTATATTTTATAAATATTCAAGCAATTTTGAAGCGTAAATATTTTTCTGATTATGCAGAAAAAAAACAGAAAACCGGTAGCATTTTCGTATTTTTACCATTCTTCATGGCTACTTCCGGAAATGAGATCTGATTGGTCAGTAATTAATAATATTCTAATATTTAATAAATACGATAATAGAACTGTTTGGGAGAATTTTATTAATTGTAAATTACCGACCAATCAGATCTCACTTCTGGAAGTAGGCTAGCCATGAAGAATAATTTGTCGAGTTTCAAACCTTGTGTTATTTTAGGCATTAGAGATTATTTTTTTTCGCACCAGTAGAGAAAGCCTGTGGTAAAAGTAAAGACGTAAAATAGGCCAAAAAGTTATTAAAAATGTCTGGTCAACTATCATAACCTATTGTCTATCTTTGGCTCTTAATGATTGCAAAACTGTCTGCAATGTGAAGACGGACTTTATGATCAAATTGTGAACATAGAACATAGTCTTTTAAATACATGTTGTATCACTTTTTTTTTTACTTATTCTCTAACTACTCTAGTGTTATCAAGAACATAGATTCAAATACAGCCTTTTTTATGTCATAGCCCTAAGTCTGTCCAAAAGGCAAAGGCAAGAACCCATTAAAGAGTTTTTGATTCCTTTGATTTTCTTGGTTCATCCTTAAGGAGGCTGGATCTAATAACCACTTTAAATTAGAAGTCTCTGATATTTTGCATGGTGGTAGCCAAAAATATCAGTATTGAGAAAATGCAACAATTGGCATAGCCATAGGTCACCGATAGGGCTGTCGGAAATAATCGATATATCGATATATTGCGATACGGAATGCCTGGAAGTGATATATTGTCAAAAGTAGATGAACTATTGTGCCCCAACCCTACAAGATTAACGCCAAACATCTAAAAAAAATAAGTATAAATATTGCTTTTTATATGCTCTCATCTCTCTATGAGGATGAGGAGGTAATGTATATTATCGGCACCCCTGTCTATCCGTCCGTCAACATTTGCGCGTAAACTTTTTTAGCTGGAATGAAATGAAATTTGGTGTGTATACATATTCATTAGACGAAGATCAAGTTTGAATTGAGCTTTTTTCAACCTTTAGAAGTCAGAGTTCCCTTGCCCCAAAGTTTTGAATATGCTCTTACTATCTTAGTTTTCAACCAATTTGGATGAAACCTAAGATGGATGTTATTTGGACCTAGATCGTATGGTTTGAGAAAGTTAAATTTACTTTTGATTAAATTTCTAAAACTTTTTCTAGATTTGTTTTACATTTGGGATCTTTTGTGTTTATAATTGGCAGTGATATATTAAAAAAATTACGAAAACAGCAATATACTGTTTGAATAAATGAGGGAAGAAAGACTACATGAACTTTAAATATTTCTGATTGCACAAAAGTGTCCGCAAAGATTGATTGAAAGGGGAATAGAGATGGCAAAACGTTTGTTCGTTTAAGGACCCCACACTAGAAATCTACTGAAAACAGCAATATACCGTTTGTTGTAACACATAATCCTCGTAACCAAAATATTTTTCCGGAGCCAGACAAAATTTGCCAATTCTTGGACATAACTCTAAATTAAGTACAATTATAAACAAAGAAACATTAATCCAAAGCAAACGCCAACCAAAAAATTTGAAGCGACTTTTAACTCGTGCTAAAATCGACCCGCTAGAAAGAGGAGAAAATAATCAGGTGTCGAAATGTCAGGACCCTTGATGTGGTACATGTGCATAATATATTCATGTCGGAAGCATCTAAAAACGGAATCCAGACAAACTATTTATACACCACCAACATATATATAAGACAGCCACAATTTAGGAAAATCCCACTTAAGCCTAGCGCACACAGCCAACTTTCGCTGACTTTCAGAAAAAACAATGTTTCGAGTAAATGTTACTGGGAACCGCACACAGCTGTCTGAAAGAGCACACGACCAACAATTGCTGCGTCAGATACGGCTGACAGCGCCACCATAGGCGAGTCAAGTCAAGTCACATGATGACAAAATGGCAGCGTCTATGCGTAAACGAAGAATCACTCTGGCGATTTTACTTCTTCGGATTAGACGTCGTCGGCGTGTTAATCGTCAAGTATGGACGCGGTCTTGGATTCAGAGAAGGGAGAAGCAAGGTGTTTTTCGTAATTTATAATGTCCCTATACTCTGTCGATGTGATAGCGTATAGACAAGGATGATTTTCCCATAGTTCTGTTAAACTTGCTTCACTTTCAATGCTCCATTCTTCCGTGGCTTCTTCGACGGGGGTCGCCATTTTGTAAGACCTATCACATGACAGCAGCGTGAACGCTTATTGGTCGACGTTGCAAATTGTTTCGATATTTTGTTTCCGAACACCGCACACAGCCAACTTTTGTTGTAGGATTCGCCAACAA
Source organism: Lottia scabra (assembly GCA_029955415.1). NCBI lineage: Eukaryota > Metazoa > Mollusca > Gastropoda > Lottiidae > Lottia > Lottia scabra. Next base: position 21,695,490 of record JARJEI010000004.1, read on the forward strand.
TGTTTTTGAAATCAAACATGTTTGATCTCAAAAACATTGTTGGCGAACATTGTTTTTGAGTTTTTATTCACCGCACACGTCCACCATTTGTTGAAAACATTGTTGAAAACATTGTTTTCCAGCAAAAGTTGGCTGTGTGCGCTAGGCTTTAGTGACCATTTAGACCGTTGCGGTAGAGGGCTTTTTAAAATATTTCCATTCTATAAAGTTGATATAGATTGTGACATCAAGAGGTCCATAAAAGAGAAATATTTTATTAACAAATACATATTAATTTGACGTTCAATAAAACTTGGCTTTTCATACATTGAAAGCTTTACGCGTCATCCCCCTTTTGACGTTATGCACTTAACTATCCTTGCATAGCTGCAATTATTGCTATTCAATCACCTGAAGATTGTTGTGAAACATGAAAGTACTTGTGAATAATTAATAAATGCATAATCCGGTTATGTTGGATTTTCTATTACCAATATAAAGTTATAATATAACTATGCATTTTGTTGATTTTGATTTTTCCATTAGTGTAAATCCATCATATTACTATCTCCTAAAGACAATATCATGACGTCATATCGTTGTTTATTGTATTGTTACTATTCCTTGAAAATATGAAATTGAAACATGTTAGCAGTAAAAATTAACTAGCTTTTTTGGCGTTGTTGATCTATTTTAGCTATATTCTACTTTTGTCAGACTGCTTATTGGCATTTTATGTATATACAGGTATATAAAGTTATATAGAATTAGTTTATATTTTATAGGAGGGAATGTGACCAATAATCATAATGATGATGGTGTAGCCACTTCTAAAGTTCTAAATGATATTTACCAAACAACACAAGCTCCTATTCTTGGTAAAGAAGTAAATAAAACAATAATAGCTCCTATCAAACCATCTGACGACCTGTCAAAAAATGTTCCTGAAACTCCTAAACTAATAAATGTCACTAAAGAAAATAACAACACACAAGGTCCTAAAACTACACTTGCTGCTGAAGATAAAACAACAAAAGCTGCTAACACAACAATTGCTGTTACAGAAGCTACAAACACAGAAGCTTCTAGCAAAACAACTGAAAAAGAAAAAAACAATAACATAAATAAAGATGAAAACCTAACAGCTTCTAGCAAAACAACTGAAAAAGAAGGCAGTAAAAAACCCACAACTGTTTTAGATGATCAATTACAAGGAAACAATAACATAAAACCAACAGGTTCTAGCAAAACAACTGCTGTTACAAAAGCTACAAACTTAACAACTCCTAGCAAAACAACCGAAGAAAAAGCTAAAACAACTGCAACTGTTCCTGTTGATCAGAGTGGTGATCACAATTTGGCGAATCAACCACAAGAAAACAATATCACACCAGAAGGTAATTTCATATCATTTAATTTTGTATTGGTCATCAGTCTGTTGAATATTCTAATATTGTTTAAAATAAAAGAATATATGAAAAATGTACATTATAGTATCCCCACAATTCAGATATTTACAGCATACTCTGAGAATTCCAACATTGGATCAATTTTTTTTGTCCTGATTAAAGATTGAGAAAATCTCCCAGTATGATATTATAACCATTTATATTTTGAAATCTATCTTCAGCTGAGTCACCTTCATCTGGTCATTTCATGGGATATTTACTAACAGCAATTGTTCTGTGTGTAGCTGGATATGTGGTATTTCATAATAAACAAAAGGTAAATGTAGTAGACAAGTGAAAAATCTAAAAAATCTGTGCCTTTAATCAAAACAGAAAAGACAGGCTTAAATGATGATGTATCTTAGAACTACTAAAGTTCAAAAAGTAGAGATTATACCAATGAATTTTTCAATCTGGTTTTCCATTATCAGTTATGCAGTTTGGAGGGTCTTTAAAGGATAAAGTGTCATAGTTGGACAAAAAAATCAAGGCTTTGGGCTTCCAAACACTTTAAAACAAAAAAAAAGAAGTCACTGTCTTGGACAAATTTCATTTCTAATTCCATTCTGCCATGTATTGTCTTTTATATAATCAATGTTTTATTTTTTTTAGATCATAGCTTTTATAGTTGAAGGTCGATCTGGTAGACAGAGAAGACGTACTGGTAATGGGGTGGAATATAAGAAATTAAGTAGTAATGTGGAAGAAGTTATGCCATCTTTAGATAAATCAGCAGCGACCAAACATTTTATTTATTAAGTTACTTTGGATATTTTTGAAAATCTGATTGCTAAAAGTTTATATATTGTTACAGCCAATATACATGCTTTACAATATAGAGAGATTATCTGGAACCTCGGTGATTGTGTATGTTGTAATACATGCATATTTAGGTATAGCTACTGATAGTATCATAAAAAACTAAATTGTTCTTTCATTCTATTCATTTAACACTAACAATGCCATACATTCATTTACTTAGTAATAAAATTAAAATTTCCAAAATATCTGCTTTACCAACTAATAAGATAAACATAATTTCAACTATCTTTATCAGTTTACAGTATGTAAATTTTACAATTTCTTCAATCAAAAGAAACTCAGTGACAATAGGAAATGACTTTAAGTTCCAGGGGGAACATTCTCCTTTTCTGAGGTATCAGTCTGATCTGGCTGGTTATAACTCTTTGAGGAAATGTATAACAGACAGAAAACAAAATGTCTTCTGCTGGGATGTTCTTTTTTAATGACAGACAGACAATGAATAGTTGAAGCTGAGATAGCAAATATTGATTAAGATGATAAATTCCTTTGATATATTTAAACAGTTTGTTTCTGTCTCCACAATGTCATCACTCTGTTAATGACCAACTAAATAAAGGTTAAAGGGATTGTAAAGAGGTTTTTCTAAACTTTGTATGTGTATCGTGGACACTGATAACATCAATTTGCACCATTCAATTTTTCATTCTGATGTTTGTGGTTCTTGCTATTCTACTTAAACTAACATGTTTTATGAGGTCACCCCCACTGATCTACCGGAAACTACTATTGATATCTATGCAGATCAGTGAGGGTGATGTCATAAAACACGTTGGTTTAAGTGGAATTGCAAGAACCACAGACGTCGTAATGGAAATTGGAATGGCACAAATTGATGCTATCAGTGTCCCTGATGCACATACAAAGTTTAGAAAACCTCTTTAAAATCCCTTTAAAGTTGGTATTGTGCAATTATGTGATTCGAAATTGTCGCTTTATTTTGAAGACAGTTGGTATGTAATTGTAGTATTGTAAAAACAAGCCTGGCTGTAAAAATTAAAAAAAAAATATGCTTTATATCATCATGTCTAGCAAGCTATTTTTGATATGATGATATCTGTCATGAATTATGTATTTATATTTTGAATTTTTGTTTTTTATTTTGAACAACTAAGATGGTTCTCATTTCTCACTAGTCTGAAACTTGCTGACTCCCTTCCAAGCCTTTGATAGATATTTGGACAGATATGGCTGGGAGAGAGAGAAAACTAGGCCACAAAAACTTGGGATTTTCCACACCTTGTGCATGCAGCATTCAATGGCGACCAACAGATTTTATTTCTCGGGGGAAAAAAAAACTTTGATGGACCCGCATACATGGCCTTTAATATGGTGTAGGGGATAATGATGACATGATTGAACTACAAAATCATCCAACTTTTCAAATCTATCGAAGTTTTGTTAATTCGAGGTAAATAAATACATTTAAAACACCCGCACCAGCGGAGGTGCAGAAAATCGCAATGTTTTTGAGGCCTAGTTTTTCTGTCTCTCTCCCAGCAATATCTGTTCACATAGCTATTGTTGGGGAAAGAGTCAGCAAGTTTCAGACTTATTTCTCACATGTCTTTATCGTATTAAGCATTATTTGTATCAAATAATTGTTTTATACAATGATCCAATTGATTATAATGAAACATGTACATAATGTAATTAACAAGAAGAAGATAGGAAGAAAGCTATTTTATCTAGCAAGATTCTGAAGTATAAAAAGAAAGTTTTGGTATTTACCATTTACAGCTAGTAATTTAATTTGAAAACAAACCACATATAGGAAAAAAAAGAACATTTTGAAATTTACTCAAATGAAAAATTTTATATTTGCTTTAATCGTTTATCTTATGTCAAGTGGTGTTGAATTTTGTGAGTTCTTGGAGTTCTGAACATGTCCCGTTCCTTCGAATTCCAAAAAAAAAATTCTTAACAGGTGGTTCTGAACATGTCCCGTCTGTTCGAATTCCTAAATTTTTTCCTAACAGGTGGTTCTGAACATGTCTCGTCTGTTCGAATTCCTAAATTTTTTTCAAACAGGTGGTTCTGAACTCTGTTTGAGCTTGTTTTTTTGAACACCCATGAATACCAAACAGGCAGAATTTCCCAATCAAGTGCTCCCTTTGTAAATTATATTTTTATACAAAATGACAAAATTATTAAAAAAAAAAAATTCTTGGGTTATTATTAAGATTACAATGTGATCTTAAAGGGTTATAGTAGTTAGTGTAAAGAATCTAAGATCATTCTATTGTCTTAGTATTGTGTTCAATTCATAGATATATGTAGGTTCATTAGATTCTGAGGGGTCAATAGGTATATGTGATATGATTTTAATTCCTCAATCTTGGAAAGATTTCCATAAAAAAAAGCAAAAAAAAAAATTCAATCATGGATCAGCAACATCAAAATGTCTTTTCATCTTCAAGAGTAGACCAATTCTTGGTTGTTTTGAAAAGTGAATTAGTGATACTGTAGATAATTTTTGAATGATTATATCAAGATTACAATGGTATTAAGGCCACTACAGAATATCTCAATACATTTATAAAAAAGTTGTTTTGATTTTTTTTAAACATAGAATTTGAATGATATTTCATCATTTCTGAATGAAATCTAATTTAATTAGTTTGAGAATTGGTAGTTTTCTCCTTATTCCCAAATATAATCAATTTCAACATGATATACTTTAATGAACTTGACGAATTGTAGGTTGAAATATGACAGAAAAAGATACATGTATTCCAAAATAGCTTTTAACCGGTGTCATTCTTTTTTCTTGCTTGATAAAGCTGAAAATATGATATTTAATATGCAATTAATGTTTAACAGTTTGTGTTATAATTTTGCCTACATGCAAAGAACTGAGTATGGTTTACATTCATTGTAAATATTACATATTCTAAGTATTTTTAAGACTAATGTGTATGTCATGTGATCATTCAAATTATTATTTCATATTTCTAGCCAAGTTTTTGGCATGGTCCCTGTATTTTTTTTTTATAATGTATGCTTGTAAATAAATGGGGAATTTTTATGTTTAAATGTTGTTTGAACTGTAAGTATATAAGTTCACTAATGCTTTGTTTTATTTTTTTATAGTTTATATGGCTGTTTAACAGTTTAATAAAGGTTTTCTCAATTTATTATTTCATTTGGGGACATAGCTAAGGCTTTGGGATAGGAAAAATTAAAATTATAAAATGAAAGTTGTAATTAGCCCTGCTTAAGCGTCATTCGCTTTTACTTGATGAATTGATGTAAGGAAAGACATTTATGATCTTTATCATTGTTACAACACTAACAGGCTGGGTGACTTGAAAAAAATTAAAGAGAGAGATTCCAGTACACAGATTTACATTTACAATCTCCATTCACTAATAGCAAGAATTGAAACTCCGCCACAGGCAAAACACAAAAGAACTACTAGAAAGTTCTATTTGCCTTGGTCTGGGATACAGCTTGAGCCTTGAACACATCTTTTGGGTAGTCATTCTGTAAGATTTATCCAAACAATATGTGTGTGCTTTTTCCAAAGCATTATTTGTTATGAACTACTTCAAGGGGTATTAATTGTTGACACATTTATATAAGAATATATTTATTTACAAAGTATATAAAATGAGCATTGTAGAAAATCAATTTAATGACAGCCATCTTCATATAACTTACACTTAAAAAGGGAATTTTACACACTTAAAGGTATCTGAGAATTTACAGCCTCATGCTTCCCAATACTTGAACATGACACATGTAACCTATCACTATAACTTCAAAAGTTGAAAATACTATATACACTATTGCACTGTGACTAGTTGTGATGTATTTAATGTTATATAGTGACTAGAGCACACATTTGATATTTAGTAGGAGATTGCTTTCCATACAGTATACTATCTAGTCACGTGATACGCATTTCTTAGTAACGTTAGTTCTTCTATGTAAGCCGCCATTTGTAATACACATGTATATGATTATGCCGAATAAATTAAGTCCTTACACTTGATGTCCACAACTACTAAACGTGACATTGGCGACGAGTGATAAATAAAAGGTTTGAGAACGCTTTGAAGACATTTTTACGTACGATACTCAACTTTTTAACGGTGAAAATGGCATTAAAAGGAACACTGTACGAGGAATTCGATGTCAAAGATGGCGACATTTCATGTTACTTAGCGAGGTTGGATCAATTTTTCATCGCAAATGATATTGAAAATACGAATGATACCGCAGCTAAACGACGAGCCATACTTTTAAGCAGTATTGGAGGAACGCCATACCAAGTTTTGACCGATTTATGTTTTCCTGCAGCTCCTCACGAGAAAACCTATGATGAATTAGGTACGTTATTGAAAGAACATTACAAATCGCCCAAGATTCCAGTCACAGAACGTTTTAAATTTCACAATTTTAAACAAAAGGAAGGACAGTCCATCACTGATTACGTCAAGGAATTGAATCATATGGCAACCTATTGTGAATTTACTGATGGAACTTTGGAAGAAAATCTGAAAGATAGATTTATTTGTGGTCTGTTAAACACTAGTATTCAGAAGAAACTTTTGTATGAAAATAAGAATTTTCATGACTCTGTCAAACTTGCCAAAGCAGAAGAAGCAGCAAGGGAGAATGTAAAAGATATGAATAAACAGGATTCCAGTAGTACCACAACTCCTGTAAATAAAGTTTACTCTAGAAAACCAAGACATGCTCCTTCACAGCCTCAACATTCCAAACAGGATGGATATAGGTCACGATGTGATAGGTGTGGGTTATCTAATCACTCTAGAGACGATTGTTACTATAAGAACTTTAAATGTTTTAAATGTAAACAAACTGGACATTTACGTTCTCAATGTCGTGGGAGAAGTCAGAATGATTCTAGTCAACGAGGTGATAGGCCTAGACAACGTAATAGAAGTAAATCAAATCAACGACAAAGGATACGCTATGTAGATAGTTCAGAAGATTTTAACGATACATCAGACGAAAATAGTAACAATAATAACGATGACCTCAGTGAATTTGCTCATTCTGTTTATAAAGTGAACATGTTTAGAAACAGTAAACCAATTAAAATTGACATGTCTGTGTCAGGTGTTTTACTTACTATGGAACTAGACACTGGTGCCGCAGTGACACTTATTAGTTACGAAGATTATGTGAAATATTTTAAGAATCATAAACTTGAACATAGTAGTAAGCAATTGCATAGTTACGCCGGAACTGAAATCGAAGTGGTTGGTGAAATTATAGTGAATGTGAGATACGAAGATAAATTGTTCAAGAACTTGTCAATTTGTGTAACGCGAGCTAACTTTTACGCACCTCCATTGCTTGGTAGGGACTGGCTCAACATAATTAAATTAGATTGGAACAAAATATTCTCACAATCACAAGGACAATTCACAGTAAGCAGAAATCCTTTACAAGAATTAAAGGCACGATATGCTGAAGTTTTTACGGAAGAATTAGTAGGTGTTAAAGGGGTAAAAGCTCATCTTTACATGAAAGAGGATGCACAACCAGTATTCTGTCGTCCACGTCCTGTTGCTTTTGCACTACGTCCACAAGTTGAAAAAGAACTCTTACGTTTACAAAAAGAAGGAATTATAGTACCTGTTGAATTTAGTGAATGGGGAACGCCTTTAGTTTGTATAGCCAAATCTGATGGAACGGTTAGAATATGTGGTGATTACAAGGTGTCAGTTAACCAACATATTAATACGGAACAGTATCCGATTCCAACGCCAGAAGAAGTGTACGAGAAGTTATCAGGAGGCCAAAAATATTCTAAAATAGACTTACGGTGTGCATATCAACAATTAATTCTAGACGAAGAATCACAAAATGTTGTGACAATTAATACGCACAAGGGACTATTTCGTTATACTAGATTACCTTTTGGTGTCTCATCTAGCCCAGCAATATGGCAACGATTTATAGATCAAGTACTTTCGGGTTTAGACAATACCTGTGCTATTATGGATGATGTGTTAGTTACTGGAAAAGATGATGCAGAACATTTTGAGAATTTAGACAAACTTTTCCAACGATTCAAAAAGTATCAGTTACGTGTTAAAGTGGAAAAATGTAAATTCTTACAAGACAATGTTGTGTATATGGGTAGAATGTTATCTGCTGACGGTATACAGCCTACAGAAACAAAGGTTGAAGCAATACGTAAGGCACCTACTCCTAATAATGTTACTGAACTGAGATCATGGTTAGGTATGGTTAATTTTCAAGGACAATTCTTACCAAATTTATCATCAAAGTTATATCCACTAAATGAACTATTAGGAAATCGTGAGTGGAAATGGACAAATGACTGTCAAAGATCATTTGACGCTGTTAAAAGACTAATTAGTTCTGATAAATTATTAGTGCATTATAATACAAACTTTCCATTGGAACTTGCTACGGACGCATCACCTTATGGTGTTGGTGCAGTGATGTTTCATAAAATTGATGGTGTACGTAAACCTATTGCTTATGCTTCACGAAGTTTGCATAAACATGAACGAAATTATTCACAATTAGATAAGGAAGCTTTATCAATAATATTTGGTATAAGACGTTTTCGGAATTATGTTTACGGTAGACATTTTACGATATTGAATGATCATAAACCTTTAGAACGTATTTTAGGATCAAAGACTGCTGTTCCTACACTAGCAGCACAACGTTTACAACGATGGGCAATTGAATTATCAGCTCTGGATTATGAATTGAAATATATATCTGCCAAAGACAATGTGTATGCTGACGCACTATCAAGACTACCACTACCAGCAACAGTTAGTACGCAATCAGTCGATATGATATACAATATTCAGGATAATATATTGGATAGTTTTCCAGTTACGAGTAAACAAATTTCTACAGTTACCAGGACAGATCCAGTATTGTCACGAGTTTTACACTATACGAAAACTGGATGGCCAGATGCTGTAGATGATGAACGATTAAAACCTTATTTCCAACGAAGATTTGATTTAACTATTGAGCAGGATTGTATTCTGTGGGGAATAAGAGTTGTGTTACCTACGAAATTTATTAGAGACATTTTAGCTGAGTTACATTCTTCACATCCTGGTATTGTTCGAATGAAAGAAATAGCACGTAGTCATGTTTGGTGGCCAAATATAGACAAGGACATATCTGATATTGTTAAAAGTTGTTCAACATGTCAACAAACCAGAAGTTTACCAGCTTCTGCACCATTGATGCCGTGGTTATGGCCTGGTTCACCTTGGACTCGTGTTCACATAGACTATGCTGAAAAAGATGGTAAAAATTATCTTATTGTGGTAGACAGTTATTCAAAGTGGCCTGAGTGTATTCTCATGAACAGTACAACGTCACAGGCAACAATTATTGTTTTGAGAGACTTGTTTAGTAAATACGGTATTCCATCTCAATTAGTTAGTGACAATGGTCCTCAATTTGTCAGCGAGGAATTTAAATTATTTCTTAAACGTAATGGTATAAAGCAAGTGTTAGTTGCTCCGTATCATGCTGCAAGTAATGGTGCTGCAGAACGTATGGTACAATCATTTAAACGAGCTTTAAGTGCTAGTATTAAAATGGAAATGACACTACAACATCGTATTGATGCATTTTTATTAACCTACAGATCGACGAAACATCCAACGACAGGGTGTAGTCCAGCAAAACTTTTTCTTGGTAGAGAAATTAAGACACGATTAAGTTTGCTACATCCTGATGTAAAATCAACAGTTCTTAATCATCAAAGTGATCAAAAGACAAATCATGACAATTTAAGTTCTCTTCGAGAATTTTATCCAGGTGATTCTGTGTTGATCAAAGACTTTAGACACAAAGGTACATGGTGGCCTGGTACAGTAGCGGAAAGAACTGCTCCTAAGTCTTATGTAGTAGTCCTACGTGATGGTCGTGTATGGAAGAGACATATTGATCAAATGAGGAAGGGAGATAACTCTTTAGAAGATAATGTAATAGTTGATAATAATGAGGGAGAGAATACAGAAGTTAAAGATAATAATCAACTTAATAAATCAATGGTGAATGCTCCAACAGATTCTACTACAGTACAACTGGAGGTACACAAACCTGATGATCATAGTCAGTTGAAACGTCATCAACAGACTAGTTTACCAAGAGTTAGATGGAAAGATCAGGTTATTTCAGATCAAAGGTTAACTCCAGAATCAACTAGTTATGATCTGAATTCTTCACTAGTAGATTATGGTAGTAAGATTGACAGTTCTGCTGATAGATCGAAAAGTAGTAGTAGTGATGTAAATCCAATGATGTCAACGCCTAAATTTAGAGAACCAGATAAAAGTACATCAAGAGAAGATTCAAGTTCAAGTACCAAATCTTCAAACATCCAAGTTCGACGTTCTTCTCGGATTGCTAATAAAACACAAAGACTGATAGAAAAATTCTAATGTTAATTTGTGAATGAACGATTAAGATTCTTTGTGTACGTTACGGATAGTTTAAATTACGTGTTATTATCAGACAGATAATTTCAGATTTATTTTGTGAACGTTATAATTTTATCTCGTTTATTTTGTGGACATTTAATCAAAGTTAAATATTATGATACGATAGAACATTTAAGCTTAGCAAGGAGGAGTGTGATGTATTTAATGTTATATAGTGACTAGAGCACACATTTGATATTTAGTAGGAGATTGCTTTCCATACAGTATACTATCTAGTCACGTGATACGCATTTCTTAGTAACGTTAGTTCTTCTATGTAAGCCGCCATTTGTAATACACATGTATATGATTATGCCGAATAAATTAAGTCCTTACACTTGATGTCCACAACTACTAAACGTGACACTAGTTTATTTTGTATATTGTTTCATATTTTGGTAAAATCCATTGCCTTATTTGAGTTTATATTAACTAAGTGAATTACAATACTTTGATAATTAATTAATATGGTAAGCTATAAGTTGTAAATACATATTGTGCATGATGGCTAGAAAGTCTGAACTATCAGATTAATATACATGGATGTATTCTTATTCTATCACAAGTATCTGTATTTCAAATAAAATCGGAAACCATATCAATAAACGGTAACAAAAATATAAATCTTTTCTTAAAATACAAGGCATTATATCAAAAATTTTCAACCATAATTCTTAGAGAATGTATTGAGCATGATATATAAAAAATATCCCATTGAAGAAATGACCAATGTTTCGCATTTAGTTGTTTTATACAATATTCAAATCATAATTAATGGAATTTGACAATGGACACTTTTACCAGCATGACAGTATAACAAGACAAGTACAATTAAACAAAATAATAAACTGTCTTGGAAATATCAATTCCTCCTTAATAAGCCTATTCATTTCTTAATATTTGCTAAATTGAGATAAAAATATCTTTATAATATAAATAATAAGACACTAGCACCCAAAATATTGTACCCCACAAATTAATAGCTAATTCACACTCATGATTATGTGGAACATGAAAATAAACTGGTGCCTTTCTGTTGAAAAACTCATGTCCAACGTACAACACAATAGCATTCATTCCTGAAAAAAATAAAACATATCCAAATTTATTCCAATATGTTGAATATAAACTATTCAATATATAACAAACTGAAATACAGATCAATAAAAAACATTCTATTCATAAGTTATATAACAATATTTTACAAGTTAACAAAATTATAAAGAATATGATTTCGATATACATGTATATTCTTTCTAAATCATCAGAAAAAAAAACTAAAGATAAAAAATAAAAGCAAGGCAGAAATAATGGAGAAAAACAAATTCACAAAGCCATTTTAAAAAACAAATTTTGTATCAATATATTTTGTTGACTAAGACTAGACTAAACAGGCTTGGCCTTTCAAGATGTTTTATAATCAAATTTGGTAATTAGAACTTCTGATAAAAATTTTACGTTATTTTCCTTTGGTTTAGGTTTAAGTTAATTTTGAATTGGATAGATTAAGGAGCAGACATGGGAGCCATTGGGTGTTGAATAAACATATTATACCTCCACCATATTATACATTAATATACACTTTATTAATGTGCAGATAATATGCCACAATACACCAAAATATTGGCCCCCATAGATCCAATAATAATTGTAAATCATGCTGTTGCTTCAAATCAATACCAATCGGAAAATAATTTTCAAATACTTCATGGCTTACATAAACAAATATTGAATTCATGCCTGTAGGATATATAATAAATAAATGTGTTTAAAGTGTTAAAGAACACAATGTTATATATTATTAAGTGCTATATTCATATAAAGGCCAACAATATAGAACCACATATAAAAAGGGATTGGATCCACCAATTTGATTCAAAAGAATCCTATTTTAATAAGGATAACAACTTAGGTCAAACTTCCAAAATCATTTATAGTTGGGCTTACTGGAATAATTTTTATAAATTAAAAGGGGTTCCAATCCCTTATTTTGTTGTAATAAAAATGTTATAGAAACCTCAACCCACAAAATAATATAATTTTACCTGGGTAATAAAAAGGTGATCCAGACCACAATGGATATACATCTATCACTAAATAACATATTGTCAACAAAATAAAAGCCATACAAGCCAATACTAAAACAAATGATAGGGACCTGAAGAAAATTAAGATCATTTTTATACATGTAAATTTATATACAAATATTTTACAAAGTTTTACATCCTGTTTTTTTCAGGAACGGTTTTGGATAATAAGCAATGTACTCTAGTGTGCAATTACAGAAAATTTGGTTATGGGTACTCTTTTTCCATTTCTATCTGTTGAGGGATCTTTGATGTGCATAACATGTAAAATCATTAAATCGGAGTTAAATGAAAAGTTCTTAATCCCTGTGAGATAATACAAGTTTTTAGTAAGTCAAGTATATCAAAATAAAAAAAAGAAGATATTTTCATACCAGAGATTTTTGTTGATTGGTATCCAGCCATCATCTTTTGAAGCCTTACATAACACAGTGGCAATAGAACCCTATAAAACACAAAGTAAATTATATTATAATAGCACAAATAGTCCAGGAAATATCTCTTGAATTTTTAATCGATCAGCAGCACTATTGCAAAAAAAGGCTGATGTACCAAAAAAAAAATATAATTAGTTAATGTTGAAAAACTGTAGCCTACACGATCCTAAAAAATGTTGACTGATGGTCTTTTTGGGATTGATTGAACTCACCCAAATCCCATTGATTGAAAAAAAAAAGTTTTGGTCATGAATATGTAAAAAAAAAATTTATAAATGAATTCATTTAAAAACACAACTCTAAAAAGTAAACTAAGACTTAAGTCAGATCTAAAATATTTGGCTTTTCAATCTCATAAACATGTTATACTTACTGTAACTACAGCCCATATTAATAATCTCTTTATTCTTAAAACCCAATCTTTATGTATTAATAATATCTTACCAGCCTAAAATATAATATAACAATCATTATTACTTATTTCAACACGTAGATGATTAATATATCACATCTAGTTGACATGAACTAGTTTTGAATAAAAGAGTTAAACAGTAAATATACTTACCTGTAAACCTAAGAAACACAGAAAGCATGAATTTAATGTTCCTAGAAAACCTTCAGGATCATAAGGCACAGTGGAATGGTATATTTCCTGAAAAGTAGAAGAAAGAAACTTATCAATTCATTAACTGTTTGAGGAGTATCTGTTAATGAAAAGAAGACAAAATTGTGAATCAGCCAAAAAAAAGAACCATTTTTTATCATTTCTCACTCTAAATAATGTGGTATATTTTCTTTAATTTAGAAATAATAAATTGTAATGCATTCCAAAGTCTACTTACTTTACAAGTAGGATTTTGATATATATGATTATCACCAAATATAAGTCTATCTATATAGCCAGCTGAACCTCCTGTACAATTAAAATACTGCCCTTGATCTTCTAGTCCCCCTGGTCCAATATACCCTCTATAATTATAAATAACATAATACATAATATATCACATAATATATAGAATATAAATAACATCATATATATATCATAAATAACATAATACATATAAAACATAAATATAATAAATAAATATAGATGGCTTAAAATACACAAGTATATCAAACTTCTCATGATCGAAACTACCATTAAGAAATTTAATTAAAGTCAGTGATTGGAGTTTAAGGGAAGTCTAACTTACGTTGGACAATCAGGAACATTTAATTGAAATGTAAGAAGAAGGTGTATAGTAACAAACAATAAGTTTATAATCCATTCTGGCCAATAATCTACTATATCTCTCACTGGTGCCCACCAACAATCCTATAAATAAATAACCATTAATAGTCTAAAGTTAAAACTGAACACTACAACATGTTTATTAAAAGTTAATTACTATTTCTTCGACTTACATTGATGGAAAAACCAAGAATGATTTTTAAATGTTAACATTAATTGATAAATCTTTGTATGAATTCAAACTTACCCTGTTTGAATCATTAGCTCTAGTAAAAAATACATGTACAGTAGCGGTTATTAGGTAAGTACCAGCAAATCTTTGTAAAACACCTGGTATTCTAAAATTATCAAGCACAACACCACCTAAAATATATTACATATACATATATACAAGAAATAATATCATACTTACTTACAAGGTAAGCGGGTAAGCCTTGATAAATATAGCCAAAATAATATTAATACTTACTTTTAGGATAATCTCCAGAGTTGATTAGTTAACCTAGCAGAAATAATATTAATACTTACTTTTAGGATAATCTCCGGGCTTGATTAATAAACCTAACAGAAATAATATTTATACTTACTTTGAGAATAATCTCCAGAGTTGATTAATAAACTTAGCAGAAATAATATTAATACTTACTTTTAGGATAAACTCCAGAGTTGAGTAATACACTTAACAGAAATAATATTAATACTTACTTTTAGGATAAACTCTAGAGTTGATTTATAAATCCAACAGAAATAATATTAATACTTACTTGTAGGATAATCTCCAGAGTTGATTAGTAAACCTAGTAGAAATAATATTAATACTTACTTTTAGTACAAACTCCAGAGTTGATTAATAAACTTAACAGAAATAATATTAATACTTACTTTTAGGATAAACTCCAGAGTTGATTAATAACTTAGCAGAAATAATATTAATACTTACTTTTAGTATAATCCCTACAGTTGATTAATAAACCTAGCATAATGATATTAATACTTACTTTTAGTATAATCCCTACAGTTGATTAATAAACCTAGCATAAATAATATTGATACTTACTTTTAAGATAATCTCCAGAGTTGATTTATAAACCCACATAATTATATCAATACTTACTTTTAGGTGAGAGCGGTTGTAACAACAATATATTATTGGAATTACGAAAGCACAGGCCGAGGTGAAAATTCAGCTCAATCCACAACAAAAAAAAATGAATAATTACAATGATCATTATAAATCTTAGAATATCAGATAAAATCAAAAGGTATGGGATCGTAGTTTTTTATTTCAGTAACCAACATCCTGCAAAACTAAATAAATATAGAATGATTAAATGAGAAGGAGCATCAGCTGTAAAAGGAAAACTAAAATATTAATAATTTTAGGATAAACTCCAGAGTTGATTAAAAAATTTAGCAGAAATAATACTAATACTTACTTTTAGTATAATCCCTACAGT
The DNA here is from genome assembly GCA_029955415.1 of Lottia scabra. NCBI lineage: Eukaryota > Metazoa > Mollusca > Gastropoda > Lottiidae > Lottia > Lottia scabra. The sequence goes on from JARJEI010000004.1 coordinate 21,711,422, forward strand.
TGATTAATAAACCTAGTATAAATAATATTGATACTTACTTTTAAGATAATCTCCAGAGTTGATTTATAAACTTATCAGAAATAATATTAATACTTACTTTTAGTACAAACTCCAGAGTTGATTAATAAACTTAACAGAAATAATATTAATACTTACTTTTAGTACAAACTCCAGAGTTGATTAATAACTTAGCAGAAATAATATTAATACTTAATTTTAGGATAATCTCCAGAGTTGATTAATAACTTAGCATAAATAATATTAATACTTACTTTTAGTACAAACTCCAGAGTTGATTAATAAACTTAACAGAAATAATATTAATACTTACTTTTAGTACAAACTCCAGAGTTGATTAATAACTTAGCAGAAATAATATTAATACTTACTTTTAGGATAATCTCCAGAGTTGATTAATAACTTAGCATAAATAATATTAATACTTACTTTTAGGATAATCTCCAGAGTTGATTAATAAACTTTATAGCAGAAATAAAATTAATACTTACTTTTAGGATAATCTCCAGAGTTGATTAGTAAACCTAACAGAAATAATATTTATACTTAATTTTAGGATAATCTCCAAAGTTGATTAGTAAACTCAACAGAAATAATATTAATACTTACTTTTAGGGTAATCTCCAGAGTTGATCAGTAAACCCAACAGAAATAAAATACATGATCTCTTTAACACTTTCCATAACATAATTTTTTTCGTAAAACCTCGTCTTAGCTGACCATAAAAACTATAAGCCATGGCTGTACCCATTATAAACACAAACCTATAATCAAATAATAATATTCAATAAATATTAACAAACATTTGAGTTTTGATACAAACTGACAATATTAGAATAAAAATAATCTAAGAAATGTATATCTAATTATGATATGTGCATTGCAAATGGGCTACATTTTTTAAAATACGTTACCAAGGATCAATAATTAGAAATGAGAGATGGATGCATATTAGGTAAATTCAGGTAATTGCTTTATTCATACAAGCCCTAAACATTCATAGTCATTTTAAACTTGATATAGATTAAAACAAACATAATAAAATAAACATTTGTTTATCCAACCATATATTATTAAATTATATATTTTGCAGTTATTTTGTGTAGTATACCGTTTTGAACACACATGCTAGACAGCAAATTTTGAGAAGGTAGCGAACATGGCAAGCAGTGTTTCCTAATAATAGATGCTTAAAGGTTTAGTATAAGCAGAGTAAAAAGGCAGCAAAATCTATATCAAAAGCTAGCAGGTCAAATATATGGAGAAAAGTTAAAAGGGTTACAGCTAGAAAAGTTACCAAGGAAAAACTAAATCAGCTACTGTAAGACCATTCCAATCTGAGTGATTATAAAACCAATACCCCCCTCCACCATAATTTACAAAAATCATAATAGTAATACTCAATCTAGAGAAAGTATAGAGACATGTTAAAATTAGTATAAAACTTACAATTATCTATAATATCTCTTAAATTCATCTTTTCTAGTTGATGTATGTAACATTGGGAAGTAATTCTGAACGCTTTATTTGATTTTAAATATTAAAAATATTCCCAACCTCATCCAAAACTCCAATTTCAACAAATATAAAACGATACATTGAAAGTACATTTAACAAAATCCATGACTTGAAAAAATTGACTTATCCAAACTTACAAATCAACTATACAAGAGAGGAATTTAAGAGATTTTGGTATTTGTTTCAATGACTCACCAAGGGAATACTAGATCAGCAACAGTTAAACCATTCCATTTAGAATGTTTAAAAAACCAGTAATACCCTCCGTTATAATTAACAAATATCATAATAACTATAGATATCCTATATTTATAAATTAATCAACATTGGTGTTATAGAAGACACTCTCCTATACGGCCAAGTCCACAAGAAGAGAAAAATTGACGACTTATCATTCAATACTGTATATTAAAGTTTAAAAGTTTTTAAATTAGTTTCCATATAATTGAAGTGAGTTCATAAATCATATTACAATAGATTAAAAATTGAGACATCTTCATGTTAACACGTTGATTTTTTAATATCAAATAAATACAGGTACCAAGAATTAAATTATTTAGTTATAACATGGATTAATATCTGTATCAATTACTTTTTTTTCAAAGATAGTTCCTTATAAAATTAAGTAATTCTTACCCTCTAAAAGCGTCCAATGATTTTAATCTTTCTTTTTTAACTTTTTTATCATCTTGACTAGATTGTTCATCAGCAGCATTGATATTGGTTGGACTACCTAAATCCTAATAAAGCAAATAATATGACAACAATGACGTTTTAAAATCTGATAACATGCAAATGTCAATAATGTAAAAAAAAAAAACATTTGCAAAAGCAGAGGTGACAAAAACAACTTCAAAATTTTTAGGCTATTTATGCAATTCCTCAAAGGTTGAGATAAATCTTTAAATAAAAAAAATAAACTGTGACAAAAAAACAAATAGGCCTACTTACCACCATCATACCATCAGTATAATAACAACAACAACAAAATAACCGGTGTAATGTACCTCGTCTGAAATATACATCATGATGCGTTTCTCAGTATTATAAATATTCATTGTAAAAATCTTACAGGATTGGGCTTGTGACAAATGTTGGTAGCACACTCTTAAACTAGTTATACGCCTTTTTTATAGCCAAATTTCACAACTTTGTTGTCTTCTTGGATAAAAGGCTTAAAGGGAACAGAAATTTTTTTCGTCGCTTGACTTTGGTCTTAAATATATGTAAACAGTCTTCAGAACTACTAAAACTGCACAACAATCTCATAATCCTTCAAATTTCTATTTCTATACTTCTATGTATGTTTTTCTATTTATAAAAATATGAATCATCAACACAGATAATTATGAATATACATGTTTTGAAGGCTCAAATGTTGAAGATGTGCTCTGAATAAGCTTCAGTACAAAATTCAATGTTAACATTACTTGATGTCTTGTTTTAAGATTTTACAAAATTTATTTACCTGTATAAATCTTTAAAAAATATCCAAAGTAATGCCACACCTACTCCAATACCAATTGCAACATAGATAGCTAGAACAATTATTGAAAAATATATTTACTGCCTAACAGTTACAATGATATTCTTCTTGTTCCTGTTTAATGGATGTTGTCATGCATTCACTTTGGAAGTTACCAAGCATCCTGGTGAACCCTTTGTCTGTTTATAATTCATACAAATTTATCACACTGACAAGGCAATGTCTATGTTTTCCTATGATTAATAAGATAAGGGTAAACTTACGAATATTGGCATCAGGTGGATCATTCATTAACTGTGGCTGTGTACATGTTACATGATTGTCAGCATTTATAGTAATAAATATATTATAGATTCCATCCTCCAGAAACTCTGATGTTAGTTCTGATTCTCTAAAAATAACATTAGACTTCAAATCTTTTAAGCTGAGGTTAATTTTTAATTCAATAATAATCACAATGTTAGAGCTAATAGTTTTGATAAACATGGAATAATTCGCTATCAAAATATAATTCTATACATAGTGTTGCACAAAATGTCTTTATTTTTATATTACATCTGTGTTGTGTTTATGCTAATGTGTAGAATTAAATGACATGGCTATTTCATGTTATACGAATAGTTCAAAGCCAGTAAAATATCTATTCTGAAAACTAAGACAGCTTACATAATTCCTGTACAATAGATCATACTGTAAAAAAAAAGATAAAATGGCTCCAATATACCTTTTATAAAGATGATAGATATGTCTTTAGAATTATAACTTTTCATTAAAAAATAGAAATTATCATTGATATAGGTGCCAATACTCACAAACATGATTTAGTAAGTTTACCACTTTCTGCTTGTATTTCAAGTCTAGTCTTCCATCTTGTATCAACCAACCAAGAACAGTTATCTTTAGAACTGACTTTACTTATAAACGTTAAATTACACTGAATATAGAAAATAAGAGGTTATTTCTTTAAAGCAAATACTGTATCATGTTCCTTTTTCAACAGAAGACCAGAATATCACATCTTTTCTATCTGTTATGCTCCCTTCATATTACATAATATTTTCATCATTACATCTTTCATTCAATTTTCAAACAATCAATTATAATTCTTACTTCAAATTTTTTTCCTATAGAGGTAATATAATATTAACCTTTCAAGAAAGTTTATTTCTCAAGCATTTAGTAATAATTTGAATAAGGCCATATAAAAAAAAAAAGCTGGTTAGCATCCCCGCCCGCCATCGAAATATCCCCCCGCCTCAAACATTTTTTATTTTTTATTTTCAAAAAAATCATTTAAAAAATCGCCGAAAGCATTATAAAAACGGATAAGTCGGGAAGCAGTCGATATTTTCTTTCATTGTGCTATCTACTATCCATCCACGAAGCCATAAAACTGTATCAAAGCCTTTAAAAATCTGACTGTATATACGAAACGAAACTTTAGTATCTGCGCATGCGCAATTCCGTAAATAAAAATTAAAAAAAAAAAAAAAAACCTCCCGCCCTCCCCTGAAAATGGAGAACAAAAGGATGCTAACCAACTTTTTTTTTTTATATGGCCTAATGACTACTTACTAAATGACACTCTGAACTCTGTTGGTATATCGATAAAGTAATATTTTTGGTTTTATCATTTATAACTGACAGTAATGCAGTGTCCATTTTGATTTCAGAAGGTGTGTGACTACATATATTTTTCTTACTGTCACATCTGGCTAATGACAGAGTTAGTGCCAACATCAATAAGAAAGAAGCATCTGAAACACATCAAATCATTGAAATATTATAATAACATTCTGAAACAAACAAATAAAATGAAATATAAGACATCACCACATGGCATATAAAGGCCTAAAACTATAAAGCTCTTTTTGTAAAATCTTAATAGACTTAGGCCTATAGTCGATAGTTTTTGCTACTGTTAATACTGTCATGTGTAAATTTATTAAAATTTCATGAATTTATGCGTTTTGAAAAAAATCTCCCGACTTTTTACCCCAATCTCCAGATTTTCCCCATGACATGTACATATGTATGTCTGAAAATCTGTAAATCGGGTATATTTTGACAGTTTGTTATTAGTTAGTAAGTCATTAAGTAAGTAGCTGGACGTTCCACTTTCAATTTGATTGTGACTGATTGTTTATCAGAACAACCATTATGACAGTGTCATTCTCTCTGGCAAGTTATTGGGCAATGTCATAAAAATACATAATTACATACAGATTTTTAGAAGCATTTCGTTCATAGAGTATTAAATTTGTGATGAATTTTTCAAGTTACAGGAAACTTTCTGTTTTCATTGATGCTTGTTTTCTCCAAAATTTCTATCGCCATTTTAAGTCACGAGACTGTCACGTGATGAAGGACACTACGTCCATTACAATTACAGTGTGGTCAGATCGTACAGGTCGAAGGTCGATATTTTTTTAGCACTACCTAGTAAAATGTCTGCCGGAGAAAAGGTATTCGTCGAGGAATGTCTCGAATCGTACACACACCTGTTTGTACCCAATTTATTAAGGTATGAAGATTATATAACGACATAATTTGAAAGATTTAGATGTGCACAGTTTAGTAGTAGTTACCAAATCGTCCAAATGTCAAATCGGACCTGACTAATATTTTTGCTAAACTGTTTATGAAAACGTTTATTGAGTAATTACCATATTCGCACAAGGTTTTAAAATTTTAAAATTTTAAATACCATATCAACTTCACTTTCAGAGATAAAGTTGTTTTCGTTACTGGCGGGGGTTCTGGAATATGTTTTACTATTACTGAAGTATTTCTACGGTAGGTACCAATAAGTTCCAAATCAAATTTGTATCTGTTAAGTCTGGCAATTATGGAACTGTATAGATAGGGCCAGGCATAGGGCCAGCAGAGTTACTTTGATCCAGTTTGGGGGCGCTAGTTTTATAGATAACTTATTACGGTATGGTATATCTTACAAAGGTGAACCATGTCAGTAGTGAGAATACCCTGCCTGGTTCCACTGCAGCTCAATATTACATCACAAGGTCAGTCGATCGGTAAATCTGTAATACATTTATAGAGATAAATATGTTGTATATCATAGTGTTATATTAATTGTTTAGTTAGTTATCTTACCTAAATAAAAAAAATAATTTGTACAATTCAACTTTCAAGGGAGATAATTGTGTATCCTTAAAAATCACGAAATTCACCATAACGGGAGAGAACTCTTTCAAAATTCGGTGAACTTTAAAAGTAGGTCAATGCAGTACGGGAAGGAACACGTATGGTGCGGACATCACAACGGTATAACAAATCCAAGGGAACTGTGATGGGCCAGGGTTGTAGGGCTATAGAAGTTGCCAGAGTTGCCCTTCCCTTCGTTTTATTTCAATACCCCCCACATGACATCAAATCGTTATTTCTTTATTAAATTAGTGTAATCATATAAGATCTGAACAAAAATATAAGCATACTTTTGACTTCAGACATGGATGCAAGGGAGTTATTGTGGGTAGGAATTTAGACAGATTAAAGAGATCTGCTGAAACATTAACCAAGGCTACTGGTCAAAGATGTCTTTGTTATCAAGTTGATGTGAAGAAGGTAGGCATTTTACGTACTTCAGTGTTGTATTACCAGTATGACTCATAATCGACTTGCTCTGACTTCAAAAGAAGCAAACGGTCAATGCAAACCTTTAAAGTTACTCTGGGCATTGATCAGGCAATGATTGCATCAACTCATCATATACCGTAACACATATACTAAAACACTACAGACTGCCTTTGATGAAGGTTTAAAATTGCTTGATAATAATTGTTGGAGGAACTTTTACTGGCCTTGATTTAAGAATCAGGCTGTTGTAAGTAACCGTTCGTAGGTGACCAGAAGCTGATCTGATCTTATACCTTGGTTTGTAAAATACTTCACCTGTTTAATGTTTCAGCCACAAGATTTATTAAATGCTATTGATGAAACATTAAATGAGTTTGGTCGAATAGATTATTTAATTAATGGTTTGTTTTACTTTTGTACTTTTTTTTCCAAAATCATTTGGGTGCTGAGAAGCTGGAAATATGAAACTGATTTTATCATAAATAATTAACACAATCTGATCATTTTGACTATTCACCGTCTCATAGGCTACAAAACTCCATTAAAAAATTTATTTGAACATAATTTTATGGATAACAATGACTTTAAAAATAACTTGAGACGTTTCGACCTTGATACTTTCGACGATGATACTTTCGTCTATAAAATTGTGTTCATATATTCATACTGCTATTACTAATTGCCACTTAAGGAAGTCATTTAAGAATTATTGATGTGGTAACACCTCGAGTAATTCGTCTGTATCTATATGCTCCCGAGACTATCAATAACGCAAAAGGTATCGCATGCATCAATTCTGAAACGTACTTGAATACCTAAAATTGAATTCTTATATCGGGTAATGTCGTTTTCATAGTTTTTATTTTGATTTAGGTGCTGCTGGTAACTTTTTGTGTCCCTTGGAAAACATGTCTTATAATGCATTTAAAACAGTTATGGATATTGATACAATGGGAACGTTTAACACCAGTAAAGCAGTATTTGATAAATATTTTAAGGTAGGTATCATTACTTCAACACATGATTGGTAGGAGATTATAAGAAGGACCTTTCTCTTGTCAGATCTATAAAGGGGCATATTCGCTACATGGCAACTCATTTTCTGTTTCTAACGTTTAGATTCTAAAAGTATATTCTTATGTGTATTTTTTTAAGAATGATTAAACTTTTTTCAGAATAATGGCGGAGTCATCATAAATATCACAGCAACTTTGCATTTTAGAGGCCAGGCATTGCAAGCTCATGCTGGTTCTGCTAAAGCGGCTATTGGTAAGTACCTGATGTATGCGTTGCGTTCATGAATTCACATTTATGATATTCAAAGAACAGATTGATTATTTTCTGATAATAGAAAGTTAAAAGAATTAGATGTTACTAATTACCAATTGTTTATCATTTAGAGGCATTAACAAGACACATGGCCGTAGAATGGGGTGGTAACAATGTAAGAGTTATGTGTGTTGCTCCAGGTCCTATTGGTAATACAGAGGGAATGAGGAGATTATGTAAGTAGTAATTGTAATTTAAACGAAATGTATCATCATCCTAGTGATGTAGGTTGTAAAGATAATTTTAATTGTTGTGATTTGGATCATTATAAATCATGCACAGTTTTCAAGCCTGCAAAAGGATGAATGAGCGCTCGCAGTTAGATTTCCGTTGGACCATCATTTGCTCATCATCACAAGAAAATCTTTGCCTCCACATCTGCGTGCAAATAATTGCTTTACTGGTTTATAGTCACTCCAAGGTCTTGCATTTTCATTAGTCAGATAATACAGATGCCATAACCTTATCGGCCATAACTTTTCACGTGCATGATAATAAAGGCGTTGGAAATGGCGACAGTATTGCTGCAGGAGCATGGGGCGTAAGATTTCAATTATGGAAAGTTACTATGGATAGATAGTTCACTGAGCTTTATCTTGATGTTCAATGACATACTTCATTTCATTTCTGTTTTATCAGAAATGTGTCTGCCAAATAAAATAATATTACGTATATATAATAATTTAGCACCAGGAGATCCGATGGCACGAGATTTAGGCAGACTAATACCTATTGGTAGAATTGGTGAAAGAGTTGAAATTGGTAATATATGTCTATATTTAGTAAGTGGAATGGCTGATTTACTAACAGGAACCACTATAGTTGCTGATGGTGGTACTTGGCTAGTTGGTTCAAATGAGTTTGCTGCTAGTAAACGAATGTATGATTTGGCTGTTAAAGCCAGGGCAAAGCTTTGAAGCTAAATACCTTTAGACAAATATGGAACTCCAATGAATGTTAACGAATAATGATAGCTTTCTGCACTGATTCATTCCGAATATATATAATTTAAATTAGTATTTTTAATAAATGTAATTCCAATAAAATTATAACAATACAATGATACAATGTCCAGAATGACAAGTTTAATTGTAACCAAGATGATATATTTTCTAATAAATTTGTTTGTTAATTACGTTGTTGTATGACCAACTTTATGGGTTCTACCAATGATCTTGACTAACGTTTTCACAGGTCTGTATGGATACAAAAGTTCTAGTGAGGCGGTAAGGAGATATTTCACAAAGAAGATGGTTTGAATGGAAATCCCTAGGTATCTTTTATATCAAGCGATAGTGCTTTAAATAAACAGTCCTGTCATCACGAATATCATTGTTTTTGAGGATGTTGCACTCGAGCTAGTCCATATAAAAGGGTATTGCCGTCTTCCCGCTCTTTGCGCTGTAAGAATGTTTCAAATTCAGCCTTAGAATAGGTGTCGGAATAGTCAAATTCATTTCCAACACTTGGATGAGGATTACTGCACAGTGACTTTTCCTGGAAAATAAATAATCTTTATAAACATGTATTCATTAAATAATCACCTTTCTTCTACCACATCAGTAGTTTCGTTCCGTATACATCTTTCTACTTGCTGGTCCTTGAACGAGCATTGAGGTACTTATTTTCCAGACCATTTATATTTAATCAAACGTCTTTTTATTAGCTGTTCCTTTTCCAAACTCACCAAATACCCATTTGATATTTTTAAATTCGGGAAGAATATTGAGAAAATAGAACTTATTAAAGGTCTTATTGCCAAGATTTGGTCTCACGAATGCCATTTTACCAACAGAACCGTTGAGCTATGAACGAAGTTCCATCCAACCCCGACTAAATGATGTTATCTTGAGTAAATTTGCTATACTCACCAAATTTCCAGCCAGATTTGCAATCTGATTTTGAATGTCCATTTTCCAATTCTGTGAAAATAAAGAAAGGTATAATAAATATTAAAAAAAAAAAACATTTCTGTTCCTGCTGATTAAGAACAAGCAACACCCTGTAGAGGGGAATCTTGTGGTATAAGCTTAATTCTTTTCCGATGTCGAGTGATCTTTTACCTCACAGCATGTAACACATGAGGACATCCGAACGACAAAAAGCATTTTTCTCAACCCATTTATATAACTAAGGATACCGGGTTGAAAATAATCTATAATTTTAAAGAGTCGTTATATACCGGTATCAAGACGATGTGGCTGCAAAGCTCAATTAGAGATTAAGAAAAATATATACACTCAAAGATTCACTGTTCTTGAAATATATATATATTATATAGGCCTACACAAGTTTAACTATTACATATATATTTAAACTATCTTTAATTGTCTTTGACAAAGGTTAGATTTCAAGATAACCAAAATCTGGTAGACGCAATGTCTAGGACGACCTATCCTCTAAATACAATACGAATATAAAGATTTGTTACTTCGAAGTTTATTCGATTCAATCTAACAAATCATCTTGCTTTAATTCTATCTAACTTTTCGTCTTCGTACGTTATTTATCTGCGTTAATATTGGTAGTACGCTTTTTACCACCAGTTAAAAAGGCAAAATATTTATTTGGCGTTTGAGAACTATACATGTACATACAAACATACATCAAATTCCTTAATTGCACCTCTAAATTGGCTTCTCCTGCAGACGAAATTTTTTATTTATAGATCAAGATATTACAAAATAACACCAAATTTCTCAGCCTTGCTAAATTATCTTAAGGACAATATTGCAGTCGAACGCTATCTCCAAATGAAAATCAATAACGAAATTTTAAAAGGCAATTGGGACATTCTATCCAAAACTTTACTAGAACTTTAAATATATTAATTATGAACCACCTGAAGTACAAGACGGTGTGACATACAACTTTCCTTTTATCTTTCCTATACCGGTCATCTATTTCTATTTCTTACTCTTTTTGCTGTCAACTCTTTTATTCACAACATTATAGTATAGATAATGCAAATTTATCTTTTGATACATGAGACACACACACTTTGTTATTTATATTTATGTTATAGTTTTATACTATATTATGTTACTTTATAAGATACATTGTGTATGTATTTGTGTACAATTTTGTAAATAAACTATTCTATACAAAAAAAAAAAAAAAAAAAAAAAAAAATCGGTAGGCCTACAAAGAGACCAGACTTGCACGCAACTGACAATATCTTTTGATTGGATGCTCTAAGAGCAGAACGTATCCGTAACTCTACTCTAAGAGAAAATAAGACTTTGCAATATCAGATCTAACGAAAATCAAAATTGCTTTTTTCCTACCTGAAACATTTCTCGTTTTTCTATGCTCCATTCATGAGGCAAAGTCCATTCTTCTGGTAGAGGCTTATTTTTATTTTGTGTGGTGAAAACTGGAATATCACCATTACTACTTCTTGTAGAATTAGCTCCAGCACTAGCTACTCTGGTCGCCATGTTGATCGTCTATTACAGCAACAGTTCCACCTGTTTGTCTTGTGTTCGTGATAATATGTTTCCTAGAAGCTATATGCGACGTGCCGAACTCTGAAGTGTTGCAGACCGAACCAGCAAGAGGATTAAGAAATTAAGATTTAAGTCCTTGTTATAGGTAGACCAAGCACAATGGAAGTGATTAAGATCAGTAACTATGGTATGTTTGTGTATGACCTTATTAATATATTATGTAATCATACACCTTTAATATCTCCCATAGAGAATTAATTCATTAATAATTCATAGACGTTTCAAGGGACTCTAAAAGGGGAACATTTGGCATTTTCAAAGGTCAATTTGGGTACTGAGTATATAAAATGGCCATCAAAAGTACTAGGACTACACGAGAATCACATGATCATTATAATCTCTTCAAATATACCTCAAGATAAACATATGTCGTTAAATTTTTATATAGGTGTTTTCTATAAAGTCTCACTAATGTTCTAGTAGTAATTTTTACTTTCAAACGCTGATAATTAAGGCTACACAGGATTGTGAGTTGTGAACAGTAATACCCATTAAATTCAATCAATCAATCATATTAAATAATCACGAGACTTTGTAAAACCAATTAACACGGCTAGTCAAAGGCCTAATCTATAAGATAATAGCATAGCATTGCAAATAATATATCTGTATCCCATTTGTCCGCTTTGGGCATTGTAACATCTAAATGAATCTATATTTCTAAAAGATGGTTTGTCATTTAATGATTTTGGTTGAAGTTTGTTATTATTATCAGAAGTTGTCATGCATGCTGAGTTTTTGCTCGATAGTATGATATGATACTAGTTAATCGTACATACTTGAGGTCAACTATCGTCTATGTGGCCTAGTCGTCAAGTTACAAATAAGTTTTGTAGACGCACGATCTCCAACAAAGATAAACCCTTATCTCTCATTAATATGTTGTTCGTGATTTGTAATGTTGATGTTGCCGGAGCCAAAATGACCCTTACATGCATTTAAATCACAAAAAAGTACCTTCTGGTTTTTTTCTTTCATGATATACTTAAATTTATTAAAGTCTCAATGCACTTTTCCTTGACACTGAAACCATACTTGATTGGAAGTAATTCGTGGAGCTAGTCATGATCATATTCATTGAAGAATAAACCCTATATAAGAAATAACCTGAAATATTTTGACATTTTAACTTAAAATCGTATTTGAACTAAAAAACAATCCCTTTGGATTTAAATTTATTCCTATTTTCAATCGCAGAGTTAGAGAAACCTAGTTATACAGAATATGTATTATTGCCAAACTTTTCGTTATTTTAAAGGGAACATTCAGTATTTTCTATAGTTGATTTGAACCTTAAAAATATGTAAATGGCCTCCAGAAATACTAGGATTGCACGAAAATATCATAATATCCTCAAATATACCCCTAACTTAAACATTTATCTTTCTTTCAACATAGTCTCACGAGTCGTATTTTCGACTTTCAAATTCTGAAAATTATGGCTATGTACAGAGATTTGAAGGCTTATATTTCGAGGTAGAATTTGTGAATACTACTACATGTACTGATTAGCTTAGCTAAAAAAAATCATTGTTCTAAGACAAAGGTTTGATTGGTCGAAGGTATTGTGAACGTATATCTTTAAACATTTTAAAACATCTTCGATGTGAACAGGTATTAAATTGTTTACAAGGCTGTGGTCGTTAAATGTTCTCAGACATGAATGAGTACTGGAACTAGAAATATACAAAACATGACGTAAAACTCGAGTTAATGGTATAAACCGAGTAATGTCTTATCAGATCTCGTAATGCAAAATTTCAAGGTAATTTTGTGTTTCATATTGTGAAGGTAAAACAAAGTATTAGGGTTGGTGCCCAACGAAGGTGTCCAGAAATAAAACGTTGCCTTTTAGCAGGGATATATAGAATTAATATTCAGCATTACCCAAGCATAGTAAATTATATACATTGGGTTAAACTTTTTCAATAAATACTTATGATGCAGAATAATTAACTCTACAAGAATTCAAAATTAGGAACAATTATATATGATAAATTATAAACCATTAAAGGTTTTGGGTAATGAGATATGTTTTTAAGACTTTATGTAATATAAGATCGTAGATATATATAGATAAATAATAATGTTAACAATTCAAGCATGGCGATCATTGAAGATTACAATATCATATTGTATATTGATTAAAGTATGATTATCTGCATTTTTACAGGAGTCCCAAAACGTAGATTTCATTGAAGGCTCATTTCTACAATTCGTTACTTCATTCTTGTGATAACCAGGAATATGGTTTTAAAGAGGATTTATAAAAGAATAGTTTTGTTTATACTGACAATATTATTAAATTTTTAAAAGTTTGAATTTCCCAAAGAAAAAATATTCACGATTTTTTTTCAAGTTTTAGATATTTTAGTACACTTTTTTGAATGTTTGACATTGCGACAATCTTCCTTTAAAACTTAATATTTCGTGCAGACGTCATTTTGGATTAGTATGATAGACCTGTAAGCAGTGGGAACTACTTATATATTTGACTATTTTTGATATAAGCCGATAAAGAAATAATAGGTTTAATTACTAAGACATGTAATATCAATAAAAAACATAACTTTACTAGTTCGATTTATTGTTTACAATGTTCTTCAATAAACGTTATACACAATGGGAAAAACGTTGTACAGATGACGAAGGGCTGTTTTGTGAATTAAGTTGGATAAATTGAAATGTAGTGTATTGAAAAATTTGAGACCAGAATTGTTTATTATCAATTGTGTGGTGTAATTAAAGAAATCAATATGTTTCCCAAACCGAAAAGTGCTCCTCCTCGAATGAACAGTAAAATGATGAGTAATAGGACTAATGCAATGAAGGAAATTGAAGCCTGGGTGAAGAAAGATGATGATCCTTTGACTGGGAACCATGAAACATCTCGAATGGCAGGTCAGCTCACTGATAATATTACAGAGGAACGGATGCTTAAAGCTAAATTGTGGGAACTATCAAAAGAACGTTATAAATTCATCACTCAAAATTCTTATGAACAGAAAATCTTTTTGGACAGGATGATGAAGAAATCTTCCGCCATTCGTAGAATACTTTCAGCTAACGATAATAAACCTTGTGTCACTTACTCCAGGATTAAATCTTCCAGCATTCGACATTCTTTGTTAGACAGACTTGATTCTACCAACCAAGAAGAGAAATGGTTGGGGATGTCTTCATGTCATACTGGAGGACAATTTGTTACTTCTTTACCACCACCAACACCTCCATCATTAACACCAGCATCAGCATCAGCATCAGCATCTTCACATCCAGTTCCGGGATCTACAACCAATACCCGTATACCACCACCATTATGTTTAGATACACCAGATAATCCACCACCTGTCGCTGTTAGAAGAGATTCCCCAACTATACCTCATCAGAGAGATCTATTAGTTCGGCGAAAACACAGAAAGTCTCATTTTCTAAAATTTCAGGAAGATCCGCGATATTCAGAATTACATCAAAGACTTAGCCCAATAGTTAAAAAACCAGCAAACGTTGACATTTATTCTGTTGTGACTAAAATTGAATCGCTTCATGTCAAACCAAAACTATCAACTGAAAGCAGATCAAAAGTGGATAAGAAAGCTGTGGCTTATATGAGAAAACGGGGATTTGTTTTTCCTTAACGTGTTACTGTAAAATTATAAGAATACAATTATATTAAAATGTCTTGTATCACTATATACTGTATACTAAATGAACAATATAAGTTATATGGCTGCCCCCAAAGAGGCTTTAAATTTTATTTCATGTATGAGAGTACTCATTTTCTAAGTCTGCTTAAAGTACAACATAGGGGAACAAGTGGTATTTCAGATCACTATCTGAACATCTTTGTACCAGCACTGCTTTTAGAAAGAGTGAGGGAGTTCTTGTATTGAAGAATAATTGTCAACGAAGCTCTGAAACATCTCTTTCAAAAATAGAACTGTTGATCATTACACTTAAGCAGCGGATCCCAACCCATACCGTGGCCCAAATTTCACGAAACTCCCAGAGCCGTAGCCCCCTGCATGTTTGATTCGATATATCACATTTGACCACAAGCAACTACGGACCTTAAACAGCAAATTCTAGTTAAATAAAATTTGGACCAGTGAAAAAATTATTCACATCTTCATGACCCATACCCCCCCCCCCCCCTGACAAATACCCCCTGCACCCCTCCAGGTAGAACTCATTCATTATCAAGAACTAACTTTAGTTTCAATACTTCTCTCAAACAAACTCTTGGTTCTTTAATAGAGCTAAACATCAACTGATTAGGAAAATTCGATTCTCAAGCCACTTGGGTCGAACTCTCCGTTATGAATGTCTGAAAATCTGAAAAATGTATCCTTGGAAAGGAATATGGGTATAAATATTTGTGAGCAATAACCTACCTTAAAACTACAACTCAATTACTTTCTATACAGAATATCTATTTTGATAAATTGATATCGTTAAATAGAATATTTTACAAGGATATCAACTTAAATTTTTCTACCAGCTGATCTTTTAACAAGCATCTTGACATTGACCTTTCCCGGATTATTAATTTTTCGCTTGGGATTCATCTGTTTTCAAAACCCAGAAGAGATGAAGATTCCACAACCACAACAACCCCCATTTGCTCATATCAAGCTAAAGAAATTAGAAGCACACATCCCTTATTAAGTCTAAAGACACAGAATAGAATAGTTAAATGATATATTGCTCCAGGTGTAATCAGAATAATGAAAATGGAATATTCTTTTATTGGTATTTTCTAATAATTTATATCTAGATTTAATGAATATTTCTTTGAAAAATACTCTTGTTTATTTGTTTAGATTATTACTTTTTATTGGTTGTCACGTGGAAAGCAGAATCTAGATATTCAATACAATAAAACAGTTATTCAATTGTTTTACACTGACTTGAATAGATTCGATTTGCAATAAAAGTAACCAACCCACTTTTAATTTGACAGAAACAGGAATTGAAATCAAAATGTTACTTCTGAAAGCAGCAATTTTAGTAGAAATCGCCGGTAAGTTTACAAATCCTTCTTTCTTCTGGTTATGGTTTATTCATGTGCTAGTTAAACGGTCGCTGACATAAAGGACCAAGGTTTAATCCCGGTATGGGTCGAGATGATACCTCGGAGGGACAATAAACCGTAAAAACTCCCTCCACAGTTGGGCAGTCTGGCAATATTTCTCTCATTGCACAGTGCAAAACTTTGTTCCATAGGTGCAGAAATGATATGTTTCTATCAGACACATTGTATATTTGTTCGATCTAGTGTTGTTACTCTCAGAAAATGAGAGCGAGGAGTTAAAATTTTAATTTTAATGATACTAAATTATGATAAATTTATAAACAATTTTTCTACTGGTGTTGTATTTGTATTATTCCAGTGTGTTGTTATGGCTTTTTTCTGAGCACTGTGTTAAATAAAAGAGAGGTAAGAGCAATGACTTTTGATGCCAGACTAATGGTATATAGATACGCTTGGTTTTATCTAATCTAAATTTTTGCCATCATTCAGATTTGTAATAGAATATTAAGTAAAATGCAGGTCTTAAAGTGTACACTAAGGAACTTGTGAACAAATCTCCAACTCGATTATTGTAGAAGTCATTTTATGTACAAGCTAGTAAGAAACAAACTGTGTTAAATTCCTTTTCATATTTTTGGAAAAGTCGTGTTCTTTTTTTCAATGCCAATTCATTGTGGTTTTATGAAACTTAATTGTCACTAATAATAATTGTGGTAAAATTTTCAAAATTGTTTCACCGTAACATTTTTTATAACTCTTGTCATGAGACTATGATTTTACAAATTCAAATTTTGCAATGTGAATAGGAGTGCACTGTCACTTTAAGCATACCTGAATTTGTTTTATTAGGTGTGTAGTTATGCTGAAATATCAGCTGATCATACAATGTGTATTTCTACTGATGTTGGTACAGCAGTACCAGTTGATGCCAGTGCTCAGACGGAAATAGTTGACCGCCATAATAAACTACGATCTGAAGTCACACCAGCAGCTAGCAGTATGGTCAAAATGGTAAGTAATAAAATGAAACATTGGTAGCATTGCTAACTGGATATTGTAAAAAAGGAAAGATCGCAAAATATTGTGTCCCTGCTTCTATTTCAACATTTTGATTTTGCTATTATCTACGAAAGCCTATTAGGGCCGAATTCATTGATACAAGTTGTAATAATTACAAGTTTCTGAAGTTGTAATTCGGTGCTGATGCTGATCACTAGTTTGATCAGTTTGAATTGATGTTAACAATTCGCTTAAAGATCATTCAGTCCATGTTTTCCTTAATCGTCTCATTATAATATGCCATGAAATCTTGAATCCCAATAGTGTCATAATGATACAATTATAGGTATGGGACGATGAATTAGCTAAAATTGCAGAAAAATGGGCGAAACAATGTAAATTTGGACACGATAATAACAAGAACAGAGCTACTAAAGGTAAGCAAACATATTGTTTCGCTCAAGAAGAACCCAATTGGTTAACTCACTCACTTTTAAATAATTTGTAACTCCAAATCTACTCAAAGTCAAGATATTAAGTCGATAAAAATAAAACGTATCAATGGCACTTGTAATCAACAGTAACACATTATTATAAAATCCGTTTTCCAGATGATTATGTTAATCAAAAATCGCGTCCAAAGCCTGCTAAAACGATGTAAAAGTTGTATCAGACTCCTTCAAAGAGAAGTATCATTAGATGTTGTTCATGTTATGTCATGACAAATCTGTAAAAATATTATATATTTTCCCAGCCTATCCTAGTATATTTATTGGTCAGAATGGTGCTTTTGACACTGCTACATGGACCGAGGCAATCGATGATTGGTATAGTGAAAAGGACAATTTTGCTCATGGTACTGGATCAACAAATGGTGGAGTAATTGGTCATTTTACCCAGGTACGATTTAATTGTGGCAAAACAAAAACGCAAAAAAAAGAACCGATGTTAAAACCTCGAATTTTGTTTGGCGAGGGTTTATGTTGGTCACAATGCTGTCATTTTAACCGTGTTATTCTTAGAGGATGAGAGTTCAAAATGAATCTCTGTATGAAGTTTAGTACATGTATTTAGTACTTGCAGACTTTCTCGATTTAAACCTGATGAAAATACATTAACTTATATAGAGAACACTAGTTTTCTGATAAAAATCCAGTACACAAATTCAGCCTATGATGGTTTGTTAAAATGTATTCTTTCAAAGGTGGTGAATGATGGTGCTGTTAGAGTTGGGTGTGGTCGAGCGGATTGCCCTGCTGGAAGTGATGAGCATTTTAAGGAAAGCACATGGTTTTGTAACTATGCCAGAGGGTATGTAATTTTAAATATTGTTACTTAAAGCGATACAACCTCTTAGAATGAACAAAAAAAAATATGTTTTCAAACTTGGTCAATGAGAGTATATATTCATCAATCATGTTCTGTCATATCTCAAAAAGAAATTGTTACCTATCTTAAGAAATCCGTAATTCAGATAACACGTGTTTTTTCCCGCCAAAAAAACACGCAGAGTTACTATAGAACAAAGAACAAAATTCCAAATACCAATTTTGATCAAAATATCTAGTGTTATATATCACTGGAGAGAGGAAATAAAGCGTAATAAGAAAAGAAGATATTTTGTGACGTCACGTCACGTGACAGAGCTGTTCAAAGTTCAAACTAACAATTTTTAAATGGCTATAAAACCGGAAGTAAATATTGGACAACAAAAATGAATACACCGTTGGGTAGATCTCATCATGGGCAATAACTTTTGTTCAGGTCATAAGATCACCCAAATCCAAAGTAACGTGTAATGAGCTTTGAAAATTTTTGTCATTTCTGAATATCTTTTACCGGAAAAAGGCAAACATCATAATCGAAATTAGCAAATTGGCTGTCATCATTTTGTTGGCCATAGATTGAAAATGCCCTAGACATCAAGATTATACAAATCGGATGATACCCTGTTCACTTCTCTCGATTTAAAGAAAACATGTTCATTTCAAGATGGTGGCCAGCGTGTTACTTCCGGTTACGATTTTATCATATTTTTTTCTTTGTTAGTCATGTTCGTCCATATCTTAAGAAGAAATTGTTACCTATCCGTAAATCAGATAACACGTGTTTTTTCCCGCCAAAAAAAACACGCAGAGTTACTATAGAACAAAGAACAAAATTCGAAAAAGCAATTTTGATCGAAATATCTAGTGTTATACATTTTTGGAAACAGGAGATAAAGCGTGATAATAATAAAAGATAATTTGTGACGTACATGAATAAGGTCACGTGACAGAGCTGTTTAAAGTTAAAAATTGCAATTTTCTGACGGCCGTAAAACCGGAAGTAAACATTGGGCATCTAAAATGATTATGTCATTGGATAGATCTCGTCAAGGGCAGCAACTTTTGTTCAGGTCACAAAGTCACTAAGGTCAAGGTCACAAGATATGAGCCTTAAAAGTTTTGACTATTTCCGAAAATTCTAAACCGGAAATAAAAAAAATTCTGAATCGAAATTCAAAAATCGGCTTCCCATGTTTTGTTAGCAATCGACTGCAGATTCCATAGACATCATTTGTATTCAAATCGGATGATTCCCTGATTCTGAATTTCGATTTAAAGAAAAATCAGTCATTTCAAGATGGCGACTGATATCAAATATCTGGGTCAGATTTTTTCATTTCATATTTAGTCAATGATTATTTCTAGCACATCGCAAAAAGATTTTTTTGAATATCTTAATTATTCCGGAAGTTGAAATTTCAACTTTACTAGCGAATGACGTCAAAACCGGAAGTGATATAAAAATTTTGAAAATACCATTTAGTTAGAAATCAAAATCTTTATACACCTGTAAGTTTTCAAATTGATCGAAATAAAATTGCAAAAGTTAAAAAAACGGTTAAAAAAGTGCTCCAAAAAGTCAGCAACGAATGTCTAAGTGTGCATGTTTGTTGGAAGCTATTATGTAGACATTAGAATAATGAAATAAACAAAAAAAGTTCCATCAAAATCGGTTGAAAAACAGAGGTAAAAATGGTAAAAAACATAAAATGGGGTTTTCTGTCATATGTCATTTCCGGTTAGACAAAAAACCGCCATTTTACATTCACCCAACACCGAGCAGTTAGATATTGTAGGAAAACATGTGAGATAAGGTGTGACATGCTCCCTTCATACCGAATTAGCGTGACCAGAAGTAGACAAAAAAAAAAAAAAACTAGAACCGTGATAACGGTACTGAGCAGTGCGCAATTTAAACATCCTTGAACGGTTGCATTTTAGTCCTGCATATAAATTAGGTCATGTGACAGAGCTGTTTATAGTTAAAAATCTTAATTTTCAATCGGCTATTAAACCGGAAGTAAACATCGGAAAACACAAAGTAAAACATCATTTGATAGATTTTATCGAGGGCAATAGCTTTGGTTCAGATCAAAAGGTCGTCAAACGTCAAGGTCACGAGTTTTGAGCTTTGAAAGTGTTTGCTATTGCTGAATTTCTTTAACTGGAAATAGACAAAACTTTTAATCGAAATTAGGAAATCGGCTGTCACCATTTTGTTAGTAATATATTGAAGATGACATAGACATCAACATTATGTAAATCGGATGATATCCTGATCACTTATATCGATTTAAAGAAAAGTTGGTCATTTCAAGATGGGGTCTACTAGTTACTTCCGGGTCCAATTTTATCCTTTTTTTCTATGAATGTTATGTCATTTTATATTTTCAAAAGAATGTATCGACTCTCTTTAAAAATCCACAATTTAGGAACCACGTGTTTTTTCGCGCCAAAAAAGCCACGCAGTTACTTTAGAACAATGAACAAAATTTCCAAATTAAAAAAAAGCAAAATAGTTAAAATATCTACTATTATATATCAAGAGAAGATAAAGCATAATAAGAAAAGACGTTTTTTTTGTGACGTACGTGAAATAGGTTCAACCTGACAATTTTCAAATGGCTATAAAACAAGAAGTAAATATTGGAAAACAAAAATGAATTCACCATTGGATAGATCTCATTTCGGGCAATCACTTTTGTTCGGATCATAAGGTCAACAAATGACAAGGTCACAAGTTATGAGCTTTAAAAGTGTTACAATAATTGCTGAATATCTTATACCGGAAATAGACACCATAATCGAAATTAGCAATTCAGCTGCCCTCATTTTGTTGGCAATAGATTGAAAATGCCATAAACATCAAAATTATATAAATCGGGTGTCTATTTAAAGAAAACATGTTCATTTCAAGATGGTGGCCAACGTGTTACTTCCGGTTACGATTTTGTCATATTTTTTTCTTTGTTAGTCATGTTCTTTCATATCTTAAAAGAAATTGTTACCTATCTTATGAAATCCGTAATTCAGATAACACGTGTTTTTTCCCGCCAAAAAAAAAACACGCAGAGTTACTATAGAACAAAGAACAAAATTCGAAAAAGCAATTTTGATCGAAATATCTAGTGTTATACATTTTTGGAAACAGGAGATAAAGCGTGATAATAATAGAAGATAATTTGTGACGTACATGAATGAGGTCACGTGACAGAGCAGTTTAAAGTTTAAAATTGCAATTTTCTGACGGCCATAAAACCGGAAGTAAACATTGGGTATCTAAAATGATTATGCCATTGGATAGATCTCGTCAAGGGCAACAACTTTTGTTCAGGTCACAAGGTCACTCAAGGTCAAGGTCACAAGATATGAGCCTTAAAAGTTTTGAATATTTCCGAAAATTCTAAACCGGAAATAAAAATAATTCTGAATCGAAATTTAAAAATCGGCTTCCCATGTTTTGTTAGCAATCGACTGCAGATTCCATAGACATCATTTGTATTCAAATCGGATAATTCCCCGATTCTGAATTTCGATTTAAAGAAAAATTGGTCATTTCAAGATGGCGGCGGATATGAAATGTCTTGGTCAGATTTTATCATTTCATATTTTGTCAATAGCTTTTTCTAGCACATTGCAAAAATATTTTTTTGAATATCTTCATTATCCCGGAAGTGAAAATTTCAACTTTACAAGCGAATGACGTCAAAACAGGAAGTGATAAAAAGTTTTTGAAAAAAAGAAATTTGTTTGCGATCAAAATGTCTATGCACATGTAAGTTTTCAGACTGATCAGAATAAAATTGCGAAAGTTGGCAAATTGGTCAAAAAAGTGCTTCAAAAAGTCATTAAAAAACAATTAAAATGGGTTTATCTCGCATACGTCATTTCCGGTTGAAAGGAAATGCATCATTTTACATTCATCAGATATCGAGCAGTTAGATGTCGTAGGAAATCATCTGAGATTATGTGTGGTATTTCTCCTTCATACCGAAATAGCGTGACCAGAAATAGAAAAAAAAAAATAGTCATTATGAAAACAAAGCAGTGCGTTCGCTAGAACGCACTGCAAAAAAGCAATTTTGATCGAAATATCTAGTGTTATACATATATAAAAACTCTAATCGCTATTGCGTGTACAAGAAATTGTTGAAGGACGAACGGACCGACGGATGGACAGGGGTGACGGCAATATACGTCCATATTTTCATGTGGCTGTATATAAAGGCAGATAAAATGGAATCAGAAATACCAGCAGACAGACTAAATAAAAGAGGTGCAGAACTACAAGCAGTCATACGAAATAAAAGGGGCGCACAGCTACCAGAATACAAGCAGGTTAACTAAAAGGGATGCGGGAATACCAGAAATACTAACAATATTTTCAAATTCTAAAACGCGAAATTATGATTCGAATACATATTGTCATATATCATTTGAAAGCGTAGATCAAGCACAATACGATTCAAAAATAATTTGTGTCGTATGTAAATTAGGTCACGTGACAGAGCTGTTTAAAGTTAAAAATTGCAATTTTCTGACAGCCATAAAAACGGAAGTAAACATCGGGCATCTAAAATGATTATGCCATTAGATAGATCTCGTCAAGGGCAACAACTTTTGTTGAGGTCACAAGGTTACTCAAGGTCAAGGTCACAAGATATGAGCCTTAAAAGTTTTGACTATTACTGAAAATTTTAAACCGGAAATAAAAAAAATCTGAATCGAAATTCAAAAATCGGCTTCCCATGTTTTGTTAGCAATCGACTGTAGATTCCATAGACATCATTTTTATTCAAATCGGATGATTCCCTGATTCTGAATTTCGATTTAAAGAAAAATTGGTCGTTTCAAGATGGCGGCTGATATGAAATATCTGGGTCAGATTTTATCATTTCATATTTTGTCAATAGTTATTTCTAGCACATTGCAAAAAGATTTTTTTGAATATCTTCATTATCCCGGAAGTCAAAATTTCAACTTTACAAGTGAATTACGTCAAAACCGGAAGTGATATAAAATTTTTGAAAAAATAATTTTGTTCGCGATCAAAATGTCTATGCACATGTAAGTTTTCAGATTGATCAGAATAAAATTGCGAAAGTTGAAAAAATGGTCAAAAAAGTGCTTCAAAAAGTCAGCGACAAAGTTTTAAAAATTCATGTTTTTAAACTCATATTTTGTAGACAATCGTTTAAAGAAATAAACAAAAAAGTTCCCATCAAAATCGGACAAAAAACGGAGGTGAAAATGGTAAAACAATTAAAATGGGTTAATCTCGCATACGTCATTTCCGGTTGGAGGAAAATGCATCATTTACATTCACCTAATACCGACACGCTAGATATAGTGTGAAATCATCGTAGATTACGTGTGATATGTTTCCTTCATACCGAAATAGCGGGACCAGAAGTAGACAAAAAAAAAAGTCATTATGAAAACAAAGCAGTGCGTTCGCTAGAACGCACTGCAAAAAAGTCATTATGAAAACAAAGCAGTGCGTTCGCTAGAACGCACTGCAAAAAACATAAAACTATGTACATTTCCATATAATAACAGGTTATAATTGATAAACGCCTTAAATTTGATTATGGGTTTTTCAATTATTGTAGGCCTATATAAAAATTGTTTTCTGGATTTATCAGATTATTTATGTAATCTGTTGTATAGTTATGCAATCAGGCAAGTCCCTTGATGAATATAAACTACTATTGACCAAATTTGAAAATTTAGATTTTTTGTTCATTCTAAGAGGTTGTATTCCTTAAAATTAATTTCTTTGCGACTATATATATACTTGAAATATTTTAAGTAAAGATGTGCTGATCAGATTCATGATATAGTTTTATCTGTTATATTTCAGACAACTGACAACAGAATTACCCAAACCATATTCTCTTGGTGCACAATGTTCTACCTGTTCCAGTAACTGTGACCAGACTCTCAAACTATGTGGTAAATATATTTATTCAACTAAATCGTATTAATTATACTTAGTAACCATACATTTTATCATTTTTCTGGTGAAATTCGAGGATTATTAGCTGATCCATCTCAACTTTTTTTTAATTTTTCGAAAACAGATTTATTAAGTCTCTTGGAAAACACATTTTCATTAAACTAATATCGCAGATGTTTCCTTTACATAATGCTACCAAAAATATCTTAACGATTTTGTGGACGTGAACTTACACGTGTTGTCGTCACTAGTGGAAGCAATAAAAACCTTTAATCAACACATCATTTGGTTGGAGTATTGGACATAATATTTCATAGAAATGATGTTAAATTTTTAATACATCTCTCACTGTTACTTCATATCATTTTTGTAATAAGTATTAAATGATTTCAGATTGTGGTGGTAAGCTATGCCAGAATGATGGCTACATGCAGTACGATACTTGTACTTGTAAATGTACCCCACTCTACAAAGGTGATGATTGTACTGAAGGTATGTTAAATTTTGACATTACCATTTAAAGCAGTGGAGGATTTTGGGATTTCATAAAGGGGGTGGATAATGAAAAAAATATGTCCCAAACTTTTGGAGGTTCGCATCATTTTAAGGTTCAAATATACATATCTAAATGTATTCAAAGATTTGTCAACATTTTAATTAAATGATATAGGCTTACAAATTGGTAATAATAAAATCACGTCAACGCAGGTAAGGGGGGTTGCTAGCCACCCGATTCACCCCCTGAATCCGCCTCTGTCAGTGGCGTGGTGGCTCGAAATTTGACGCTCCCACCCACACCCCTCTACCTACCCTCTGTGACGATATATAAGTTCCACTATAATAATATTTTATTATATAACACTAGACCGAACCCTAACCCAAATATTATATGACAGAACACAATTTTATGGTATACTACTCCTTAGTTTAATTACACACAACGTTTCAACAATTTACATTGTCATCTTCAGGTGAAGTGAGGACATATAATACAAGAAGGTATATACACGAAATAAACAATAGAATAGCAACAGTTAATTAGGCTTTGGACCCCAGAAGTAAATTCAAAGAGCCAAAATAATTAATTCAGTCCGTAGGAAGACTGGAAAGACCTAATTTTGAAGTACAAAAGCAATTTTAGCACTTGTCATAGTGAACGCTTGTGGCGAGCGCGGACCTATGAGAGACCCTCATAGTTGTCTCCCTTGAATAGCTGCAAGCAGTGAAATGTAACATTTCGGCTCACTCCCTTCATTTATCACATTTATCACAACTTAATAGGCTTTATCCTTGGGTGATTACAAATACTCACAATAAGTTTCATCAAAATCCATCAAGATATCAACTCTCTATCGGGTCCACAAACAATTCAAGAACGAGGGCAATAATTCATAGTAAATTCAATTGCTCTTATTTTCAATAGGCCTAATCCTTGGGTTATTACAAACACTCACACCAAGACCCCCGGAAACTTCAAGGTTTTAGCTATTTGAAACAATGCAGGAAGGCTATTTGAAGCTATATTTTTGTATTTTTTGTATTTTTTGTATGTTTATGTCTGCTGTCGGTCTGCTTAACTTTACCGACGGATATCAATAACGGGGGCAGATCCAGGATTTAGAGAAAGGTGGGGGGGGGGGGGGGGGGGGGGGCGAGCGACAATTTTATAGAGGGTTCTGACATTATTCGGCCAAAAATAAGGGGGAAGGCCCGTGTTGTATTGGGAATAAAAGAATAAGCTCGATAAAAATTATTATTTCTTACCGACCGACTTTTTTTCGAAGGGCTTTTGGCGCTCCCTTGCAACGTCGGCGCCCCCTGGTTTCCATTCACTGGGCCACCATGCCACTGTAAAGGTTGATGATGTACCTCTTGAAAATGTTACTGTTTTAACCGGTTCCTTTTTGTGGAGATGCAGGTCTTTCACAAAAAAACCGCATGTACTTTAGACTCTACGGGATACATTGATCTCTTTATTAGTCCAATCCAATCGCGATATTTCAAAAATAAATGTTACCTAATCACACGCATCAAATTGCTTTTTCCTTTTTTTTCAGTGAACTGTAAACCTGATGAAGCTAATTGTCCATTGTATGACAAAGCCTGGTGTACTAAATATACTAATGTACCTGAAGAATGTCCACATATGTGCGGTTTCTGCTAATTATTGTATTGCCAATGAAACTGATAACTCTTAAATCTTATTAATAATTATATCATGCATATGAAACACTGAGTTATATTTCTATTGAGGTAACATTCCTCACCCCTTCAGACAGCAACTTATCACAAGAGATTCTTCGGTCAAGAGATAGTATAGTCGTTATTTGAGAAACAATTTATATTTGGATTTAAATCTCCATTATTGAGACAGCAGATCAATTCGCACAATAGCCTTGCATTCCGACCCAAAATTCTAGATTTTTTTATATTTCCGACAAAACTATGAATATCTTTACATCAAAACAACGACTACAAGGATATTTTCCGACCAAGCTCTAAACTACCTTTTTATCTAAAACATCAGCTTCAAGGATATTTTCCAATCAAGCTCTAAACTACTTTAACATCAAAACAACGACTACAAGGATATTTTCCGACCAGGCTCTGAACTACCTTTACATCAAAACATCGACTACAAGGATATTTACCGACCAAGCTCTAAACTACCTTAACATCAAAACAACGACTACAAAGATATTTACCGACCAAGCTCTAAACTACCTTTATATCAAAACAACAACTACAAGGATATTCTCCAACCAAGCTCTAAACTACCTTAACTGTACATCAAAACAACGACTACAAGGATATTTTCCGACCAAGCTCTATACTACCTTAACATCAAAACAACGACTACAAGAATATTTTCCGACCAAGCTCTAAACTACCTTATTTATGTAAAATATCAGCTTCAAGGATATTTTCCGACCAAGCTCTAAACTACCTTTACATCAAAACAACAACTATAAGAATATTTTCCGACCAAGCTCTAAACTACCTTATTTATGTAAAATATCAGCTTCAAGGATATTTTCCAAACAAGCTCTAAACTGTCTTTACAACAAAACAACGACTACAAGGATATTTTCCGACCATGCTCTAAACTGCCTGAACATCAAAACATCAGCTACAAGGATATTTTCTGACCAAGCTCTAAACTACCTTTACAGCAAAACAACGACTACAAGGATATTTTCCGACCATGCTCTAAACTACCTTTACAGCAAAACAACGACTACAAGGATATTTTCCGACCAAGCTCTAAACTACCTTTACAGCAAAACAACGACTACAAGGATATTTTCCGACCATGCTCTAAACTACCTTTACAGCAAAACAACGACTACAAGGATATTTTCCGACCATGCTCTAAACTGCCTGAACATCAAAACATCAGCTACAAGAACATTTTGCGACCATGCTCTAAACTGTCTTTACAACAAAACAACGACTACAAGGATTTTTTTTGACAAGCTCTAAACTGCCTGAACATCAAAACATCAGCTACAAGGATATTTTCCGCTCTGACATGTCTGAACCACCAAATGTTATGGACGTCATCATGATCTTACTAGAAATTATAGCATGTCTGTTTCTGCTATAATTTCAGATGTGTTTGTTTAATTGGAATATTGACTTGATCATTGCAATACATATTTAAAATAATTTTATTATCAGTTATTTCCCTTGAACTAATAACTTTATTGTTTTTTAAATGGCATTTAGCAATTGTAAGCACAAAATATAGACACAGGTTTATGGAACAACAACTTTAACCAGTGATTGTTGTTCTATAAACCTGTGTCTATATAATAACTTTATTGACTGATTTTGTGATGACCTATATTTGGTTGAAACTATTTTACTACTAGTTGCTTCCCTTGAACTTTACTTGTTGCTGATTTCATAGCGGTAACGTTTGGCTTCCACTTTCCTACATTGAGTGCAGCAATAACAGATATGTAGCGCCAATCAGGGGAAGCTTACGAGCTCTCCTAGACACCTAATACCGCCGAAGATGCCATGCTCTAAACTGCCTTTACATCGAAACATCAGCAACAAGGATATTTTCCGACCAGGCTCTGAACTATCTTTACATCAAAACATTAGCCACAAGGATATTTTCCGACCAGGCTCTAAACTATCTTTACATCAAAACATTAGCCACAAGGATATTTTCCGACCAAGCTCTAAACTATCTTTACATCAAAACAACAACTATAAGAATATTTTCCGACCAAGCTCTAAACTACCTTATTTATGTAAAATATCAGCTTCAAGGATATTTTCCAAACAAGCTCTAAACTGTCTTTACAACAAAACAACGACTACAAGGATATTTTCCGACCAAGTAAACATCAAAACATCAGCTACAAGGATATTTTCTGACCAAGCTCTGACATGTCTGAACCACCAAATGTTATGGACGTCATCATGATCTTACTAGAAATTATAGCATGTCTGTTTCTGCTATAATTTCAGATGTGTTTGTTTAATTGGAATATTAACTTGATCATTGGCCTACATATTTAAAATAATTTTATTATCAGTTATTTCCCTTGAAATAATAACTTTTTTACTGATTTTATAATGACCTACATTTGCTTGAAAACTATTTAAATACTACCAGTTGCTTCCCTTGAACTTTACTTGTTGCTGATTTCGTAACGGTAAATTTTGGTTTCTACTTTCCTACATGAGTGCGGCAATGACGGATATGTGATGCCCAGAAGCAAGAGAAACTTACTCTTCTAGACACCTAATACCGCCGAAGATGTCGATTGTCCCCCCTTTAATCGAAATATGTTATAAAGGTATATTCTAGTGCATTCACGTTAGGGATGAAGCTGATTGAAAAAACACTAACAGGACAGTGTATAATATCCAGCAAACAAGAATAATTCAGTGTAAATTGCAACTTTATAATGTTAAAACAAACAGTGCTCAAAAAGCATTTCACAGATAGAAATATACATAAAGATAAAGGCCACGCTTACTAAATCATGGTATGAATTGAAATATTAATGACTAAATTATTATTGCATCTTATAAGGACGAGAATATTGCTGATTTTTTGATTGAACCCTTCCCAGATATTTAGTAGTAAAACATTTAACTTAAAGGATCTCCAGCAAAATTTCCACAAATCTGGTCTACATTATATACAATTGTGAAGTTGTCATTTGGTATTAATCACATTTGTAACTGAAGAACTTATTGAGGCCAAATTGTCAGATTACAAAATTATTCATGCATTCTATAATTCCTGATAACTGAAGACATTTCTCTTCTCTAATGGAAGCTGAAAACTGAGTCTTATCAACTTAAAAATATTAAACATCCCAATGAGCATCTGAAAAATCATTTAGAATATGTTGATGATGGTCAACAGAGGCATTGGTCACAATTTTTAAAATGGCTTATAGAATGATTAGAACCTCTAAATTAAGTGATGATTTTTTCATTGGATGAATTAAATAATATTTCATTTATTTATTAAATACACGCAATCACCATAAAAATGCTGTTTTAATTTTAGACAATGCCTTTGATGAGCTCTGAAGTTTATCTTTTATTTGGTTTTGATAAAATATGATTGTTGCTCTATTGAGTTCTATAGTGGATTTTGCTTGTTCATAATCTGTTTTGGTGTCCATGGTATTGCTGGTTTCTGTATTGTTGGAATATTCTTCACATAACTGAGATATTCTAGTGTCTATAGAAGATAAAGATCTATCTAATTCTGGAAACTCATTAAGTATATTCTTCACACTGACTGAATACTGAAATAGATTCAAAAATAGAATATTACTTCCCTTAAATATGCTGAAATTCAACGTTGCATCTATTAATATACTATATAAAAGTGGGTTAGGTTATAAAAAAAATGGTCTTAATGAATAAGTGATCCACTTTACAAAAGATTTAGCTAAACTGATTGGATGGCAAATGTATTGGATTCTAACATATAAATACCTCATTATTGAAGGTCTGAAATATTTTCTCATAGCATGTAGCCATTTTAAACTCTCCCTTACTACAATGAAGCTGCATAGTGCAAAAACCACCATTTTCTTCCAGCTGTAATGTAAAGAATTTGATGTTATGGTAGATGTTCATATTTATTTTAAGGATTATTATTTATCACTTATATTTAAAATCGGGTTATATAAAACCTCGAACTTTCAATATATATAGTTTAATATGTACTTTTATAAGACTGATTCTTAAGCAACAATTAGGGTAGAGAACACATTAATAATGAACTTAAATATATGGTATACTACTCCAAAGTTTTATTCTACATTGTCATCTTCAAGTGAAATTCAGGTTGATAACAAATAATATAAAAATTCTCCTACTGTAATTTCTGTATCTGGTAAGCAAAAATATTTCTTTAATGCAACGACACAAGACTCTAAACTAGCTTCTTCTTTCCGAGCTAATTCAGATTTGATACATTTCTTCTTGAATTTATTTAAACTATTTTCATTGAGCTTTATTAATAACTGTATTCTTCTTAAACATTTCTCTCCTCTTTCAAATTCTTCATCTATCTACAATTTATAAGTGTATTATAAATATTCCATGTGAAAAAAAAATAAGTTCATGGAAAATAATGATACATATTCTGAGTAAAAACAAACAAATACTGATAAATACCCAATATGATAAATATTACAGGTCAAAAAAATAAATGCATGATATATTATGACAAATATTCCATATAATGATAAATATAAATAAAGACATGAATGATATATAATTATAAGTATTCCATATGATAAAAATCCCAAGTGAAACAAATAAATGCATGATATATAATGATAAATATTCCACATTATGATAAATATTACAAGTCAAACAATCAAATGCATGATATGATAATTTAATATGATCAATTTTTAAAGTCAAACAAACAAATGCATGATATAATGTTCAATTTTCCAAGTCAAACTAATAAACGATAAATATTCTAAAGTAACATTAAATTGCATGATAGAAAAAACCATAAAAAGGACAACTTATAAAAATCTTACCTGTTTTATACCACAAGATTGAAAGAGAGATTTTTTAGATGATGGGGTACGAGTAGAAGCAGTATGTGTATTGATATTATTATTTACTGTTACAGATGGTTTATAATACTTCTCTAATATTAATCTTATAAAACTCTGTATAGCTTGATGTACACTGTCATCACCATTACGAGCTGACACACAGACACTAGAATGTAAAAATAATTATTGGTACTGTAGAAATAATGAAATTCAGTACTGCAGAGATAATGGACTTTGGTACTGCAGAGATAATGGACTTTGGTACTGCAGAGATAATGGAATTCAGTACTGCAGAGATAATGGAATTCAGTATTGCAGAGATAATGGAATTCAGCATGAAATAATTCAATTTAGATAAAATACTTTTTACTGAACCCAAAGAGTGTTTATAGATTTCTTACTGCTGGAGAGATTTACTAGTAAATAAATCATTCCAATATATTTTATTCAGGGAGTTGATAGAATTGGATCTAATGCAGTGCTATGATGGCTCTACAAAAGATTTGGTTGCCTCTGATACAACAATTAAAAGAGTCAAAGACAATACCTTGCGGTGAAGTTATGCTTGGAACCATATTCTTCTACTTTATTAACACAATCTGTTAACTTATCAGAATCACCTTCTTCTTTATTCAATTCTTCTACCTGATATAAAGGAAAATAGGTGGTTTATAGTATTTTTTATAAAAATAAACCCAAATAAGTTTCAGAAAGCAGATCATTTAGGTTTTAACAGGACCATCGGTTTTTGTCATGGAATACTTTCTAACAAATCAGTGCAAATCTATAATATCAATTCATCAGCTGACTGATGCAAAATCCTTCTTAAGGACTATCAATTCGAATACATTCAAATACTTATTTGATCTAACTTATTTGATAGTAATAATATTGGTAGTGTATACTTGTTTATTGTTTACTCATTTATTGCAAATATGTTTATATGGATTTCAAGATTTGATTTACGGTTGGGATCGTTCGTGCTTGAGTTTTATTATACTTACCATATCTAACTTATTAGCTAGTAATAGTATTGGTAGTATATACAGTACTTACCATATCTAACTTATTAGCCAGTAATAATATTGGTAGTGTATACTTACCATATCTGACTTATTAGCCAGTAATAATATTGGTAGTGTATACTTACCATATCTAACTTATTAGCCAGTAATAATATTGGTAATGTATACTTACCATATCTAACTTATTAGCTAGTAATAATATTGGTAATGTATACTTACCATATCTAACTTGTTAGCTAGTAATAATATTGGTAATGTATACTTACCATATCTAACTTATTAGCTAGTAATAATATTGGTAATGTATACTTACCATATCTAACTTATTAGCTAGTAATAATATTGGTAGTGTATACTTACCATATCTAACTTATTAGCTAGTAATAATATTGGTAATGTATACTTACCATATCTAACTTATTAGCTAGTAATAATATTGGTAGTGTATACTTACCATATCTAACTTATTAGCTAGTAATAATATTGGTAATGTATACTTACCATATCTAACTTATTAGCTAGTAATAATATTGGTAATGTATACTTACCATATCTAACTTGTTAGCTAGTAATAATATTGGTAATGTATACTTACCATATCTAACTTATTAGCTAGTAATAATATTGGTAATGTATACTTACCATATCTAACTTATTAGCTAGTAATAATATTGGTAGTGTATACTTACCATATCTAACTTATTAGCTAGTAATAATATTGGTAATGTATACTTACCATATCTAACTTATTAGCTAGTAATAATATTGGTAGTGTATACTTACCATATCTAACTTATTAGCTAGTAATAATATTGGTAATGTATACTTACCATATCTAACTTATTAGCTAGTAATAATATTGGTAATGTATACTTACCATATCTAACTTATTAGCTAGTAATAATATTGGTAATGTATACTTACCACATCTAACTTGTTACCCAGTAATAATATTGGTAGGGTATATTTATCTGTTGATGGTTGTATTTTATAAGTATCTGATGGTTGTTTGACACCGGGTGTACTATCAATGATGGTTGATGTGTACATATTGTTTACTAACAACTGTTTCCATACTAAAGCCATTTCTAATGAATCTTTCTCACTTACATCAACAACCACTAGGGAAAAAAAAATAATCACTGCCTTTAATAAGAATATAATAGAACTTATTGGCACTGCAAGCAAATAATAATGTTCTCAATTGCAATAGAATTTATCTATCAAATGTTTAAAAAAAGGCTTAGATGAATAATTACCTATAGCAGCATCTAAATTAGTAAAATAAGATTTATAGAGGTCAAACTCCTCTCTACC
Organism: Lottia scabra; assembly: GCA_029955415.1. NCBI lineage: Eukaryota > Metazoa > Mollusca > Gastropoda > Lottiidae > Lottia > Lottia scabra. Next base: position 21,745,606 of record JARJEI010000004.1, read on the forward strand.
AGGAATATCCCAGAATGTTATAGAAGCTAAGGCATGGTTTGGTATATTAACTTTCTTCACGATATTTTCTATAAAACAAAAAATAGAATTCAGATTTCTTATTTTCTTATGTGTTTTATTCAGAATTTTTGTCTCAAAAAATGCAGTCATGGTCAAAGATGCCACAAACTGCAGGCTCAAGAGGCATTATCTGTTCTCTAAGGGAACAGTAATTGAAACCACCGTCCTTTTAGTGAAAATGAATAATCTTCACTGTATCTAAAGAATGATAATGTTTCTTTAGTTTGACATTTCATGACAAATACCATTATGTCCAAGAACATTAGGCTTACCTATGGCCACCTTGTGTGTAGGGCTATATACTGGACTAAATTGATTATGTACATATCTTACTAATACACTAGTTTTACCAACTCCACAGTCACCTTAAATATAAAATATATTTTCACTGAATTATGATGTATAGAGTCAAGAATATTTGATATGCACATATAAATAGATAAATAAGATAATAACATGAATATATACTTCTAGAATGTTTAATACTTCAACGTTTCAATGTGGTTATCACACCCTCATCAGGAATTTAATGATGTATTTTTACCTATAATAGCTATTTTTAAACATGGTAGTTGTTGAGCTCGATTAGATTCTGAAAGTATAAAATATTATAGTGTAAAAATTCTTCCAGTAGGTAAGTCAAAACAGGCATTGATGTTTCGAATTGATGAAAATTGACACAGACCACAAGGACATTGTATTACAAAGTGAAAAATTAAGGAATTAGGCTATAGGTGCAATATAATATTGTTTCTGCTAAGCATAGCATAGCTATGTAATGTGAGAACCGTACCGTAGCTCAACAGTTCATTGAAGACAGAGTGCAATGTGACTAATAGATGGGGAAAAACGATTTTCAACCAATAATACACTTACTATGTTGATACTTATTATTAGAGGCGCCATTTCCCATATTTACTGCGTAATAATTTCACGTTTTCTTATCCAAAATCGTTGTTAATTTACAAACATTTTACAGTGTTTACATTGGTGATATAATGTATAGTATATCCTGTTCAGTGCGCATGTCAAAATGCTAAAAAATATTAGATAAAGGGACGTAACTGTGTAACATTTATAGAACGCCGACAACTTCAAAAGAATTGGTATACCGTAACAGATGAGTTGTTAGGCAGATAGGCTCAGCAGATAGATGTGGACATGCTGGACAGTTGCTGGCCTATATCTGTCTATTTTCAATATTTGGTAGGAACACCTTCTCCTGTTGATATATGCCGGCAATAATGGATTTCGAAATCCCCCCCAACCCCTAATTTAAAGCTTCCAGATTGTTCTTGCGTGTCATGCACTTCCTTTACATTCTGAAGCAACTCGAGTTAATATGATATGGGATAATTAACTTCCTAAGCATCAACTAATCAAATTGGGTTTACTTTCTCAAAGATCCGATCTGTTTCGTTTGCATTCTTCGGAAGAAAGAATTCTCCTGACATGCCCTGAGTAAAAAAAAAGTTGTCGTCCATCAGGTACCATAGAAGAACGCGTTGTGGATGTATGTGACTATGTAGAGGGAGAAACAAGACTTCTGGTCCACCTACGGGATCTGCGCCGGTGCTCTGTGGATTCAGCTGTAGTGGTTATTCTTTTCTGGGAATTTCGATATTTTGCCAACACAAGTAATGATTTGCATATATGGGTAGCTAATGGGAAAGATGTTGTCCTTAGCTTTCCGAGTCTTTTTTAAACTGTAACTGAAATTTTATATTGCACAAGTGCTCAATTTTTGCAGGAACTGATCTGAGCAGCAAGAGTATTCTTCAAGAGTCCTTGCAATGGTGTATATTACATAATGGCTCAATTTAATTCTGAAATTTTAGAAATGGTCCATCTTTTCTATGTTATAAAAAGTTGATAACTTGTTGAGCCACATAAGCTTTTAGCGTATGTGTTTGCAAGAATTTCAAGATTCGTTTAACGGTTTGGATCTTTCGTGTTTGGGTTTTAATAATATTATACTGTTGCCGCTGCCGCCACTACTGGTAATATTTTGTGATTTATATGCCTTTTGCATGAATTTCGAGATTCGTTTTACGTTTGGGATCGTCCGTGCCTGCGTGTTAATAATATTTAATGCTGCCGCAACTGCTGGTGATATTTTTCGATTTCTTGAAGTTTTGCTTGTCCCATTTACGTCTTTAATGTGATTAAAATGAATTTTAATATCCATTACAACCGCGCTTTAATTTTAATTCTAAGGGAGGTAATATTTACAAAAACTTATTAATTTGAAATTAACTTGAAGGGAGACAACCCATAACAAAATTAAGATATAAAAACTTAAATCTTTGTTGCAACCAACGTTTAGTCAAAAGGTTACTTTGAATTTGTATTTCGTTTCATTTATTCAAACCATGATAAGACCTACATATGGACATTGGTGAGGTTACAGTAAGTACAAATTTTCGACAGGTGTACCCTCCCCAAATGTATTGACCTAATTTTTTAAGTAAACAAAATTTTGAAGGAGTTCTCTCCCTTAATGATACATTTTAATGATTTTTTTTTATATAGAATTAACTCCCTTGAAAAATAAATTTTAAAATTGACCTTGTGACGTATTGAGTTTGGAAGAATGAAGAAGACAGAGTAACTCACGCCACACTACACTACTCAGGACCGACTTTCACTGTCAGGTCATTCGACCCGACCAGATCTTACGAATTCTCAAATTACCAAACCAACAGCACAGTACCATCCGATTGAACCAATCCGACTACTACCACCACTACTAACAACTACCTAGTTTGCGACATCATATGAGATATCAGCTGCTGCTGGAAGCAAATATTAACTTGTCATCTACCAACCAACCAACCGTATTGACGTAATGTCATTGAGCAGCAATGGTGATGTGGCGCCAAGCAGGGTATGCAAACCTGGAACTTAGGAGAAAGGAAGTGTTGCGGTATTTTTAACTCCACTCGCTTCGGCTTTTGCAATGATACCGGTAATAATTTAGTCTATATGTCATTACTATACTATTTGACCTAGATTTAGCTGGAGACTATTTTGTTACCAATTACTTCCCTTGAACTATATTTCTGATTTTAATAACTTTTGTTTTCTTCCTATTTTGAGTGTGTGTAATATTGAACCATGTGAACAATAGCTGAGTGGCGCCATGAAGGGTATTCTTACTGTTCTAGACACCTTATACTTTTCATGTTTATAGACTTACTCATTGATGTTCGATGCATTTCCTCATTTGAAAAGTTTATTTGCTGATAACAATGTTTAAAGACAATAGGTTTATGTTTGAGATTTGGGATGTCGAGTTTCGACGGACCGTTCGCATCGCAAGTTTTCATACTTAGTCAAGTACTAATTACGTAGTCAATGAAGAAAATCTACATCTAAATGCAAGTCAGGCAGGCAGGCACGCGCACTGTGTATTGCTCTGTACAATCTACAACCATGTATAGAATGCGTGTCATGGTGTTGCATTGTTTGACGTTGGAAACTGTAGTAAGCTCCCCTTAATTCAATAAGTAGTTGACTCGCGATATATTTGTGGTGTGTTCATCATTGCTCCTTATGTTATTCAATATTAAATAAAAGGTCATGTGTACTAATAATCCAACAATACCCAAGTATATTGATTGCATTTGGGATATTTTTTGTGGTTCTTGCATCCCCACTGCATTCCGCACTAAGAACAATTTAAAGTGATTAAGTAAGAACAATGCAATATGTGTATATGTAAAATAGAAATGGTATAATAGGGTCACGTGAACAAATTTATGAATTTGAAATCACAGTAATGATATACAAGAACCAACGTTTATTAGACCAATACTAGAAGTAATGGTTTAATATATACCTAACTAAATATAGCTCTATATGAAGTTCTAGAAGGCTCGAGACCACCAGAAAAGATCTACCCTCTTTAATGGTGGAGGAGAAAGGAGTGAAATTCAACAGACAAAGAGAAACTTAAAAAACCCGCCTAAATCCTACTCGTTCTCATGTAAATTAGAATGCAATGTTTGCGTCACTGTTACTGAATGAATGATTTTCAGCAACGTGAATGATTGTATTTTTAGGTCAGGAGGTTTGATTGGTTGGAAATGTGGACCAGGTCACATTCCTAAACTTGAGTATTTTAAAGTTTATCATCTTAAGAGAGGTTGTTGGCCTAAATTTTAATATTTACTCATTTGTAATAAAATGGAATCAGATTATGATAATAATTGTAAACAAAATCTGCACTTGTTGTTTGTTATTCAGTCCTAGAGCATACTGATTATGTGTTCTTCAACATTAGCCTAGTAACCCTTATTATCATTTACATTTTTTCTCTGACCTACATATATCTTACATTTCGTGAATGTAAATGCACTTAAAACCCTATAATATTATATTCAAATAAAAAATTTATTTATTTTGTGAAATGGAAAACAGAGAATGAGAATATCATTTTAAATAATAATATTTCTGGCAATTCCTGTAAAATATATTGTGAAAATAGTGCCAACAAATTTAAATCGTATTTAAAGTTAAATTACACAACAGCTCGTTGACTCCCCATCCCTAATTCTAAAAATACGAACAAAGAAATTGTGATGTGTTTTGTGTTAAATCAATATTCATGAGGGGCGGGGCTCTCAGCATGCTATAATCTAGCATTGGTTAACAGTCAATGACGTAATGATTAGAAGCAAATGGGCGTAACATGTGTTACAATACGATTTATATTTTATGTAATTTCTATCTCGAAGAATATTCCTGTCAGTAACTTGCAAATTGAATGTGGGGTAAAGAGTTTGAAATAAATAATTGTCCTCACTACCTTAAGATAATTTTCTCAGTTTAGGTGACAAAAGGTATAATTATATAGCGTTTTAGTGAAATTTGAATACATATACTTTGATCAATTCTAATTTGAAATGTGAATTATGATAGATGAATAATGAATTTGTTCTCAAAGTAAAGTTAATACTGAGAGAAAGGATAATGAATATTTTAACTACTAGCTATTGATACTTTGGGTTTAACTGACATGGAAATTGAAGAGTTGACCAATAGATCAAATTTACGAGTTTTTTTTAGACAAATGTCGACCATCTGCCATATTTCCATCAATCAACTGCTAACATTTGGTGGTCCATGTCTGTATAAGCTACTCGAGGTATAAAACAAGATATTTTTAACCTGGCAATTTACAGTTTATATTTGTGTTCCGTTTACAATTCGAAAAGATAATAATGTTCTTAATTTGTATTAAAAACTTATATATCAACCACTGTATCCATTATTTCAGTATTGAAAATGTCCATCAAATATTTTACTCTGCATTTGCTACAGAAGGCTCTGTTCGAAAAGTATACCGCATTGTCTTTTTTTTTTCAGAACAAGCTATGTATAGTCTGACCCAAAGTACAATTTTTAAAAACAATTGTGAAAATCTCATTATTCCTATAGGCATCGAGCAACTGATTTTGAAGTGATGTTCGGAATTTCGGAAATTTAAGAAAAAAAAGAATTTTTGGTATATATAATTATGTTAGAAAACTGGCAAGACTCTTGATTACGAAATTTCTGACTTGATTCTATGGTAATATGTATTTCTTTAACTCATCAAATTTCAAGCAATTTTGATTTGAGAAATTTCCTTAACTTGCAACTAGAAACAGAAAGCAAGTATAATCTTGATGATATGTTATGAAACAATATTATCTATAGCTTAGCTAATGAAACTATGAAATAGTAGAAAATATTAATGAATGTGATATCAAGAGAGAATTATTGATAATATACAATTGAAAATAATTATGAAGGCGATGCTGTATAAAAAGAGCAACTATTTATGATGATGATAAACACGGAGATGAAACTGAAACTAATTATTATAATGATAAACAACTAGAGAAACTATTATGATGATATATCTGAAGAGAAACTAAACATCATGATGATATGCAACACAGGAAACTAATTATGATAATGATATATGATATTGAGAAACTATTATGCTGGTTATTTGGAAGGCTTGAAACTAAAAATGATGAAATAAAACAAGGACTATGAGGGTGAAGATATATTAAAAGATATACATGTATGATTATGATGGTGGTGATAAACAAGAAGATGACCAAGTTATGATGATGATGGCAATCTAAAAAGATAAACTAATAATGATGATGATGATATATTAAGAAAGAAACTAATTATGATAATGAAATATAAGGCAAGAAACTAATCACGATGATGATTTATCAGATGAGAGACTAAATATGATGATGACGACGATGATACATGTATATAAATGTCTGGGAAATGATCCTGATGATGCTGACGCATAAGAAGAGATACTGATTATGATTGTGGTGCTTGATTAGAAAGATAACTCATTATGATGATGTTGACTCATACAAAGAGAAACTGATTATAATGATGATGATATATAAAGAGAGAAACTGATTATGACGAAGGTGATTGTTTTGGGATGCGATATTGATTAACGGAATTGTTTTGCTTGTACGAATTTTTATTCAAAGAGAAACTGATTATAATGATGATGGTATGAAAGAAAAATACTCATTATGATGATGTTAACTCGTGCAAAGAGAAACTGATGATAAAAAAGGAGAGAAACTAATGGTCACGATATACAAGTAAATAAGCGAATAGTTAGATGATGACAATATCTTTATAGAGAAACTATATGAGATGATGACAACATCTGTATAGAGAAACTATATGAGATGATGACAGTATATGTTTAGAAAAACTATATAAGATGATGACAACAGCTGTATAGAGAAACTATATGAGATGATGACAGTATCTGTAAAGATAAACTATATGAGATGATGACAATATCTGTAAAGAGAAACTATATGAGATGTCGACAGTATCTGTAAAGAGAAACTATATGAGATGTCGACAGTATCTGTAAAGAGAAACTATATAACATGATGACAATATATGTATAGAGAAACTATATGAGATGATGACAGTATCTGTAAAGAGAAACTATATGAGATAATGACAGTATCTGTATATAGAAACAATATGAGATAATGACAGTATCTGTATATAGAAACTATATGAGATGATGACAGTATCTGTTAATAGAAACTATATGAGATGATGACAGTATCTGTAAAGAGAAACTATATGAGATGTCGACAGTATCTGTAAAGAGAAACTATATGAGATGTCGACAGTATCTGTAAAGAGAAACTATATGAGACGATGACAATATCTGTAAAGAGAAACTATATGAGATGATGACAATATATGTATAGAGAAACTATATGAGATGATGACAATGTATGTATAGAGAAACTATATGAGATGATGACAGTATCTGTATATAGAAACTATATGAGATAATGACAGTATCTGTATATAGAAACTATATGAGATGATGACAGTATCTGTTAATAGAAACTATATGAGATATTGACAATATATGTATAGAGAAACCATATGAGATGTTGACAATATATATATATAGAGAAACTATATGAGATGATGACAATATATATATATAGAGAAACTATATGAGATGATGACAATATCTGTACAGAGAAACTATATGAGATGATGACAATATCTGTACAGAGAAACTATATGAGATGATGACAGTATCTGTATAGAGAAACTATATGAGATGTTGACAGTATCTGTATAGAGAAACTATATGAGATGTTGACAATATCTGTATAGAGAAACTATATAAGATGATGACAATATCTGTATAGAGAAACTATATGAGATGATGACAGTATCTGTATAGAGAAACTATATGAGATGATGACAGTATCTGTAAAGAGAAACTATATGAGATGATGACAATATCTGTATAGAGAAACTATATGAGATGATGACAGTATCTGTAAAGAGAAACTATATGAGATAATGACAGTATCTGTAAAGAGAAACTATATGAGATAATGACAGTATCGGTAAAGAGAAACTATATGCGATGTTAACAATATCTGTATAGAGAAACTACATGAGATGATGACAGTATCTGTAAAGAGAAACTATATGAGATGATGACAGTATCTGTAAAGAGAAACTATATGAGATGATGACAGTATCTGTATAGAGAAACTATATGAGATGATGACAGTATCTGTATAGAGAAACTATATGAGATGATGACAGTATCTGTAAAGAGAAACTATATGAGATGTCGACAATATCTGTACATAGAAACTATATGAGATAATGACAATATCTGTATAGAGAAACTATATGAGATGATGACCATATCTGTATAGAGAATCTATATGAGATGATGATAATATATGTATAGAGAAACTATATGAGATGATGACCATATCTGTATAGAGAATCTATATGAGATGATGATAGTATCTGTAAAGAGAAACTATGTGAGATGTCGATAATATCTGTAAATAGAAACTATATGAGATGTCGACAGTATCTGTAAAGAGAAACTATATGAGATGTAGAGAATCTATATGAGATGATGATAGTATCTGTAAAGAGAAACTATGTGAGATGTCGATAGTATCTGTAAATAGAAACTATATGAGATGTCGACAGTATCTGTAAAGAGAAACTATATGAAAAATTGAAAAAAAAAAATATATGAGATGATGACAGTATCTGTAAAGGAAAACTACATGAAAAATTGAAAAAAAAAAACTATATGAGATGATGACAGTATCTGTTAAGAGAAACTATTTGAGATAATAACAGTAACTGTTAAGAGAAACTATATGAGATGATGACAGTACCTGTAAAGAGAAACTATTTGAGAAGATAACAGTATCTGTATAGAGAAACTATATGAGATGTCGACAGTATATGTATAGAGAAACTATATGAGATGATGACAGTATCTGTAAAGAGAAACTATATGCGATGTTAACAATATCTGTATAGAGAAACTTTATGAGATGATGACAATATCTGTATAGAGAAACTATATGCGATGTTGACAGTATATGTATAGAGAAACTATATAAGATGATGACAATATATGTATAGAGAAACTATATGCGATGTTAACAATATCTGTATAGAGAAACTATATGAGATGATGACAATATCTGTATAGAGAACCTATATGAGATGATGACAATATCTGTATAGAAAAACTATATGAGATGATGACAGTATCTGTAAAGAGAAACTATATGAGATGTCGACAATATCTGTACATAGAAACTATATGAGATAATGACAATATCTGTATAGAGAAACTATATGAGATGATGACCATATCTGTATAGAGAATCTATATGAGATGATGATAATATATGTATAGAGAAACTATATGAGATGATGACCATATCTGTATAGAGAATCTATATGAGATGATGATAGTATCTGTAAAGAGAAACTATGTGAGATGTCGATAATATCTGTAAATAGAAACTATATGAGATGTCGACAGTATCTGTAAAGAGAAACTATATGAGATGTAGAGAATCTATATGAGATGATGATAGTATCTGTAAAGAGAAACTATGTGAGATGTCGATAGTATCTGTAAATAGAAACTATATGAGATGTCGACAGTATCTGTAAAGAGAAACTATATGAAAAATTGAAAAAAAAAAATATATGAGATGATGACAGTATCTGTAAAGGAAAACTACATGAAAAATTGAAAAAAAAAAAAACTATATGAGATGATGACAGTATCTGTTAAGAGAAACTATTTGAGATAATAACAGTATCTGTTAAGAGAAACTATATGAGATGATGACAGTACCTGTAAAGAGAAACTATTTGAGAAGATAACAGTATCTGTATAGAGAAACTATATGAGATGTCGACAGTATATGTATAGAGAAACTATATGAGATGATGACAGTATCTGTAAAGAGAAACTATATGCGATGTTAACAATATCTGTATAGAGAAACTTTATGAGATGATGACAATATCTGTATAGAGAAACTATATGCGATGTTGACAGTATATGTATAGAGAAACTATATAAGATGATGACAATATATGTATAGAGAAACTATATGCGATGTTAACAATATCTGTATAGAGAAACTATATGAGATGATGACAATATCTGTATAGAGAAACTATATGAGATGATGACAGTATCTGTAAAGAGAAACTATATGAGATGATGACAGTATCTGTAAAGAGAAACTATATGCGATGTTAACAATATCTGTATAGAGAAACTATATGAGATGATGACAATATCTGTATAGAGAACCTATAGGAGATGATGACAATCTATGTATAGAGAAACTATATGAGATGATGACAGTATCTGTAAAGAGAAACTATATGAGATGTTGACAATATCTGTATAGAGAAACAATATGAGATAATGACAATATCTGTATAGAGAAACTATATGAGATGATGACCATATCTGTATAGAGAAACTATATAAGATGATGACAATATATGTATAGAGAAACTATATGAGATGATGACAATATCTGTATAGAGAAACTATATGAGATGATGACAGTATCTGTAAAGAGAAACTATATGAGATGTCGACAGTATCTGTAAAGAGAAACTATATGAGATGATGACAATATCTGTACATAGAAACTATATGAGATGATGACAATATATGTATAGAGAAACTATATGAGATGATGACAGTATCTGTAAAGAGAAACTATATGAGATGATGACAATATCTGTATAGAGAAACTATATGAGATGATGACAATATCTGTATAGAGAAACTATATGAGATGTCGACAATATCTGTACATAGAAACTATATGAGATGATGACAATATCTGTATTGAGAACCTATATGAGATGATGACAATATCTGTATTGAGAACCTATATGAGATGATGACAGTATCTGTAAAGAGAAACTATATGAGATAATGACAATATATGTATAGAGAAACTATATGAGATGATGACAGTATCTGTAAAGAGAAACTATATGAGATGATGACAATATGTGTATAGAGAAACTATATGAGATGATGACAGTATCTGTAAAGAGAAACTATATGAGATGTTGACAATATCTGTATAGAGAAACAATATGAGATAATGACAATATCTGTATAGAGAAACTATATGAGATGATGACCATATCTGTATAGAGAAACTATATAAGATGATGACAATATATGTATAGAGAAACTATATGAGATGATGACAATATCTGTATAGAGAAACTATATGAGATGATGACAGTATCTGTAAAGAGAAACTATATGAGATGTCGACAGTATCTGTAAAGAGAAACTATATGAGATGATGACAATATCTGTACATAGAAACTATATGAGATGATGACAATATATGTATAGAGAAACTATATGAGATGATGACAGTATCTGTAAAGAGAAACTATATGAGATGATGACAATATCTGTATAGAGAAACTATATGAGATGATGACAATATCTGTATAGAGAAACTATATGAGATGTCGACAATATCTGTACATAGAAACTATATGAGATGATGACAATATCTGTATTGAGAACCTATATGAGATGATGACAATATCTGTATTGAGAACCTATATGAGATGATGACAGTATCTGTAAAGAGAAACTATATGAGATAATGACAATATATGTATAGAGAAACTATATGAGATGATGACAGTATCTGTAAAGAGAAACTATATGAGATGATGACAATATGTGTATAGAGAAACTATATGAGATGATGACAGTATCTGTAAAGAGAAACTATATGAGATGTTGACAATATCTGTATAGAGAAACTATATGAGATGTTGACAATATCTGTAAAGAGAAACTATATGAGATGATGACAATATATGTATAGAGAAACTATATGAGATGATGACAGTATCTGTTAATAGAAACTATATGAGATAATGACAATATCTGTATAGAGAAACTATATGAGATGATGACCATATCTGTATAGAGAATCTATATGAGATGATGATAGTATCTGTTAAGAGAAACTATGTGAGATGTCGATAGTATCTGTAAATAGAAACTATATGAGATGTCGACAGTATCTGTAAAGAGAAACTATATGAGATGTAGAGAATCTATATGAGATGATGATGGTATCTGTAAAGAGAAACTATGTGAGATGTCGATAGTATCTGTAAATAGAAACTATATGAGATGTCGACAGTATCTGTTAAGAGAAACTATATGAAAAATTGAAAAAAGAAAATATATGAGATGATGACAGTATCTGTAACGGAAAACTACATGAAAAATTGAAAAAAAAAACCTATATGAGATGATGACAGTATCTGTAAAGAGAAACTATATGAGATGATGACAGTATCTGTAAAGAGAAACTATATGAGATGATATGACAATATATGTATAGAGAAACTATATGAGATGTCGACAGTATATGTATAGAGAAACTATATGAGATGATGACAATATCTGTATAGAGAAACTATATGAGATGTAGAGAATCTATTTGAGATGATGATAGTATCTGTAAAGAGAAACTATGTGAGATGTCGATAGTATCTGTAAATAGAAACTATATGAGATGTCGACAGTATCTGTAAAGAGAAACTATATGAAAAATTAAAAAAAAAAAAACTATATGAGATGATGACAGTATCTGTAAAGAGAAACTATTTGAGATAATAACAGTATCTGTTAAGAGAAACTATATGAGATGATGACAGTATCTGTAAAGAGAAACTATTTGAGATGATAACAGTATCTGTATAGAAAAACTATATGAAAAATTAAAAAAAACAAAACTATATGAGATGATGACAGTATCTGTAAAGAGAAACTATTTGAGATAATAACAGTATCTGTTAAGAGAAACTATATGAGATGATGACAGTATCTGTAAAGAGAAACTATTTGAGATGATAACAGTATCTGTATAGAGAAACTATATGAGATGTCGACAGTATATGTATAGAGAAACTGTATGAGATGATGACAGTATCTGTAAAGAGAAACTATATGCGATGTTAACAATATTTGTATAGAGAAACTATATGAGATGATGACAATATCTGTATAGATAAACTATATGCGATGTTGACAGTATATGTAAAGAGAAACTATTTTAGATGATAACAGTATCTGTTAAGAAAAAAGCTATACTTTTCTGCACCTTAGTGAGCTAATGAGGATGGGCATATATCATGCAGTGTACAATGGGTATATTTTGCCAGGACAGCAACATTATTCTACTCTAATGTTAAGACGTTTTTCCAAGGCAGCCCCTTCGACCTGCATCACTGACATGGTTGAAAATGAAAAGGTATTATCTAGAACCATGCGGGAATAGAGCCCCGAAATTTCAGACTTTCGGGCAAACATGTAATTCACTGACCTGCATAATGCTAAGAACTGAAAGCATACCATAGTAACCTATTCCAGAATAGAAATCTAGACTCTTACGATATCAAGCAGGCAGTGTGTAATTTGGTGGAATTTAAAATCTGTACATTTTAGTCTGTACTTAAAGACAGTTTATAATCAAACAAAAATGACCAACACATTTGGATACTATGACCCCTACCTCGAAACCGATTCGGTAACGTGAATTTGTCTGTAAAGTTAACGGAAAGTAAATACTAAATTACAAAACTAACAACATCAATCTATTGTTAAACATAAATTATTGTTGATGTACATAGTAGATGGACTGAACCTCGGTCAATCATCTATTATCTATAATGATCAATAGTTTAGTCTTTGATGAATTATTTTTTTACACCGGGAAACTTGTGCATTGTAAAGCATAAGAGTTCAATGTATATCATCAACATTTCAACATTACCCATGTTAGCTAGTGTCAATTAATTAACTGATGCCCCGTTGATGCAGGCTGCGCATATTAAAGATATCCAGAGAATTGGAAATCTTAAAAGAGTAAGCTAATGCAAAATTTTCGTCATTAGCTCAGTCAGTTGCATTTTATTATATTTCTGAAAATTAATTAATATATAAAACTAATTACGGAATATATAGCCTGTCAACTAAAGTCAGAGTAGTAAAACAATTTAATCACAAAAACATACTCTCTATTGAAAATCTCCTCATTAAACCAAAACTTTATTAGGACCACAAAGTCAACAAATAAAACGTCTGAGAATTATGTAACACTGACCACCAACTGACCACTAACTGACCGCACTCCGCCATTTCAGTTAGCGTGAGAATGTTGCCTTTGTCCATTGGTTGGCCCGCTTTCCACGAAGCCCATAGGGGTTATTTAGTTTGCAGTGGTCAAGCGTTAGACATGTGTCTTTGTTCGGATTAGGTGTAAAGTGTTGGATTATTATATTTCTAGTGTGAAAAATGGCGCAAAACACTGGTAAGCATCATTACATATTACATTTTTTCAAGACGGAACAAATTTTCAGTTCAAGAGTAGAAATTTTCAGTTTACCGCCATATTTTTCAACGAATTTTTAAAGTAAAGTGCGCAATTTCTAGTAGAAGGTCAAAATGACCTAACCTGCCTTTCACCCCTTGTGTTATGTAGAAAACCACGCTACTTGAGATAGGACTGTTGAACTTTGCAATGGTCAAGACGTTGAACATACAAATACCAACTTTACGATCACATGTTTACAAGAAAAACACGAATTTTACCATGCATTGAGCTTTTTACGCTGTTCTATAGTACTTGTTTTACGTGGCCTTGGAATTTTGGAGGTTTACGAAATAAAGGCTACCTACCAACAATTATAAATTGAGAAGAAACTAGGTTGATTGAAGAAGAGAAAGTCAATAGTTTTATGGGTTATAGTATAGAAATATAGTTGACGAGGTGCCAATCTCATCGATATTTCTATTATTCTAGAATTATTAGATAAGATATCCTACACCAAATCAATAGTATAATATATTTCCAATTTCATCAAAAATTACCTTTCAAAAAGCGACATGTAAATTTAGAATTTCATTAGCCCTGTCTACACCGAGTTTTCAATTAAACCTGCTTTTGTTTGCAGAATTAAAAAGCATTCGATTTTCGAATAATGTTAAAATGCAACAATTATAGCTCAATTTAGTTGAAAATATAGTTATTATACTAGTTGTTGATATTGTCACGTGATTGTGAGATGTAATCAATTGATATTTAAGTAGATAAATAATTTATGTAGATAATTAGAAGATATACTACAATAATACCCATTGTGTTAATTAAAACTTCGTACAATCAGTGCAACATTATTAACCATTGCATTGACTGATAAAACATCATTTACCAAGCAAGTTACTCTTTGCATTCAATAGAAAACAGGATGGTAAAATTGGATCTCTCGCATAATGCATGTAAAATAAGTATGTATCGGAAGGTGGATTTGAACGTCTCGTGTTAACAGAATCTCACTGACTGTACTTTAAATCGAAGACTCCATCTTGAACACAGGAGTTATTGGGAATATTCCCTTCAGTACAACATCTACGGAGAAAAGTTACTAAACGAAACGTGGAATTAACCAAAATGATGAACATGGGTAATTAACATTTAATTTGACGTTTTCTGTGTCTTTTGTTATTTTTGAAGTATGTTTTTAACAGCTTTATTCAACTAAATCCAGGCAATGGAAGAATTGTTCAGTATCGCACCATCTTCTAAGATTTTCTTATTTGCTAAAAAAAAATAATTATGCATGTAAATTTGATTTTCGACACAGGTAGAGTCAATGTCACAGATTTTTTCGTATGTAATGATTAAATTTAACTTGTAGCCTACCATGCATTGGAATGGTCTAGGGTTTTATTCAACTCGTTTTTGTTCCATCTGGCATTGATTTGTATCAGTTTTTTCATTAATTTATTAGATCACAATAATTTAATTAAGCTGAAATATTATCATCAAAACATCCAATAAAATACTTGAAATAAAACTGTCTCCATGTGGTTTTTTAATCCTTAACAATTTAGGGAAATTTCTGTACAACATGTGTTAGCCCTTTTTCAGAACCTCTCTGAAATGGTTAAAAAATTATATCAAATTTTATTTCACCTTTATTGATTTTTTTCGATTTTTAAAACTCTCATAAACATTTATTACCATTTGATAAACTATTAAGAAATAAAGATTGATGTTTTTTTACGGTTGAAGAATAATCCTATTAAAGTATTAGAAACACATCATTGGGATTACAACTGATAAGTTACTATACAACTACATGTTTTCAGATCAAAATATATTTTTTAAAACTTATTTGTTTGTTTGTCAGTAAATTATTTGTCAATCTACGAAATCTGCTCCATTTTTTAAAAGAATAATTAGGAATTTACCAAAATTTTAAAGAGCTTTTATGTATTTGGATGATTTCTCAAAGACTAAGTTTTATAAGATTTCTCTGTAATTTTTCTTGGTAAAATTAGTACGAATTGCAAAATCAGTTGGGTTGAATATAAGCCTAGAAGAATTAATTTTGTTACATCGAATGTAATTTTTGTTTATTCCATATGCTACACATTTGTTAATGTGGATTTAATAAAACAAGGAAAATTATTTTGATATCTATAAGTAATAATCTGAAAAAGATATAAAATTAATTTTGTGAAAATAGAGTTATAAAATCTATGTTATTTATCTGATTAAGCTTAATATATATTACAAATGATAAATATTACAGTATAATTTTCAATATTATCTTTCCAATATAAATCTAGTATTCCATGATAGGTTGTAGTAGAAATCCCAAAACATTAGATTATTTTAGAGCAAAATTGATGCAACCAACCTATGTTCTTTTCTAATTTTTAAATAAAAAAAAAAAATTTCCCCAAAACAAGAGGTTGACTACCTGGATTTTGATTAAGAAATACTTGGAAAACGTAGTTAGTGATGAGTTTAAGATTTGGTTTTTGTCATGGGTCATTAACCCTTCCTCTGTCTTCTTTCCGTTTCATCAGAACTCTAATTTTCACCACATACGATTGTGGAGCAGTCTTGGGAAAAGTTATGTTGTAAATTTGGTAGATATTCCAATTTTGATAAGATAGAAAAGGATCTTTAATAAAATTCAACAATAATTTTTACTTATAAAAATTCTGAATTCTTTGGTAAATTGGTGTTTTAACATTTACAAAAATACAGATTGATATGTTCACCATCTTTATACTTTTGTTTGTAATATTTGCATTGTAAGCTTTGAGATAACTTGTGCCAGTGGCGCTTTCAAGAAATGCCGAAAGCAGAATAAAGATCTTTTAGTTCACTAATTCTCGAATGTATCGCTGACATTCTACTAGGAATTTTATTAAGGCATTCATTATGTTTAAACATAAAAATTGTTTTGTTTTTGTAAAAATGACACTTTTTGTAAGTTGAACCCAGAGCATTGATATCTTTTGAAGAACATAAAAAATAAAACGACGAATCAACTTGTAATATAGGAAAAAATGAATACACGAAAACGTGCAAATAGTAGGTAAAAAGTCGATATAATGAGAGTAAATGTATAGCTACGTTTCGGGACTAATCCCTTTATCAAAACGAAGCGTAGCTACATTTACTCTCATTATATCGACTTTTTACCTACTATTTGCACGTTTTCGTGTATTTATTTTTTCCTATCTTTTGAAGAATGCATTTTGATAATTTCTACAAGAACTTTTTGAAAATAACGCAGAGTTGGAGTTTTTGCTTAAAAGGATATTGGTTTTGGTCCTTTAAACGCATCAGTATCTGAAACAGGAAGCCCTATTTTTGAGATTATGTTTTCGTTTTCCATTAACCTCGGAAAATTTACAAGTGATGAGAAAAAAAATAACTATTTAGGTTACGTTAACCTACAAACCTTATTTTTGTTGTTGATCAATAGAACCATTAGTCTATTATATTCTGAATTATTTACATTTTTATTAAGGGACCTTCCCATAAAAAACGAATTTTTAAAACCCGTAGGTTTGTCGATTGGTTTGGAAATTTTATTTCATCTCACCTCTCTTCTGGAATCCAGATTGCTAGTTACTGTTTTTTTTTCACAAATTGTACTTCTAAATTCAGCTCAATTAATAATCATGGTTTTGCACCAAAGTGCAAATTCGGAGCAAAGAGAATTGATATTGGCAGCAGACATTATTCTTCAAAGTCTATCTTAGTGCCAAGTTTGGTCTGAACTTTTAATAAATTGCAATCAGGCAGAATGAAGTTGAAATGAGTTGAAGGATTTTTCGTTTATTAAATTTAACAAGCTTCTTCAAGACGAGTGAGCTAATAAAACCTCTTCTTTGATTCGCCAATAGATTGAAGGATAACTGTCTGATTAATGAACATCTCAACTTGATTTATTTTCAACTCATCTACAATTATTCTTCCCTACAATACGTTTTTGTCTTTAATAAAGTCATTTTAGTTAGATAAGCAGCAGAGAGTCTAGAAATCGACACTATCTGTCAGTACATTCACCTCATAAATTCTTATTTCTTAACTAGTCGTTACGGCCATATTGGCTATCGAGTAGGCTATCGAGCCAAAGACTTCGTGCCAACCTATCGTACGTTTCTATATCGTAAATCTATACTAGAACATTGGCTTCAAGCCAATCATAATATATGTTGTAAACTATCAACAATACTTCAGCCAGCTTACTACCTTTATATCTACCATTTACTATACTCACACCTGGATATTTTCACATTCTTCCACGTGACATTTATTACTTCTTTAACACTCAAAAAATTAAAAATTTTATTGCAATATAATGGGCAGCTGATTTTAAATTCGCTTATAATTTTTGCACAGTTGGCAATATTTTTGTTCCATTTCCATATTAAATGTTGCTTATTTTTACTTGATGCAGCTGATTCACCTTTTAACATTTGAAACAGTGATATATGTTGCTTATTGTTGTATAAATTCATTGTTGTAGATTTTAATTTTCAACAACCTGTTTCTGAATTAGTTTTTCAACCTGAAGATCTACCCTTTAACCCTGATGTCCATGACAAAACAGGTCAGGTTTTCAAAAAGCCTTAATTGTTATGTTGTTAAAAACTCTGACTCATTTACTACGATAGAAGTCAAGGTGTATTCGTCACATTCTTGAAATTATTTCTTTTTTCTGAGTTGACATATGGTACTTTATTTAATAAAACTAATATTTTACACCTTGAGGGCATGGTGATATAGATATTAATATATATACACACAGGTAAACAGAATGTCTTTATCGTTAGACACGTTTCAGTTCATAGGCCTAGGTTACACATGGTTTGCTAAACCCAAACTGGTACTCTAAGCTTGAAAGTTGGTATTTTTTGGCACTAGTATTGTTTAAAGTAGTATTCTGTTAAAATATACAATACCGGTTACATTAGCACTACAGAATGTTGTTTTCTCAGCACACTTACATGAGCACATAAAATGCATAACTTGACAATGCAAAATTTGACAAGACATAATATTATGACAGGTGTTTAAAACTGACACAAAATTGTCATATCATGAAAAGTACATTATTATGAGCAAAAGTGCAAAACAAAACTAAAGTACTAGACTAGAGCACATAATAATAATGTACAATCATGCATAATTTTAAACTGACAAAAATCAAACAAGATCATATCATGCATGAATAGCACATCTTCAGAGCACAAACACTTTACACATAATGTACAAACATGTATAATTTAAACCTGACAAAATTCAAACAAGACACAGTCATGACATGTACATTGTTCAGAGCACACAAATAATGTACTAACATGCATTATTTGAATTTAGTTGAAACAAGATAATATGATGAACAGCACATTTTTTCAGAACACAAACACTTTCATATTCTGTACAAACATGCACATAAAATTAATAAATCTTAAACAAGATCATATCATGAACAGCATACTTTCTAAGAGCACAAAAACAATACATATATACTATCATGCATTTTTATATCTGACAAAAATTAAGCAAGACAATCATGACAAGCACTTTTTTCAGAGCACAAAAACTTAACACATAACGCACAAACATACAGAATTTAACATCATGGCAAATGGATTTTTCAGAGCACAAACACATTATATAGAATGTAGGAACACACATTATTTAAAACTGCTATAAATTACATGAGATTATATCTTGAATAGCACATAATTCAGAGCACAAACACGTTACACAATAAATATTACACATGTACAAACATAATATATGCTTACATGATCCATACAAAAATTAAACAAGACATTGAATTGACAAGCACATTTTTCACAGCACAAAGACATGTACACTTAATGTAAAAACATGCAGTATATGACAAATATGGGATAAATAGAAACAAGGATACTTGAACCATTTTTTTTTACAAAGATAAATGCTATGAAAAGTTAATCTTTAGAGAAAATTTGAAATAATACAAAATTATAAACAAGCTTGGCAACAATATTTACTGATTTCTTGAAATCCACAACAACCTAAAAGATAAATTTCTCTACCAACACTGTCCAAGGCATAATCATCAAAAATGTGTGTTTTCGTTGCCAACTTTCATCAAAGACAACCCTTGATGCTCAAACTGGTGTTAACTGTCTTGTTATTATTATTGAATAATAATTAAGTAAAACCGGAAGTGTATTCTTCGACTGATTTAATTCACGAATATCTGATGGAATTCACACTGATTTAGATTGTGATACTTAGTATGGTATTCATATTTGATAGTAGACCAAACCTCTAGGCCAATCTTAACTTCACTTCCGCCACATGGCCTTGGGATAAAATAGTCTGGAACTACAATGAGTTACCTCCCTTGTGAATAAATTACGATGTTTTACTGAATTAATCGATTGGAATGTGTCTGACACTAGCACTGGATAACCCAACATCAAGTAATTATTACTAAGATACTTATTTTATACAAATATGGCATCATGCACCAATAATAATGTGTAATAAAACGCAATAAGAGGCATGGGTTACTATTTATACTTAGACAATCAACATTACTAATGCGAAAGTACAATGAAACAGATAAGGAAATAATCTTAAATCTTCGATTAGGCTGGTGTTAAAATATTTCTCTGAAAATCAGGAACAAACTGCGCAGTTAATTTTGAAGAAAAACGTGAATCACTAAAGGTGACTAAGCTTGTTGCATATCAAACTGAAAACGACATCTTCATTTCCGCATTTAACCTATTTTAGTATTCTGTTCCAAAGGTATCGTGCAATGTGAGTTATTTTTTGGAATTTAAACGAAGATATCTTTTAGCCAAAGCCAGTGAAAAAAAGAACTTGTGACTGACTGTAGAAAGTGAATGACATCTTCTCGGCAAAGAGAACGTAAGTTGATTAACGCGTCATGTCTGGAAACCCAACTGTTTCGGGTCCGGTGCTTTTGAGTGCAACATGCTAACAGTTATCATATTCCTATATAGTTCTGTCACACATTCTTGTGTTCATTTCTGTAAATGGTTTTCATGAGATCAGGCCGAGCCCATATTACTCATTTCATACCACTGTTTCTTTAAATGGCGAAGTACATGTGTCGTGGTTACCCCAGCTTTGGCTGGCATCTGTAACATTGAGCCGCACCTCACAATTCAAACAACAGTCATTGTATATGCTTACTATACTGCTTATCCGTTTATGATTTGTACTATTGAGAAATCTCTGAATAGTTCTATTTTACACCACGTGCTGGGTAGTTTTGTCAACGAGTTGTTCAATTCATGGAACATTTTAAAACCTTTGATATCTTATGACCTATGACCTAAATGTTTTCTCATATACAACAGTAGTAAACATAACATAACTCCGCCTTTTACATTGAAGAAGCCACGCCTATAGATGGAGTTGATATAAATACTATATATCAACAATATGTAATTGTCATCGTTATATACAAGCTTATTTCAAATTCCTAAATACATTTTAAATAATATACAAACGAATGGATGGATATTTGGAATTTTCGGATACGGAATATTCTGAAATAAATATTTCTACGTATATAACAATTGTCGTGTAATACTGAATAACTATTGGTTCAAATTTTGGAGATAAAGAGTGGATTATTGTCATTAGTTGAGAGTCGTGTAATTCAGGTCACGTGGTTGTGCCCACTCTGGCCAGTTTTTTGGAAGTGTATGTCCAAAAGTATCGTCCAGTACAATGTAAGATATGAGTGTAAATGTAGTGAAGGAATAAATAGGCACACAGCCAAGTAAATTAGGTGTATAATGGCCTCAGGTTAGTCCATGCTTATTTTTTATCACATGTTTTTGGGACAAGTATATGGTGAATATCTTCACATTTTAAACTGATTTTGAATGTAATTTTATCATACGTTGAAATATAACGTTAACGCATATTGGAAAAAGATACCAGGTACCTCAATAGGTCCTTGTCACTTGGTTATATTGGGTTTACGGGGACATCAGATAAATGGACTAAAGCTACCCATTGATGTGGGTCGTAGGACAATATGAGTTCAGCATACAACATATAAGAGTACTGGATACCACCCACACACTGACACCTTTCCCTCTATAAGACGACACACCAAGATTTGAATATTTTCTTATTTTCTAATCTATGCAGCAGATTGAAGAACTTCATATATTAGCATGGAGCTGATGTGAAGAAGAAAATCTATAATTTAAACTGAACTGACTGTATAGCTAACTATCACATGTCTTATTTAACAATATAGGCCACACTGCAAGATACTGATGCTATATTGAGCAGTGCATACTACGAGCGTACAACACTGATGTTTGCTTTCAATCCAGTTCCTCCAGGACTGAAACCTGGACTCTGGCTATAACTGACCACGTTCTATGTTTGCATGGGAAACGACCTACCACGCTCTATATAGTTGTGACCTCTTTTTTTTCTGAGACCGGATGCGTGTATGGGGGTAAAATACGTGACCTCATTTCAATCAGCTGATGATAGAAGCTTTAGTTTTAACGTCCAGATAGATAAG
The DNA here is from genome assembly GCA_029955415.1 of Lottia scabra. Taxonomy (NCBI): domain Eukaryota; kingdom Metazoa; phylum Mollusca; class Gastropoda; family Lottiidae; genus Lottia; species Lottia scabra. Next base: position 21,768,511 of record JARJEI010000004.1, read on the forward strand.
ACCTATCAACAACTTGCTAATACTTTCTCTGACACATAACCTCATCATTTTGAGGTATACAATCGTATGTACGTCACACAGGTCAGAAGTATTGCGCTAGAACAATAACCTACTTGCGATTTCACATAATTTCAATAGTAGGTCAATATGTTTATTAGGTAGTTTTAGCTTCTGTATTTTAGTCATTCCTAGACAGTATCACATCCAATTAGGAACTGATTTGTATATGATACTATCATATTAGTCTTCGATTCCAACTAGGATTTATTTTGCACGCGGTGTCCACGTTATCTAGTAAGGATATTGACACTGAAATTATAATGTTACCTTTTAATGAATATTAAATAGCACCCGATTGATTTTCTTCTCTAGCAACGAAACAGTATGTAGGATATAAACAATGGCATTTTAAAGGCCAGACTATATGTGTAAGATGTAAGTAGGGTATGTAAGATGTGAATACAATGTCAGGAGTGAATGTGCTTACAGGAACGACAGTCAAGAGAGCAGAGATCGGCTTTCATCTCGTCAGCTGATGCCGGGTTTAGTCTATTAACTTGTATATAGATCTAGTGTATGTGTTGTTCAAGTGTGTATATAAAAAACGTGCTCCTATTACAAAGATTATTAGAATCGTACAGATATAAGCAACAATGAAATGATATTGATAACTGCTTGAAGTACTAAAATACTATTGCACTGTGTGTGTACCTCAATCAACATAAAAAATCAAATAGCACGGATAACCTCAGCCATTGTACTATAGAACGGTAAAACGGAAATAAAGACTAGCACATGGACAAGCTCCGAAGTGATGCGACGCCATTCTCGCTGTGTTTAACGAACGATGAGGATAGCTGTTCCCCTACATTTTGTCAACATACCAACAAGTACTATTCAGTGTTGATTGTACGTGAGACTGACGATAGTGGACGTCTACCCAGTCCTTCATGGCCAGTTCGTCCCGAGGTACGAATTCACGTCTAATGATGGCGCTATAGTAGTTCTAATCAAACGGTGTACTAGTATTTAACTCATCCCATTCTTTACCCCTGTATAGTACATGTAAATTTTAGTCAGTTACTACTACATTTTCACTAGTAGTCTATTTATCCTCGACCTGATCTTTTAACACCCCCGATCACGTGCTTCCTTCTACAACTAACTCACACAAATATCTCATGCATCCATCTTTTTTTTTTAGTAGGCCACCTCCCTCAAGTTTCGGATGTTTGAAAACCCCATTTCTCATTTTGTTTACGTGCTGTCTAATATCTTTGTTATGTTCGTTATATTATGTTTAATGGCTGTTTTCGGTCCGTAAACATGACCTGCTGACCGTTTGTTAACCTATTTTGGCCAATACCCAAATTTGTTAGCCAAATATCCTAGATTAGGTTCATAATATAAGACCCAGAAACATTAAAAATTTGGAGATTAAGGAAGTTGGAAGGTTTCTTTGTTCAAGACCTTGTGTCCATCGACATCTGTCCCTAGGTTTAATTTAACTATCTGTTACAATAGTTGATGGACTTAACATTGTTAGTTTGTGTCCAGATCATTGTTATAGTACAACAATAGAAACACAAGTACTAAAAAACTACTATACCACTTCAAACCTAGTACTGACACTGTACCATTTACCATCTGGTTTTCTCAAACTGTCCACACAAAAAAACTGGGCCATAAATTAATTAGTCAATTTCTTTATATATTAAATAAGAGAAAATATTATAAACAAAAGTTAATTTAATATTTATATAAACTATTCAGGGTTGAGGTAATAGGTCATAATGCTACATATTAATGTAAACAATTTTCATTTTAATCTTTGTCTTTATAAATTCTACAAAACAGGTTGCAAACCACATAACTCAAAGATGGTATGCAGTTTATGCACATCTGCAATTTGTAATTATGTATATAAATATGTAGAACAAATGCTGTAAATAGTATTCAATCAGTAATTGACCCAATAAGTATGTACAGTATGTGATGTCTATACCATGCTGTGAACTAATAAAATTACTGAATGTACGTTTGTACAATAGTATATGTATATTGGTACAAATAAATATGTAGGTAACTAGACTAGAACTAATGAGCAATTATTACCATATTTTAATAGTTCTCTGAAGTCTTTGTTGTTATTGTTGAAGGTGATAATGATGATCATCAGTTGTTGTTGTTTATTTACAAGACAGACTAAAATATAACAAATCAAATCATACTTTATTATGGATGAATGTACATAAAATGGAAAGGAATATGCAAGTATGCAATTTATTTACCTCAAAGGGAAAGAGAATGCAATCATTAAAATTAAGTATCATTTTGAAATATGCAATTTATTATGATTGCATTGATGCATGCTATAATTTTATTTTATTAAATAACATAGAAGACAGGTACTATTAAATAAATGAAATGAAAAATTATGCAATTAATTTATAGACAACAAAGAATAAACCAAAGAAATTTTTATTGAAATGAATTCAACAATGTTGGTATAATTCCATGTTTTCTGTTATGTAATTTAAAAAATAATAATATTCAGAACAGAACAGTACACTAATGAATAACAGACCAGATTATGCAAGTTAATTACAATTTATTATGAAGACTCAAAATATATGTTGATCTTATGGATGCATTGAATATAACATTCAAGAAAGGAACATATTCAAATTCCAAATACCATGATATTAGGATCCAATTCATTCTAATTATATCAATCATGAATTTGATTTATTGTAAATGAATATGCATTAGAAATTCTTCATTTAAGAATCATTATAAATTGTCATTACAAAGGCATAGGTTATCAAAGGCTTTGACGTATTCTATAAGAGTATTGATGATAAAAGGATACATTAAGGAATATATTTAACATAAATAATTAGACCCTTATTCTTCACATTTGAATTGCAAATTTGAAAAGCATTTAAAAACATATAATAAACTGATATCTTATCTTCATAATAAGTTTTTAAATTGATTTTTATTAGTCAGTTGTTCATTATAAAAGTTAAACAAAGAGCTGCTGATGACAAATATTTTAAAGACAGACTCTATTTCAATCTTAAATATAATTTAAAAATACTCTGTGATCATTGGATGATGTTCATTCTATTTTTAAATATTAAGTTTAAAGGTTATTCGATGGTCTATTTCCTACACCTGACCAGTGTCATCTTCTTTCTTAGGTACTTCATTGTCGTAGGTATGTGTTTCAATTTACTATCCTTTACATATTGTTATTTTTGGGACATTTTTGCCATATGTTTACAATTACTTTGAAGAGCAATTTATTGATTTACAAATTCTTTATTGAAATTGTTTCTTTGATGTTTCATTGTTGTTATCCATATATTTATTTCATTATTTAAATCAATAAATTATTTCATTATTGAAAAGATCTGTGGAGACAAAATTTCACTAGTAATTGCTTTGCTTAATTATTCAGAAAATAATCAATTGATTTAGATATATTTATAAAGGTTTTTCAGTAAGAACTATCAATACAGATATTTTTGATATCAGAGATTGAGAGATACATGTACCTTTAGTATTTGTTATGCTAGGGTACAGAATGATTTACCTGATTAAAATATTGAAGATATCTTTGTATAAGAAATATTAAACCAGTGGTATTAATTGAATTGTTTGACCGAGGTAATAATATTAGTTGACTCTCTAATCAAGATCTATTTAAAATTAGGTTATTTTAACCCAGACTTTTTGATAATTAAAAAACTGTGTAAGCTAGATATTAAATCGATATATTATGTCCTGTGAGCAGTTTACAGCAATATTGAAAACTATGCCATTACATGCGCAGAATACAATACTAAAGAAGTCCGGAAACTGTTGTCCGCCATTACTCGTGTCCATTGTTAACTTTTAAAAGACCAGGTCATGCATCGTTGCTTCTTGGTGACCTTTATCCTAATTTAGGAAGGGCTAGTTATTTCCCCCAGTATTTCTTTATATGTTTATGACTGTTATCCATAATGGACAGCCTGTCTGTTTATGCAAATCATAAGTAGAAAACAAATATTGGTAAAAGTGCCCATTTCTACGTTTGAACAACAATCAACAGAATTTGGAAGTAGTTTTCTTCAGGTGGATTTTGATTTCTTGATGCTACCTTACTTACCTTATGGAATAACACTTCATGTGTAATGGAAACAGATATAATTTTTTATGAATTTGAATGTTTCTTGTGATTTATTTGTGATGGTTCTGTTTTGTAATGTACACTGTTTTCTTTAAATTCTGTATTAATGTAATTAATTTCTAAGACAAATCATTTTCTGTAACTGTAAGCAGGATTGGTGAATGCATATATATATTATATATATATATATATATGTATTATTTGATAATGAAGATACAGTAAGGGCTGTTCATTTTGGTAAATTAAGTTGTGCTGTTTCAATGTAATATTTTGTATTTGTCATTTGATTACATTATGTACAGATGCTCTGTTATCCATAGATACATGTACAGATGATCTTTTCAATTTTATGCAGCTACTCAATGATGTTGCATTGAACTCTATTATGACAGTTGATGATATTGATATGGCTGCCCTGTTGTTTTAACTGTTTTAACAATTTCTCTATTATCTGTTAGACAATTGTTCTATCATCTAGAGATATGAAGATGTAGATGTATAAAGATGTCAAATTACAAATTGTCAAAAGATACCATGTTGTACAGATTCTCTGCTGATACCATATTGTACAGATTCTCTTGTGTCTAAGGATACCATATTGTACAGATTTTCTGCTGTTTAAAGATACCATATTGTTAAGATTATCTGCTGTTTAAAGAAGCAATATTGTACAGATTCTCTTCTGTCTAAGGATACCATATTGTTAAGATTATCTGCTGTCTAAAGATACCATATTGTACAGAATTTCTGCTGTTTAAAGATACCATATTGTTAAGATAATCTGCTGTTTAAAGAAGCAATATTGTACAGATTCTCTTCTGTCTAAGGATGCCATATTGTACAGATTCTTCTCTGTCTAAAGATACCATCTTGTTAAGATTATCTGCTGTTTAAAGATACCATATTGTACAGATTTTCTGCTGTCTAAAGATACCATATTGCACAGGTTATGTACTGTCTAAAAAAAAACAATATTGTACAGATTCTCTGCTGTCTAAGGATACCATATTGCCCAAATTCTCTACTGTTTAAAGAAACAATATTGTACAGATTCTCCGCTGTCTAAGGATGCCATATTATACAGATTCTCTTCCCTCTAAGGATGCCATATTGTACAGATTCTTCTCTGTCTAAAGATACCATCTTGTTAAGATTATCTGCTGTTTAAAGATACCCTATTGTTAAGATTTTCTACTCTCTAAAAAACAATTTTGTACAGATTGATACATTATTGTACAGATTCTCTACTGTCTAAGGATACCATATTGTATAGATTCTCTTCTGTCTTAAGATACCATATTGTACAGATTCTCTACTGTCTAAGGATATCACATTGTACAGATTCTCTTCTGTCTTAAGATACCATATTGTACAGATTCTCTACTGTCTAAGGATACATATTGTATAGATTCTCTGCTGTCTAAAGATACCATATTGTACAGATTCTCTACTGTCTAAGGATACCATATTGTACAGATTCTCTGCTGTCTAAAGATACCATATTGTACAGATTGTCTACTGTCTAAGGACACCATATTGTATAGATTATCTGCTGTCTAAAGTTACCATATTGTACAGATTCCCTACTGTCTAAGGATACCATATTGTATAGATTATCTGCTGTCTAAAGTTACCATATTGTACAGATTCTCTACTGTCTAAGGATACCATATTGTACAGATTCTCTACTGTCTTAAGATACCATATTGTTAAGATTCTCTGCTGTCTAAAGATATCATATTGTACAGATTCTCTACTGTCTAAGGATACCATATTGAACAGATTCTCTGCTGTCTAAGAATATCATATTGTACAGATTCTCTGCTGTCTAAAGGAACAATATTGTACAGATTCTCTGCTGTCTAAAGCAACGATATTGTACAGATTCTCTGCTGTCTAAAGATACCATACTGTTTAGATTCTCTGCTGTCTAAAGCAACAATATTGTACAGATTCTCTGCTGTCTAAAGATACCATACTGTTAATATTCTCTGCTTTTTAAAGATGCCATATATTTAAGATTCTCTGCTGTCTAAGGATACCATATTGTACAGATTATCTGCTGTCTAAAGATACCATACTGTTTAGATACTTTAGAAGTACCATTGAATCTAAAGATAGGAATATTTCTGTACATTTTCTCAGTTTTTCATCTAAAGTTTTAGTTTGACTGTGTTAGTGTTCTGATTTCCAGTGAATATTTTTTTTGTAAAAATTCTAGTAATCTACAGATACCGTTTTGCAAAGATGCTCAGATAATATATTTTTCTGTGGTAGCTTCAGTGTGTTATATCCTTAACTGAGTTGTGTTTTATACAGACAGTATGTTGCTTAAAACAGCTTTATATGACACAACAACGTACAGTTGTTTGATACAGAAAGGAATATCATGTAAGTCAAAGGATAGATTTGATATTATTATAACCGGTGTTAAATGATTTGTGGTCTGAAACGTTACCATGCTCTGCACTTTCATTTGTAATTCATGTGATATTTAAATTGTATCAGGGGATATTGTTCAGGCACATGTATAGCCTTGCCGTATCAAAAACAAAAATACCATACTTGTTTTCTTGTTTTCAGTCAACTGCATACACTAACCATCTAAACAACATTTCTAAAAATGTTTTAAACCACAAAATTCTTCTAGTTTCAAACAACCATGTAATACATATTGCCTGAAACAGCCATACAATGCTTGCAGTCTGAAACGCCCATACAATGCTTGTAGTCCGAAAAAAAGAATATAGAATGCTTGCAGTCCCAATCAACCACGCGATACCGTTTCAACTAACCACAAATACACTAGTCTAAAACAGTAGCACAATACTTACAGTTTCAAACAACAACACCATTCTTCCATTTTCAATTAACCACAAAAAAAAACACACAGTACTAACAAAGTCTCTAACACCAACACAATACTTCAGTTTTCGAACAATCACACAACATCAACAACCACATAATACTTTCAGTTTCAAACTAGATACCACACAACAATAAAAAGTATGTAACAGCCACCCAATGCTTTACAGTACTCAGTACTTTCAGTTTCCAACAACCACACAACACTAACAAAGTATCTTAGAACCATACAATACTTCTAGTTTCAAACAACTACACAATACTTCGAGTTTTAATCAGCCACACAATACTTTCAATTATATCAACCACACAATACTTACAAAGTCTCTAACTTCTTCAAAGTCTCTAACAACCACTTTTAGTACTTCTTACAATACTTACCAACAGCTACACACTTCTTACAAAGTATCTAACAACAACACAACACTTACAAAGAATCTAACAGCCACACACTTCTTACAAAATCTTTAAGAACAACAGCAACACTTACAAAGTATACTTACAAAGTCTTTAACAACAACTAAACACTTGCAAAGTCTCAAACAACAACACAACACTTACAAAGTCTTTAACAACAACTAAACACTTACAAAGTATCTAACAACAACACAACACTTACAAAGTCTTTAACAACAACTAAATACTTACAAAGTCTCTAACAACCACACAATACTTACAAAGTCTCTAACAATCACACAACACTTACAAAGTCTCTAACAACCACACAACCCTCACAAGGTCTCTAACAATCACACAACACTTACAAAGTCTTTAACGACAAATAAACACTTACAAGGTCTCTAAAAACCACACAATACTTACAAAGTCTCTAACAACAACACAACACTTACAAAGTATCTAACAACAACACAACACTGACAAAGTCTTTAACAACATAACACTTACAAAGTATCTAACAACAACTAAACACTTGCAAAGTCTCTAACAACCACACAACACTTACAAAGTCTCTAACAACCACACAACACTTACAAAGTCTCTAACAACCACACAATACTTACAAAGTCTCTAACAATCACACAACACTTACAAGGTCTCTAACAACCACAATACTTACAAGGTCTCTAACAACCACACAACCCTCACAAGGTCTCTAACAACCACACAATCATTCTTTTTTCAAATAACAACCACAAAATACTTGTATGCAAATATGAACAGCCTTTAATCCTATGATACAAAATGAGCAATTTATTGCATTTTATGAAATACAATCAAAGGAGGAGCTTCCAAAACATTTCAGTCTAGGACACCCACTTAGATGTGCAACCCTATACAGTGCCCATATCTATTTTAATGACAAAATTAATGTTTTCTTTAAAATTATACATTGACATATGACGCCATGTAAATTTGTTATTATCTATTGGTGGGAACAATTTTATCAGTTCTGAAACAGTTTTTTATATTGTGATGTGATTGTGAATTGTTTATTTTAAACTAGAACAATATAACATATAGACCTCAGTGCTATTGCTCTTTACTCTACTCTTTTTACAAAATATTAGAGTCAAGGTTCTTTGTAATATGGGGCAACATACAACTCCATTCTTCCAAACGGGTAGATTCTATGGTGATTGTATACTGTCTCGTCATTATATATTCTACACTCTATAGTATATACAACTGTATTTTACGGTAAACTTAACATAATCATGATACAGAAGCACCGCAAGAAAATCAATGACAGACATGTAGTAATGTTTTCAAACTTGTATATTCTATTGGAAATGATTTTGTCTTGGGTATTGTTTATTAACGTCGGGTCAATGACCCAGAATCTTAATTTATGATAAGAAGCCATTATGATTTTATTTATATTTAAATTTGTCTGTATTACGCCATTAATTACATCACGTGCATGGAAGCATCACGCTAAGAGATGATGTTAGCAATCTTTCCGGAGGTAGATCAGGAATGCCATAATAAGCATAGATTATTACTATCTCATACAGTTCTACGTCATTGTGGGTCAGTGAAAAGAACAATATAGATAATATGAAAGGTAATGTAGACCGAATTCGACATGAGTATACTCGATACGGAACCAGGAAAAATCAGTTTTGTTACTTTTTCGATCTAATGATTGCTTGATACTCAGGTGGCGCTTTGATCATACGCTTACAACATGGCACCTAGCAGCCCTACACTACATCCGTATATTCGTGCAAACCATTATGTTTCTTAAATATTAATTACTCTTAATAATTATCGAGGCTTTTATCTTGTGATTTACCAATGCTTTGCTTATTAAAACGGAAAATAGAGATAGTTAATATTACGAGAAAATGATCCCTGGGAATATTTTTTAGTCCTTCGTAAAAATATCATATCCGCGATTTTCGAAGACTTTACCAGAAAACAGACTTTAATATATTGACTATTAGACCACTCGACATCGACTATTGTTTATCTACTAATGTAAGTGGTACTTCGAAAAAAACAAATTGAATTTATATTTCCATATGCTTTGTTATTTAATTATCTTTAAGCAATTGATTTTGCCTTTGAGATGTATTAATGGTACTATTTTTACCTGTAAAATTGATTATATTTATTTAGTAGCATGGAAGTGGCCTCTTAATAAAAGATCTGCACAATTTTAAAAAATGACGTTATCGTAACCATCATTTATAGGAATTATTTATAGGTTATCATCCGTGCTCTAACAATTTGAATTACATCTTGTTTATACTTCAATTTTTCACGTAAATCAACAACCTGTGAATGAAGCAGATTAATGACGTAATATATAAGTAGTTTGGGCAATAGTTGGCAATATCATCAAGTATAAGCAGAAGTATAATTTGTTTATTATATCATCATCAGGTTGTACCAATACCATCATCATTAGGTTGTACCAATACCATCATCATTAGGTTGTACCAATACCATCATCATCAGGTTGTACCAATACCATCATCATTAGGTTGTACCAATACCATCATCATCAGGTTGTACCAATACCATCATCATTAGGTTGTACCAATACCATCATCATTAGGTTGTACCAATACCGCCATTGTGATGTATTTTGACAGGGTTGTAGTAAAATTTCCAACAGTTCTGTAATTACTGTATCAATTTCATTTAGATTTCAATGCACGTAAAGCCACTTCCTTGTGAATGAAACAGATTAATGACATACATGTAATAGTATGAGCAGAAGGGTTGACAATATCATTAAAGTAATACAAAAATAACTATATACATGTATATCATAATTAATTTGTACCTTTTTCAATCTGAATTTGATGACAATGTCATAGTCATATAGGCCCTGTGTTGACAATATAGTAAGATTTGTTAGCAGTGTTAAATATAGTAAAATTTGAAATCAAGCCATAGTAAAATTTATCAGCAATGTTATGGTTATGTTGATGACAGTGTTATAAATGAAAACATGATAGTGAAATGTTTCATCAATATCTGAAAATATGGCAAAGTTTGAACGAAACCTTACAGTGAAATTGTTGTCAACATTCATTGTTAAGTTGTGAAAATGTGACAATATTTGCAGACTAAGTGATTATTTGTCAATATTATAGTGAATACCTTGTCAATAATATTAACAAATATGACAGAAAAATGTACTGTAAATATCATAGTAAAATGTACTAAAATGTACTGTAAATATCATAGTAAAATGTACTATGAAAATCATACTAAAATGTACTGTAAATGTCATAGTAAAATGTACTGTAAATGTCATAGTAAAATGTACTGTAAATATCATAGTAAAATGTACTGTAACTATCATAGTAAAATGTACTGTATTTATCATAGTAAAATTTGGTTTGACAGTCTGACAAGTTTAAATGGTCAGATTGTTTGACAATGTTATGTTCAGATTATTTGACAATGTTATGGTCAGATTATTTAACAATGTTATGGTAAGATTGTTTGACAATGTTATGGTCAGATTGTTTGACAATGTTATGGTCAGATTGTTTGACAATGTTATGTTCAGATTATTTAACAATGTTATGGTAAGATTGTTTGACAATGTTATGGTAAGATTGTTTGACAATGTTATGGACAGATTATTTAACAATGTTATGATAAGATTGTTTGACAATGTTATGGTAAGATTGTTTGACAATGTTATATGGTCAGATTGTCTGAAAATGTTATGTTCAGATTGTTTGACAATGTTATGGTCAGATTGTTTGACAATGTTATGTTCAGATTGTTTGACAATGTTATGTTCAGATTATTTAACAATGTTATGGTAAGATTGTTTGACAATGTTATGTTCAGATTGTTTGACAATGTTATGGTCAGATTGTTTGACAATGTTATGGTCAGATTATTTAACAATGTTATTGACAGATTGTTTGACAATGTTATGGTCAGATTGTTTGACAATGTTATGGTCTGATTGTTTGACAATGTTATGGTCAGATTATTTGACAATGTTATGGACAGATTATTTGACAATGTTATGATAAAATTATTTAACAATGTTATGGTAAGATTGTTTGACAATGTTATGTTCAGATTATTTAACAATGTTATGGTAAGATTGTTTGACAATGTTATTATCAGATTATTTAACAATGTTATGGTAAGATTGTTTGACAATGTTATGGTCAGATTATTTAACAATGTTATTGACAGATTGTTTGACAATGTTATGGTCAGATTGTTTGACAATGTTATGGTCTGATTGTTTGACAATGTTATGATAAGATTGTTTGACAATGTTATGGTCAGATTGTTTGACAATGTTATGGTCAGATTATTTGACAATGTTATGGACAGATTATTTGACAATGTTATGATAAAATTATTTAACAATGTTATGGTAAGATTGTTTGACAATGTTATGATCAGATTATTTGACAATGTTATGGTAAGATTGTTTGACAATGTTAATTGTTCAGATTTTTTGACAATGTTATGATAAGATTGTTTGACAATGTTATATGGTCAGAGTATTTGACAATGTTATGATAAGATTGTTTGACAATGTTATGATAAGATTGTTTGACAGTGTTGTGGTCAGATTATTTGACAATGTTATGGTCAGAGTATTTGACAATGTTATGGTCAGAGTATTTGACAATGTTATGATAAGATTGTTTGACAATGTTATGTTCAGATTATTTGACAATGTTATGATAAGATTGTTTGACAATGTTATGTTCAGATTATTTGACAATGTTATGATAGAATTATTTGACAATGTTATGTTCAGATTATTTAACAATGTTATGGTAAGATTGTTTGACAATGTTATGGTCAGATTGTTTGACAATGTTATGGTCAGATTATTTAACAATGTTATGATAAGATTGTTTGACAATGTTATGTTCAGATTGTTTGACAATGTTATGGTCAGATTGTTTGACAATGTTATGATAAGATTGTTTGACAATGTTATGGTCAGATTGTTTGACAATGTTATGGTCAGATTATTTGACAATGTTATGGTCAGATTGTTTGACAATGTTATGGTCAGATTGTTTAACAATGTTATGGTCAGATTATTTGACAATGTTATGGTCAGATTGTTTGACAATGTTATGGTCAGATTGTTTGACAATGTTATGGTCAGATTATTTGACAATGTTATGGTCAGATTGTTTGACAATGTTATGGTCAGATTATTTGACAATGTTATGATAAGATTATTTAACAATGTTATGTTCAGATTGTTTGACAATGTTATGTTCAGATTGTTCAGATTGTTTGACAATGTTATGATAAGATTGTTTGACAATGTTATGATAAGATTGTTTGACAGTTGTATAGTAAGGTTAATGGGGAAGGCTTTAGTACGAATGTATAAAAAATGTTATGATAAAAATGCTTGACAATACATGAAGTACAATTAATTGATAATGCAATGGTAAGATTGTTTGACAATGTTATAGTAATTCATTTTTTATGCATCATTAAAGGCAGAATTTTTATTTATATAACATTATGTTATGGTTGTTGATACGACAGAAACATAATTATCTGAAATCTGGATTGTAAATAGTGTCTAAAATTTAAAGCTTAACTATGCACCGAATTCAGGATAAAAGGTATTATATAAAAGGTTTTATATACCGACAACATTGATTATGTGGAAATCATAATCTGATTTGTTAATGATTTTCTTAGACTAATTCTATTGTGTAATGCTGGGACATTGTTTTGTAATACTTTAAAATGAAATGTTCAAATATCCACTAGCTGAATTTATCAGTCAAATAGTATTTCCTTTGAAAATCGGTTTATATGAAGGTCCAGTTTTGAACAATGGGAAAAAAGACAATGACCAATGATAATAGCCTGTGGACGGACGTCTGTATTTCTCTAACAATGATAGTTACTATTGAGGACAACAGTCGGCATCGTCCCTTATATGATGACACATAAATGAGTCCTATTGTATCGTTGCGACTGATTGTATATTGAAGCAAATGAAAATTAAATAGACCATGATATTTTCAAATTACGAATGATGTTTCCAAATGAAAAAGCAAGTCATGAGACGAAATACAATGGTATATCGTAGACTTTGTCTGTGAAGACGGCGGACTAAAAAAAATCAATATGCTATAACGGTGCCTGGAGAATTTTCTTTCCTGGATTATCTTTTTGATGGTTAAGAAAATTGTTTTTGATATTAAGATTCTGCCTTATGGAAATATTTTTATATTGCCACTCGCTACTCTTTAGAATGTCAAAGATTTCATTGATCCTTTTGTATATCGTTTCTTTGAATATTTCTTATATTAAAATCGACATCTTCCAGATAAATTCCAAGTCAACATTAAATGTATGTAGTATCATACTCACATTTGTAAAATGTTAGGATGTTACATAACATATCATAAAGATGTTAGATTTCATATCTGCATAACTACATCATTGTGAATAATGTTAAATGATATTTTTAATGTTTACATTTTTAAAAAAAATAAGACTTTAATATATATTATTAGTGATTTTATGTTTCATATTTGAATTAAAATGAAATTTATTGAATCATTCTGATTTTAAAAAAAATCTTGTCGATTTCATTCAGAAATATTAAACTGTCTGTTTTATATAGAATTATGTAAATTTTAGTATTTGCTAAGGTTTTTTTTTTCTTTTTTGTCTGACATTAAAAGAGTTTTGTATTATATAGATTACATATTTTGAGAAGACAGAAATATATAGTGAATAGGTTTGAAGGCAAGGAGACTCCCACGAGAGCCATTTTGAATTTATTTAGTGAAGATAAAGTAATCAAGTATAAAGTTGGTTTGACAATAGATATATAACTATTAACTTGTATATAGTCTTACTTTCTAACTTTATGGACAACTTTAGCAGTAATATCAGTAAGTTGTCGAACATTTTAGTATGCTGACTCCATTCAATTTTATTAATTCCGGACCCATTTTAGTTACTGTAAAAATTCAATTAAATCTTGAGTATTTCTTAAAAGGTGTAAAAAAAAAAGAACGAAATTCTTCATTCATCAGCGAAAATTAAATAATATTGATATTACAATGTTCGCATTGAAAATTAAATTTACTTAAATATAATTAATTTATTTGATTCTTCATGTTTTATGTTGATATATTGAATATAATGAATAATTGGATAATGAACCATTGATAAATTGTAAAAAGTTGACATGCTAAGTTTATATTAGGGTTGTATGGTGGATCAAGAGCTCAACGTGTCCATGTATTTCTTATCCTCTTATTGTTAGAATAGAGTTGATTATACCCTTGGTAATGGTGTGGATTAAAAATGTAATGTAGAATGAATTTAGGAATAATTGAACATGTTTTATATATGCGGGATAGAATGTCACTGATTTTTAATTCATTATGTTGAAGAGAAACTTGTTATTACTCTTTATATTATTTTTGTCCATAGTAATTTAAAAGGTCAGTGGTGGACAATAGCCAAAACAGCGTCGGTTTGATGTTTCAGAGGTTATTCTCCGGTCAACTGGTTAGCCATTGTTTATTTTTATCACTGGAAAACTATATGTTACATTTCCGGCGTTTTGTAGTCACGGTACAATTTCCGCTCACCGATATATTGAGTATATAGTCCACATTGGGTGTCTGTTTAAAAGACATTCCACGTGTTTTTTATGATATGATACCAAATTCTTCCTATAAAATACTTACTTAGTTTCAAATTCCTCCTGGATATTGAAACATGTGTGTAAACAAAACCATGCAGAAAACGATCCCCAGAAACATTTGTAATGAATAATTGAATGAGAAAATGGTAGATAAAATTATGTTCTATAATATATTAGATTATTTTAAAGTGTTTTAAGTGCTATCACTACGTTAGTAAATTCTGGAGAATTTATTCGCGCCAATTCTTATATTCTGCGGGCCTGATTTTTTTTTAACAATTTTATAATGAAATATTTTGAATTAATACTTTGATAAAAGAAAATAATAAAACTTGCCTGCAGCCATTTATATTGTAATAAAATAATTAAAAGTGAAAAGGTAAAATACGAAATCAAACGTCGTATAAGCTCGTCAAAACAAAAACTTCGCCGCCATTTTTTTTCTTAATTCCCGCCAAGTCTCCTCGTTTATAAAGTATACTGTACATTGTATAAATATTCTATTTAAATTAATTAATGAAATTGACTTCTAATTTCAGGTGGGGGAGGTGGCCGAAAGAGAGGACATTGTAAATGGTTTAATGTAGCTAAAGGTTGGGGATTTTTAACTCCAGATGACGGATCACAAGATGTATTCGTTCATCAGGTAAGCATTTTTTAATTATCGAAATTAAATTATAAACAGCACTTATCAAAGTACAGATTTTATATTGGAGTTTATTGCAAATTTACAAAGATCTGATCATCATTTCAAAATCGTAGTCTGGAGGCATTTTACAAAAATAATACATGATTTCAGCAAAATAACCATTGTTTGTTATATTTTAAAATTTAATTATTTATATTCACAAAATATTTCTTTATATTTACAAAATATTTCTTAATATTTACGAAATAGTTCTTAATATTTACGAAATAGTTCTTAATATTTTCAAAGTATTTTCATAGCCAATAAATTTGTTCAATAATTAAAATTGGACATTTCTCGTAGGAGTATTTTCCACAATAATAATGATAAGATTCACCCAATAATTGTTGGAATAATTCGTGTTGTTTGGGTGTATAAACAAAGTTAATAAAATCATATTCTTGGCATTAAAAGTCAATAAATATATTACGAAATAAAACATAAAATTTGCCAATAAGTTTTAATGAAAAAAGAATATTGATTTTGGAATAAAAAATATTTATTTTATAAAATATTTGCTATACTGCTAAAAATGATTTTATTATACATGCAAATATAAGTTGGTAAATAAATTTTCAATTTTTTTTTTTTAACACAAACTCGAATTTATTATTCGTTTTTGTTTCTTTCATTCCCGATTTTTTTGCAAATATGATGTGAAATTGTAATTTATTGTTTGGATATAACTCTTCTTTACTGTAATAAATTCCGTGTCTTCAATGTGTAAAATATTTCCTAATTGATAATGTTGTCTTGCAGTCTGTTATCTACAAACAAGGCTTTCGAAGTCTTGCAGAAGGTGAAGAGGTAGAGTTCGAGTCCAAACCGTCTGGTAAAGGTGTTGAAGCCACCTATTGTACTGGACCAAGTGGTTTAGAATGTAAAGGAAGCGATAGAAGACCGATGTCCAGAAAGAAATTTCGCAAAATACGGTAATTAACTACGTTTCAACAGTCTTGTCTTGTTCAAAACAATTGTTCATTGAATTGGTTTGGTTTGTTTTAGTCAGGTTATATTATTATATCAGCGTATGAAGTCACGTCAGTTAGCTTGTTTCTCTGCAGTCTTTATTTGACTTTCCAAGTTAATAACTGAATGTTAACCTAGCACCTGGACGTCTCATTACCATACAGCCATATTATTGACCGCCTTAGCTGACCATGGGTCAAACAAAGAAAGCGTGTAGTAATGACCAAGATGTAAATATCCATGGTAACCATGGTAATATAATGAAGCTAGGTCGTCATTTAATCGATGTCTTACAGTCGACTCAATATTTTCTTAGTCAAAGATGGCGGCCGTATATTTTAATGATATTCCCGTAATTTTTAACCCTTCAATTCAGAACATCCCAATCCTTTTCCTATATGGTTTATCTGAATTTGAAATTCGTATTAAAGTTCCCTCATAATAATTAATTTATTTTCTAGATGTTATAATTGTGGAGATTTTGGAACTCATCTAGCTGTAAAATGTCCCCATGGACCTTTACCGAAACGATGTCATAGCTGTAAATCATCAGGTCATCTCATAGCAGATTGTCCAATGCGTAAGAGTCGCAATGATAGCAGTAACGGCAGCAAAGACGATGAATCGAACGAAAACGGAGGTCTGGGCCCAATTTGAAGATAAATGGAAAGGATAAACTTAGGCAGGATAAAAGGCATGATTTTTGGACATCCGTAATGAGATTGCGGCCTGCTTCGACGTCATCTTCATGTGTCATGGTGTTTTCTAGGTGCGACGTGTAACGTCACAAAACGTTCGTGTGATTATCATTTTAGAGATAGTTTTGTTGGATTTTTTTTCTCTTGACATGGTGTTATTTTATGTAATGGAACTTAGCTGTCTTCCTGTTTATCATTGGTGGAACGAATCAGCGTATCGCCCTTCGCGGGCTTTACTTACAGAGACCTTATCTAATAGTGACGTCACTTCCTCATTGTCTCGCTAGCCTAGAGCTACGGGATGGCAATCTACCTCACTAAAGCTCAGCACCGATCAAGTGATATTTTTAATGGTTTGCCATTGTTTTTCGCATTTATTCTTGTTTTTTTTTTCTTCAGTTTTGAACGTATGGTGAACGAGCGTTAGTTAATGTATATTTGCCACACTTATACCACAGAATACCTCGAAATAATGATCAGGTCAAATATCAAATTCAAAATTATTTTAGGAAATTAATCACCATGTTTTGTTCTTTTTCAAATTATAATGTTCTCATTATTTCATTATTATCAATTATGAATATCGTTATTATGATAGGCCTATAGTGATACTAGTAGTGATGTCATGTGGTGTGTCGCTTTAATTTTGAAATTGTTTATAATTTCGCTAGTCAATATTTCTACCATTGAAAAAATCATTTCACACGACTGGACAAAGTTTTTTGTCCGCCTTAAGATAGATTCTCGATTAACGCGAGACCATGCAGCATTCTCTGGTCGCTTGTTAAAAGCAGTTAATGATGGAGATATGGCCAGTTAACGCAGCATGGAACGTCAGGTATTTTATCAACGTGTCATCGCGTTCAATGTGAATCAGCCTTTAGTTTATTGTTGTACCTCTGCGGCCCTACCTCTTGCACCTGAAAACTGTGTAACAAATCTTGAATAGTCAAATTGTTTTGTTTGTATATTTTTGATAAGATAACCCATAAGACATAATATGGTGTGTATTATACGGGGGTATCTTAGTAGGAATATTTTGAATTGAAAAATAGGGAATCAATCAAAGGGAAAAATCATCCGAAGCCGGCGTCCCTTTTTGGTCTACTACCTCCTTTAAAAAGTTGCTGCTGGATGATTCCCTTCTACTGCAATGGTAATAATTTCAGATAATAATTGGTGTCTTAATGCTTTTCAATTGATTTGTTTGTGGTATATTTGAATGATTTTAATGATAAAGACATAGCGATGAGTTATATATAGGAATTTATTTAGTAAGTAGAATATACTCGTAGTTTCAGGAACCCACTAAGCTTCAAACCAAAAAAGGAATCACAGAACAAAAATCGCCAAGATATTATAATAGTCCCGATTGCGCGTCCTTTTTTCTTCGTCTTCCGTCTATCGTAAACTATCTTTTATTTAAATCTTGATCTCAAACAATTTTCATCATAATTCGTCTTGACTATATTTCGGAGCATCTATGAATCTATCTCGGTGAATATTGAGATAAATTGAGAATATTATCTCACAAATTAAAAAAAAACAGTGGAGATAAACTGAGTAAGTTATCTCACTAATTCATAATAACTAAATTTATGGAGATTTTTAAAAAAATTCTTACGTTCATTTGAGTCTTTTGAAGACGGTTTTTTATACATTAAACATAGAGAAGAATAATTTGAGTCATTTTATATAAGAATTGATTCTGTATAACAATGGTTTACAGTGAGAGACTAGCAAGAGTTAAAATATAGGATACTTTCAATACGTTGCCATCGGTTACAATAAATTAGCTTATGACGGATTGCTTATCACTTAAAAGGTTTCAACGCTTCAGATTACTTTCCAAAAATAAACATATTTTGTTGAAAAGAGAAAGAATAGAGTAGTAAAGGTTGGTATTACAGGTGATTTATAGGATGAAAATAGCTGGAAATTATCTTTATCATTATCAGTAATAATCAGTGTGTTTGTCTCTCTCTTTATATCATTGTTAGTATATAATTAATTCTATTATATTATAGAGGTATTATACCAACAATAAAATCATCACTTTAGTAATAAGTCATTCAAGTTTTTGTTCTTTGTTTTTCAAGTTTGTTATATTGCACAGCTACCTCTCAAGTGCAATCTACCTCCATATATGGATATCTTGATATTTTTATATGTATACTATAGGGACGGACGCGCTCGATTGTATGATCTGGAGACTTTTATCAAAAATTATTAAAAAATTGGTTCATTCTTTTAGTTAATCTTCATTTAACATATTTTATATCAAAATTTTTATTTTGACAAGCGAACGACATGAGGGATATAGTATTAGTTTTCAGTTTCATTACTATATCATAGATCATTTATCAAAAATCAGTTTAACTGAGATAAATCTTTATCAAATAACATCAATTTACAGATACACAATTCCTTTATCTTGTTGATTGAAACAGAAGTTCAGATTGATAAATTGGTTGTGATCATTAGTCTCCAATCAAAATTTTCATTTTATAAAATAAAACTGGTAAAAAAAAATTTAAGAAGTTTTTATAAGACGTCTGATTGTTAGATGAAATAATATGGAAATAAAGAATTTAGAAATTAGGAAGGAATTCACTCTGTGCATGTATAACATTAAATTGTGTGAATTGATAGGATTTATCAATATCTTTGTCTACAACAAAACAGTAACGTTGTTAATTTGAGAGGTTATGTTGCTTGTTGTCTAGGCGAAACCACACCTCAGGGAGCATTAAGTATATGTACATTTCCATGTCACTAGAAACTAAGGTGGGGATCCCACATTATGCTTTGACAAAAGATACATCATAATAAAATCATGATGATGATCAACCTAGTTTCATGATTAATTTTGTATTTTATGCACATCAATGCATATTTCTAACACTATCTATTTACTATGTTTTAATCTTTATTCTTACGACATTTTTAGCTATTATCTTCTAACTTTAATGTTTGGTCAACTTTGATCGAGAGCGATACAATAGTGGTTCTTGTTTGCAATAATGCTTTAGATCATATCTCGAATATGTATTTGATGAAGTGATTTTTCTAACAAATTTATATCATATTTTAAGACGTTTGAAAGATGTTTTAGGACCAAAACACAAAGCGTTGAAATTGTAAAGGTTGGCTTGTCAGTGTGCTTGAATGTTATATGATTGTTGAGAACAGCTTAGTATTTTATGTGCAAGTTATCGAGTTTTAGGTTTATTAATAAGAGATGGAGTAATTCTGTTGCAATTTTATATCATTATTATATGTTTAACTATTGAATGAAATTTATATTATAAATTACTTATTATATATCTACATGTTAATCAATGCATGCTGGTTTAGTGTCACAGAAAAAAACTTTAAAGACTTAAAATAATATCAAATTTTAAATTTTAAGTATTCGATTTTGGTAGAAATGAAATGTAGTTAAAGATCCCCACCCTTGTCTTCTACTGATGCATATTGGTTGTATATTTTAAACAAAATGCGAGTTGTCTATTAAAGTGTATGATAGAAATTTGTCTTATTTACTAATATATTGTCCTAAAACCCAGATTATCAACAGTATTACAAAATACTCTGATACTGATTCAAATGCCTAATGTTAGATAAGCAATAGGAAGTATTTTGTGGACCTCTAAATTATGTTATCTTTACGGGACTACACCCTTGTATTGGTAAGTCTAAAAGTCCACATCTCTTGCGATGGTAACTCTACAAGCAATAGAAAAGTATATCGCTCTGTATTTTGTGGAAGGATTGGCACCTCTAAGTTTGTTAACTTTACGAGACTACACCCCTTGTAATGGTAACCCTCCAAACTTACATTCCGTGTGATGGCAACTCTTCATGTCTACAACCATTGTGATGGTAAACCTACAATTCCACATCTCTTCTGACCCACCTTGCGATGGTAACTCTACAAACTTACATCCCTTGTGATGGTTATTCTACAAGCTTGCATCCCTAGAAAAGTTAATTCTACAAGCCTACATCCCTTGTGAGGATAGCTCTACAAGCTTGCATCCCTAGTAAAGATAATTTTACAAGCCTACATCCCTTGTGATGGTAACTCTACAAGCTTATATCCATTGCGATGGCATTTCTACAAACTTACACATCTTGTGATGGTAACTCTACAAGTTTACATCCCTTGTGATGGTATACTTTACAAGCCTATATCCCTTGTGATGGTAACTCTACAAGCTTGCATCCATTGTGATGGTAACTCTACAAGCCTACATCCCTCGTGATGGTAACTCTACTAAATTACATCCATTGTGATGGTTACTCTACAAGCATACATCCCTTGTGATTGTAACTCTACTAAACTATATCCCTTCTGATGGTTACTCTACAAAATGACATCCCTGTGATGGTTACTCTGCAAGCTTACATCCATTGTGTTGGTAACTCTATAAAATTACATCTCTTGTGATGGTAACTCGACAGTCCACATCCCTTCTGATGGTAACTCTACAAGCCTACATCTCCTGTGATGGAAACTCTACCAGCCTACATTCCTTATGGTGGTAACTCTACAAGCCTACATTCCTTGTGATGGTAACTCTACAAGCCTACATCCATTGTGATGGTAACTCTACAGGTCTACATCCCCTGTGATGAAACTCAACAAGCTACAAGCCTACATACATTGTGATTGTTGCTCGACAAGCCTACATCCCTTGTGATGGTTAATCTAGAAGCCTACATCCCTTGTGATGGTAATTCTACAAGCCTACACCCCTTTAATGGTCTCTACAAGCCTACATCCCTTGTGATGGCAACTCTACATGCCTACATCCCTTGTGATGGCAACTCTACAAGCCTACATCCCTTGTTATGAAAACTCTACAAGCTACAAGCCTTGTAATGGTAAATATACAAGCCTACATCCCTTGTGATGAAAACTCTACAAGCTACAAGCCTTGTGATGGTAACTCTACAAGCCTATATCCCCTGTGATGGTAACTCTACAAGCCTACATCCCTTGTGATGGTAACTCTACAAGCCTACATCCCCTGTGATGGTAACTCTACAAGCCTACATCCCTTGTTATGGTAACTCGACAAGCCTACATCCCTTGTGATGGTAACTCTACAAGCCTACATCTCCTGTGATGGAAACTCTACCAGCCTACATTCCTTATGGTGGTAACTCTACAAGCCTACATTCCTTGTGATGGTAACTCTACAAGCCTACATCCATTGTGATGGTAACTCTACAGGTCTACATCCCCTGTGATGAAACTCAACAAGCTACAAGCCTACATACATTGTGATTGTTGCTCGACAAGCCTACATCCCTTGTGATGGTTAATCTAGAAGCCTACATCCCTTGTGATGGTAATTCTACAAGCCTACACCCCTTTAATGGTCTCTACAAGCCTACATCCCTTGTGATGGCAACTCTACATGCCTACATCCCTTGTGATGGCAACTCTACAAGCCTACATCCCTTGTTATGAAAACTCTACAAGCTACAAGCCTTGTAATGGTAAATATACAAGCCTACATCCCTTGTGATGAAAACTCTACAAGCTACAAGCCTTGTGATGGTAACTCTACAAGCCTATATCCCCTGTGATGGTAACTCTACAAGCCTACATCCCTTGTGATGGTAACTCTACAAGCCTACATCCCCTGTGATGGTAACTCTACAAGCCTACATCCCTTGTTATGGTAACTCGACAAGCCTACATCCCTTGTGATGGTAACTCTACAAGCCTACATCCCTTGTGATGAAAACTCTACAAGCTACAAGCCTTGTGATGGTAACTCTACAAGCCTACATCCCCTGTGATGGTAACTCTACAAGCCTACATCCCTTGTTATGGTAACTCGACAAGCCTACATCCATTGTAATGGTCTCTACAAGCCTACATCCCTTGTGATTATAACTCTACAAGCCTACATCCCTTGTTATAGTTACTCGACAAGCCTACATCCCTTGTAATGGTCTCTACAAGCCTACATCCCTTGTGATGGTTACTGGAGTTGATATTAATATTCGTCCAAGATCAAGAGACTCAAGGCATGGGTACCTATCAACCATAAAGTTCATTTTACATCCATGATGGTAATTTGGGGTGGTGTAACGGAATGATAAACTACGGCTTGACAGACAATGTAACATACGCCCACTGGCAACTTTCGGAAATGATCATATTTTAATCAACGATAGTACCAATTTCATTATATACCAAAAGAATAAAAAGTCAAGGACAATAACTCATAAACTGTTCATTGAAAATTACTTCATGTTAGAACTTTTCTGAGATCTTATCAATTCCAGTAATCACACCAAGTTTCAGCAGAATCAGTTTAACTTCTATGGTGCTCAAAAAACTATTTTTGATGCTTTTTGATAAAGTCATGGGCAATAACTCAAAAACCGTTCATCAAAAATGTGTCAAGTTAGAACTGGTCCGAGATGTTAACAATTCCAATGATCACACCAAGTTTGATCAGAATCGATTGAAAATTGTGGCTTCAAAACTGATCAAGGGCACTACCTCAAATCCTGTTAATCGCGACTACGTCAAATTCGAACTAGACCGAGATCTTATTAATCTTAAGGATTTCGGGAAGTTTCATCAAAATCATAAGAAAACTGTGGTCTCTATAGTGTTAACAAGACATGTTGACGGACGGACAGGGGCGACGACAATATACGACCACGTATTCTATCACGGTGAGCCAAAGGTTTGCGAGCAATACCTTGATGCAATCTGCTACCAAACAAAAAATGCAGAACTAACCTCAATCAATATGATCACAAGCTTATATAAACAAAAATACGTTTTTTATGCGCTGTTTACCATCGACTCGTCTATATGCTCTATAAATATGATTTGTAATTTTAATTTTGTAAACAAAAATAGTGTTAGCTGTAAATCATGTTTGTAACCACAGAGGGCAGCCATACAAGTTGTCGTATGTCGGTACATTTTTATATGTTGACTTGAACAATGATAGGTAATCGATATAAGTTGATTCACATGTCACCTTTATAGGGAATCTGTTTACCTGACCGAATTTATTCAAACGTGCAAGTTTTGCGTATGTATAACCATTCAAACTGATGGATTGTCAGAAAATCTACACCCGCATCAGGAAATATCTACTGGTGATAGCTGATTCGTGCCTACGCTACATTTTAATGATCCACTGTAGTTTACGGTACTGTTTTGATACAGGCATAGAAAATTGTTAACCATTCTTGCACAAAGGTTAAGTTAAGGTCTCATAAAAAGACGCCCATGCAGCATAACATTTCGATAATTTAAATATGCTGTCTTATATCATCATCTCCGCTATATATTGTAACATGTATATATACCAAGTTAAGTTGAAAAGTAGTTAATCGAAAACTTTCAAGTCATCCAAGAATGCTTCAGTAACTGCATAATATATCACAAATAAAATCCATTTGATGGGGAACATCTGGGGGTTGATACGACTGCATGATCACTTCAAATATACTTTCTATTCCTATAAATGTCCCTATATACAAAGTATATATTACTTGTAATTTCCAGAGGAGTTATCTCAAGTAATGTATTGACCTTATTATTATACTAAATTTTGACAATATCTCTCCCTTAATGTTGAATTTTATTATTTTAATAAAAAAATTACCTCCCTTGAAAGTTAAACTTTAAAATTGATTTTGTGACAAATCAGAAACCTATTGTAGTATTATCATTAAGCAGCAATGGCGGTATGCTAACTCTTCTAGACGCCTGATACCACTTTTCATTATGAAATATTTACTAAGTTATTGATATACTTCCTCAAATGAAAAGTTCATTAGCTTCTACCAATGTGTTGCTAATGTATTTACTTATGTTTACATGGCTTTCGAGATTTACGGTTGGGATCGTGCGAATATTCCTTTTAATATATTATACTAATATGAGTCGTATTTTTAACTTTCAAACGCTTTGAAGGTCAAATTTCCAGGTTTTGCTGTGAGCAATATTACTGATTAGCCTAACAAAAAAAGCAGAGTAGACAAATCTCGTTCCTGGGAATAACGTCTGATTTGCCAAACGCGGCACTTTAAAATATGATAACAGACTAAAAGCATAATAAAAAGTTTTGTCGTAATCCAACAAAGTTGTAGCTTTGTAGCAGTTGTGACCTACAGGCTCTTAGACGTTACTTGTAGCCTATTTCATATTTAATTTAGACGTAGAAAATAATAAATGCTCATTCTGATGCTACGGAAAATACTTCAGAAAATTGGTTGAATCAAGGCCAGAAAATTTGCTTGTTATGCATTCACTATTAGGAAGTATTATGCAATGGAGGATTATTCATTGAATTTGCAATTATTGAAAAGCAGTTCATCGAATTTTAATGATGGAACAAGTTAGTGACCGCGCGTTTTGTTGATTAAAAAATAGCAGGAGAGGAAGAACATAAGATATTTATTTTACCAAAATCATATACATGTATACATTCCAATGCCTGATAGATGACAATTTATTATCAATTTAGAACCATCGGGAAGGAACAATGAATCTGCTTTACTCATTCAGCTAGATAAAGTAGAAATTCGATAAGGATGGTATGATGAAGAGGTCAGTGTAGAAATATGGATGCCATATTGACCGTTTGACCCAATTGTTTGACCACAAGTTCCAGTAATAATCGATATTTCATCTGATGAAGTGAAACAGAAGAAGGCTATATAGTTATTGGTATTTTAGACAAAGGTGAATGTCTCTTGATATATTGGTAATCATTATAGGAATGATTAATATTTCTATACTGCCAAAAATAACTTCCTTTTACTCAACTGCATTTTGTTTTCTTAGAGGCAGAGTAAATGATTTATATCCATGGCGAGTGTTCTATACTCAATTAATGATAATTGTTTTAAAAAAAATTAGGATAAGGTTTAACTTTAGATTTGGTTTAAATTTTCGGAATATCAAAACAAAATGAAGATGCGCATATTTAGTGTAAGTTCGACTTTAAACTACCAACCATATAACGATTAACCACTTGCTGCATACATCCATCTGCAAAATTTTCATTACTTTAATAAAGACTTTACAAAATTTGTTAGCAGCTTTGTAGACCATTAAGCACGAAGTGTAATAATTTGATTCCACGATTCGTTTTATTCAGTTATGATATGGTAAAAATGGATTAAAGTATAGAGATTGGAGAATGTTACTAATAATATCTAAGTCTTTCTAATAGCAGATTGAAAGGAATACCAGAGTAATAAGAGGAGACCTAAAGGTCAGTACGAATACCAATCACCAACCTACCAAAGAAATCAATATAAAACTTCATATATTAATTTTCAAACGGAGGTTCTACTCTATTACCATTTAGCTCGGATTTCTGAAGGAACATCAAACATATTTTCAAGCAAATTCTGTTATAAGTTCTAAATGAATAAAGCTGTAAAAAAAAATCATGTACACTTAAAATGAAATAAATAAGCATACACTAATTATGTTTGGGTGTGTGAAGAGAAATAGAAATGCGTTATGTTGAGCACGGCAAAATCATTTTTATTCCTATCAGCGTTTCCCATTTTGAATACAATTGATTGTTTCAATAATTGATATACAATTGAAAGTAATGTTTTCCGTTGTAAAGTAAAAGTAGAGTTAGAAATGATATATATCTATTATTGGTCGGAAATTAAGATATATAGATATTTACACTCGTACAATGAATTTAAAACTCTATAAATATTTTCTTTTATTTAAACAGGTGTTAAAGTAAGGGTCAAACTCCGGTCGCGTGCATTTCACGTGCGAAACACTCGATGAACAAAGCTCCTTACAATGGTCAACTTGAAGTTCTAAACGCATTATAATTTCATACGGTACTCTGCTATACCACATTAAAACTGGTCGAAAGAAAAAAATTAAAGTTCAATATAATATTGAAACACTGAAATTATCAAAAACATGGAACAATAATCAATGGAATACATTTTTTTGTGAACAAATAACAAGGGCGAACTATGACATAATATACAAGCAGCTTTTACATATTCTGACCATCATACGATTTCAGCATATGTCAACGTTTTGATGACTTGCTATACAAAATTGCATGTGA
Organism: Lottia scabra; assembly: GCA_029955415.1. NCBI lineage: Eukaryota > Metazoa > Mollusca > Gastropoda > Lottiidae > Lottia > Lottia scabra. The sequence continues at coordinate 21,796,130 of JARJEI010000004.1, forward strand.
CTAAATTTGAAAACTTTATAGATTTAAGTTATCCATTAGCGTATGTTGGTAAATCCATGTATGATGACAATAAAACCAAGCAACAATGGAGATTATCTTGATGCATAATTTTGATCGACTAAATTGACAAAAAACATGTAATGGTATAATAAATTCCTATGTTCCACTTGTAGATACATAACGGTGCCGTAAACATTTTTTAACACAATATTTCCATATAACAATCTATTAAGAAGTTGGAAACATGCTGACCGTTGTTTAATGGCTATTTTGACAATTGAAGTAGGCTGTATTAGGGTCAGAAAAACGGTATTGTTTTAACGCAATACATCTAACGTAATCCATCAAAGACTGCATGTAATCTTCCGAATATTGCAAAACAAATTTCGCCAGGCGCTGGATTCTTCACCCACCAACTGGGAGTTTGGTTTAGACTATCGTCAGACAGGGTCACATGATACAAAAAAACAGGGTTGCTCAGATGCACAAAAAGTTTCAGAAGATAAATAATTATTAAGTTCAAAACTTCAGCACTTTTCGTACTACAAACCAACACAATATATATGGCAATAAACAAGTATTTATGATAGACAATTTATCTCAGTAATGTTTGTTTTTATCAGGGAATTGTCGCAAACAAAATAAATGACTTAGGGCATATTTTGTTGCAGGGGTATGAAATGACCATACTTCATTAATTAATGATAAATGGTTGTAAAAACGAGGATGGATTGTCCAGTAAATGTCATGCGTAATTAAATACAATCTGAGATTGATATGTATCTCATGTCATACAAATCTGTTTGTTTTTCTAATTATCGATAGACGTATTTACATCACATCAACACAAATTCGAATATTATTATAGCCATACAGATAAAAAAGACATTTCCCATCACTTCAGCTAATAAACAGACAAATAGATGATGGACAGACCAACAGCCGACAATTAGACCTACCACGACAAAATCAGTTGTTTTGATGTGCATCCCTGTAATGTGAGAAACTTATTATTTTTCTGTCAATCAACATACTATTTTTAATGAATGTATAAAAAGTTAATATGATGTTGAAAACATTGTTTCCTGTTGACAGCTGTCGAATGTTTGATTGTTGGTTGTATATCCCTCATTATTTGAATTTTTTACCACTACAAACGGAGACATCACTTTAACGACTATTAATTTGTGTTTCTATTCAGGTAGTGTTCGAAAATAAAATAAATGTAGGAAACGACTTCCGACTTCTTTGAAGAAATTTGGGTGCAATCGTAGTGTTTTTGAGATAGGACTATACAACAGCTTACTAATTTTAGTGATTTCAGAACCACAATGACATTGTTCTACTTAAGGATTGTTTTAGCAGATGTTTTAAAGGCAATTGACTTCCGATTTGAAATATTTGATACAACTGCGCAATAAATTATCGGGGCCAGGTCAAATGGTATAACTTATTAAAGGGAGATAACTCCTATGACTGAAACTAAATTAGATTGAAAGTTGGAAATGATTTAGAAACAGTAGGGCCTAATAGTAATAATATTAGTATAGTATCAGCGGCTCCGGAGGCAAATGTTAGGGGGCGGGGGCGAATCTGTGTTTTAAAGGGCACTAAGTGACCGAGCAAAGCGAGGTAGGACCACCTGTCTTGGGCTTTAGGGGGGCGTTCTTAAGATAACTCCTGAAGTATAACAGAACGTATCTCATCCTTATATTTTGGCAAGTTATATATATGGGGTAAGGACACAACAAACTTTGCTTGACTAGACCGACAAGTTGACTCTAAATAATACTGCGTATTTTAGAGACAGACGACCAAGCATATAAATATCATGAAATGTTGTGTTACTTGATTTAGACCTTTGAAAATAGTAAATTTTGTAAAGTATTAGATAAGTATGAATTAAGATGTACCGTACAACAACTTGACATCATGAATTTGTGTACAAATTAGATGAAATGTCGATCAGGCGGGTATTTTAACTCAAACTAAGTCGCCATTTTTCTAATATATGTGTTTATCCAATGAAATTCATGGTTACAATCTATAACTCTGTTTGGGAGATTTGGTTAATTTTGAGAGAAGTCTTTTGATGTAATTTCAATGACGATAAGTATTATTTAAAAATGGCGGCCATGTTCAAAATACCTCCAGCTTGAAAATTTCAACTAGGATTACAGACAACAAGGATTAGTTTATTCTGTCGAAAAAGGGATTGAATGTTGAGATGGCATCATAACATACAAGAAAATGGTCAGTTTTTTTTAATAATGACATCAAGGAAGAACAATAATTCAACGCAACCAAATTGGTTGCGGAATATCAAGTTATTGAATAAGATGTAATCCTGACTCTCTGCCAGCGGCATTGAGAGAGACAGGTATTCCGGTCTATTGCTTGACATGTGAAAAGGGCACATATTCGCCCCCCTTCGCCCCTCAAGCCCCTATGTATAGTATAAAGGCTATGTCCAATAATTTCTACTAGGGATTGAGTAAATCATTAATGTAGACGCACAAAGCCTATCAAGTGTGTACTGGTTGCAAATTCAGAGTTCTTGGGCTTCACATGTAGTTTCTATGTCTGTGTTCTTAGTCTATGTGTTTCTAAGAATAAGATGCAAACTAAAATAGATAGCTCAAACAGATAGACTGCTAACAATACAATTTAAGTCACCAAGTATAAAAAGCCTAACCATTAATTCAATATTGACTCCCTAGCAAATCATATTAAGTCATTAGAACATTTAAATAAAAAATAGGGATACATATCATGTACCTGAAGTGCCCAAGAGGGTTATGAAAATTTACAGTTCAAGGGAAGTAACTTGTTATAAATATTTTAACCTTTCAAGGAATTTACGTTACTCAAATAGATAACACAAACTGATAGACTGCTAACAATACAATTTAGGTACCAAGTATAAACGCCTAACCATAAATACAACATAAGCACCCTAAAATTTAGATAGCAAATCATAAATCATTGGAACATTTAAAAAAAAAATAGGGATATAGACTAAATCAAGTGAGTTATGAAAATTTACAGTTCAAGGGAAGTAACTTGTCATTAGTATTCTACATAACTCTATGGCATTCTATCGACCTTTCAAGGAATTTACGTTACTCTAACTACGGATTACCCCTTAGTTGATAGACATAGCAGGTTTGTCGAAACTGGATTTGAAGCAAGTGGATGCCCATTGGGATACAATAGGCATTTAAGTTATGTTACATACAGAGGCGAAACATTGGGACTGGTTGAACTAAGGGCAATCATCCTAGTAAACTTTTCGGAAAATTCAATTTCATTTAGATTTAATTCTTAACTGATCTATTTCTCCCTGCGCGAAAATTGTCTGAATTAACTCATAGTAGTTTTTCTTATAACACATAGTTTTTAAGTTTTCGTGTGATAAATAGTAAGAGTCAAACAGTGTACAGCAGATTAGTTCTTGATCAACAGCTTTTATTTCACGATAATTCAAATTCGATGGCCCAAAATACTTCTCAAGAAATCATAAGGTTTTCCAAGCAAAACAATTACGCCATGATTATAGATGAAATTAAATATCTATATTATCATTCCCAGTTTTATCCAAACTGAACAACACAATTATTGTTCATCAAAACATTCCCAATTTTAGAGGTTTCGCCTGAAACACTAACTCAATTAGGCCTATATGACAAGTTTCACTCAAATCGTATGAAGACAGAAGCTTCCATGCTAAAACATTTTACGTGTGGTGGCCAAATCAAGGGAAATAACAAGACATTGTCAATTTCAGATTTGTCTGGGCTATCCATATGAAACTACGTATGGTTCGTACATGGAAAATATATTCGAACGAACTTAGTAAACAACCCTTTTGAAGTACTATTTAAACTCTATTCAATTTTATTCAAAAACGCGAGAATATTTCATTTAAGCATTCCAAGCAGGTTTAAAATGGCTTAATGTGATTTAAAAACTTAATTGAAGTATTATTCAAAACGGTTATTCACTAAATTCGTGTTTTACTATGTAACTATGCTTATATCCAGCTCAGTATCATCCGAATCGAAAGGAAACAGTGCAAATCTGCTTCCTGCGAAATCAAAGGCAAGCACTCAATTAGTGAAACATCGTTAACCTTAAACCCATGCAAGGGCTTATCTACATTATCAAATCAAGCTTCATTTAAATTAGGAGAAGTCTAGCTTTTTTATACTAACAGACTCAGTGGCGTGGTGGCTCCAAATTGGCTGGGGGGCACAAACCCTTTTTGGCGCTCCAAGGAAAACTGCGCTTTTCCTGCAACTCATGGTCCCCACCCACACCCCTCTACCTACCCTCTGTGACGATATATAAGTTCCACTATAATAACTGTTCCAAAGGCCATTTGTTATGTAATACTAGACCTAACCCTAACCCAAATATTATATGATAAGAGTTCCTGAGATCATTTATTATAATAATTTTTGTTCCACGAGGAATATTTATTATGAGGAACAAATATACAGTCACACCTCTAAGGTATTCTGTTCAGGTATGGATCACAATGCATGAATGCACTGATGCACATGTAAAACCTCTGGAGCCCTTCGACCGTGGAACACCGCGTCGAAAAGGAGGAACGAGGGAAAACGGGGGTCCTTTCATGGAAAATTGTGAAAATTAAGACTGTTGTGGGTGCGATCTAGATATATTTCAGGCACTTGCAGCCCCGATAAAAATATTCGATACTGAAACGCAAAACACAAATGTTTTAGGTTTAATAAGTAAATGTTATCAGTAAATGAAAGATTCTGAGAGTGACATTTTTATATTACACGGGTTTTGTTAACATTATGTTTCTTCAAGTGGATTAACTTAATAGGCTTCATCCTTGGGTGATTAAAAACACTCACACCAAGTTTCATCAAAATCCATCAAGAAATCAACTCTCTATCGGGTCCACAAACAATTCAAGAACGAGGGCAATAATTTATAGAAAATGTTGTTCAATTGCTCTTATTTTAAATAGGCTTAATCCTTGGGTGATTACAAACACTCACCATTGTCTTCATTGTCCATATAAAGGCTTTGGACCCCAGAAGTAAATTCAAAGGGCCAAAATAATTAATTCAGTCCGTAGGTATACCGGAAAGACCTAATTTTGAAGTACAAAAGCAATTTTACCTGTCATAGTGAACGCTTGTAGCGAGCGCGGACCTATGAGAGACCCTCATAGTTGTCTCCCTTGAATAGCTGTAAGCAGTGAAATGTTTCGGCTCACTCCCTTCATTGAACACAACTTCAGAGGCTTTATCCTTGGGTGATTACAAACACTCACGCCAATTTCCATCAAACTCCATCAAGAAATCAACTCTGTATCGGGTCCACAACAGGGGCCGCGGAGCGGGGGGGGGGGGGGGGATTGCGGATCCAGGATTTAGAGAAAGGTGGGGGGGGGGGGGGGGGGGGGGGGGACTCTGAAGTATAACATGCTTCAAATTAAACGGCACTGCGAGCGCCGAAGTCGCGAACGGCAATTTTATAGAGGGTTCTGACATTATTCGGCCAAAAATAAGGGGGGGGGGGGGCCGAGTTGTATTGGGACTAAAAGAACTAGCTCGAAAATAAATATTATTTCTTACCGACCGACTTTTTTCCAAGGGCTTTTGGCGCCCCCTTGCAACGTCGGCGCCCCCTGGTTTCCATTTGCTGGGGGGGGGGCGACACGGGCCCCCCAGGCCCCCGGCCACCACGCCACTGAACAGGCTGATTCTGAATTCTATGGATTAGTTTCATGCGAAAGGAAATTAAAACAGAACCTTTTGTAACGTTTTGCTTATTGAACGAATACAATTTATTTTATAATATACAATTAACACGGATTAATATCAATTTAATTTGTATTTATAGTATCGTGTATCCAATCAATGTATTTACTAACACGAGTATATATACTGGGATAATCTGTGGGACAACTTGTTCTTCTCCACGAATCAATACCAACAATATACATAGTATCAGTAACATTACAAACAGCTGGCCCACCACTATCTCCCTGCAAAACAAAACATTGTACTCTTTAAAAACTTATATGGCCAAAACCAACTGTAAAAGATCTTCGACAAAAACAAATTTTCTTGTCTCTTTGAATAATTCTTTGGTTGATGTTCTATAACTTTGGTTCCAAGATCTTTTACTAAGAATTCATGAAACTAGGTTACTCTCGAAATATTTAATGAAACGGTGAACAATAGTTTGACATATCACGTACATTTAAAATATAGGAGAAAATCGTAATAATATTGTAGTAGGGTAGATAAATCCTATTGTCATCTTATAGAATGCACTTTAATGTATACATATACAAGAATGTGCACACAATGAACCCCACCAGAAAGGTTTCGTTTAAACAAGACTGCAGGACATTTCACTTTAAACATAGTGCATGGGGAAAATCATTCAGACTTAAATTATTTTAATCATACTTACATTACACGATGTGCTGACACTCAGACCAAAACATATATTAGTCTGTCTTATACCGAAAGTACCAGTTAAACCATGAGCAGATATACAGTCTGGATTTGATACCACATTTGTAGAGCCTACCTGTAGGGCATTTGATTGTTGTCCTGAGCCTTAAAACAAACAAAATGGTTACAGACATAATTTTATATTAGTTTCATATCTTAAATAACCTTTTGTCATGTAATTGAAAAGATTTTCCAGGAGAACGATATCCTACACTGTTTCCTACTTCGACTTATCGAAAAAATTGTACATAGCCTTCATCTTTTTATTCGCACTGGGCAATAACTCGGCAACGATCAAAGTTCGTCTACTGCACGTTGCCATCTATTGGTGCTGGTTTCCATCTTTCTTTGCATCATCGTACTTCAGAGAGATCATAGACTTTATGGCCAACATCAGATTGAGTAAAACTAGTCGTCATCATTTGCACCATAGAAGTATAAGAGTAGTTTCTAATTCTATGTTTGCACCAATAAAAAATTATTTCAGCAATATATAGACATCTTACGCAATTTTCCTATCTGTACGTTTTTATTTCAAGGCCTTAGGGCTTCTCCTGCCTATATAAAGCAATTTTGATTTTCCTAACAACATATCAGTAATTTTTTGTTATATCTTAAAAAAAATACTATTGCTTCAAGTCATAAATCCCAATATTATGGTTACTACTGGCCTGACCTTGTCTTTTATAGATTCTTTTGATCATTAGTTAATGATAATCTAGACCAGTGCTTCTCAACCAGGGGGCCATTGCGCATGAGGTTGTATAGTTTTCTCTGTCCCAAATTTTATTTATGTTTTGCTGTGTAAGGTCTCTTGATGCTTGTGTTCAAATGCATCTGGGAATGAGGAGTCACAACTGCATTGGATTAAACAGGGGACCACGGCTCGTGAATTTGGGTCACTGTTAGAAAAGGTTTGGAACCGCTGATCTAGAATTTGTGTAAATAAAACTGTGATCAACAAATACATTCTAGTGCTATAAAAGTGAATTTTATACGCCCACATGATAATACGTCCACGAGTGTGTGTAAACACTCCACTGACACGATTCTTAACAGATTTTGACGAAACTTTGTGCGAGTGTTTGTTATCACTAAAGGATGAACCCTATTAAAAATAAGAAAAATAGACAAATATTTATTTGCCATGAATAAAATGGTAAACGTTAAATTTTTAGCTTGTAAAAGGCCCCAGAAGACACGATTCTAGACGGATTGTGACAAAACTGAGTAATATGGTTCAGTATCATCTGAATCAGAAAGATCAAAATAGGTGTAAGACTGAAGGTAAAAATTCTAAATATTTTTGTTTAAAATCAAAGCTGCCAGTGGGCGTATATATTACCATGTCTCTCAAGCTATTAACAATAGTATGAACGGAATTAAATCTAATGACGATTGTGTTTGGAATTTGATGTAATTAAAAAGTAAATATTGATTTCGAGTAACGAAAGATGGGCGCTTTTCATTGTATACAGTTCGGTTCTGTCCGTCCACAATCAGGGGCGGATTTAGGGGGTGGCGTGGCGGGCGTGCGCCCCCCTAAAATTTTCAAAGCATGGTTTGTCCGCACCATTTTACCACAAATGTTTCTCGCCACACTTCGCTTGGCAAGATATCTATCTACATTGCACCCACTCTAGAAGAATATTTCAATAACTTTGATTATTTTAACCTCAAATTTAATTCTGCGCCCCCCTAACGTCAAATCCTGTATCCGCCCCTGACAATTGTCTATTGACACAATAGAGCTGGTTTCTTGGTGGATTTTGATGAAATTAGGTGTAATATTATTGTGATAGGAAATATAGTTTATGATTTATTGCTTGTGTTCATTAAAACACGTTAAGTTTTTTAGCCTGTACCGTTACACTCTCAAAGTTGTCGACACAATAGGGAGCTGATTTCTTAGTTGATTTTGATTAGTTGTGAATATTCATACGAAAGACGAACCCTATTAAAAACCAGACAAATCTTTAAATATTTAATGGTTTATTGCCCTTGCTTCTTGGAAATATGTTATGTATTGTGATGAAACTTGGTGTTAGTGTTCTTAATCATTTTAGGATGGAACCTTTTGAAAATCAGACCAATCAAAAAATATTTGTGACGTGAGTATTTGCCCTTGTTTTATGCATATTTCAGCGAAATGTTTTTTTTTTCTTCAGGAAACGTGAACCCGTGAAGACTTTGAATCATGGAATATGTTAAAGAGAGACAGGAGCTATTTTAAATGAAAACTAAACTCCTGTAATAAGAAAATGTCACTCTAACAATCTTTCATTTACTGAAAACTCTTGTCAACCCCCGGACGCATTGGTTGCCATTATAAAAGTGGGCGTATTACGATGGCGATAGCTATTTTTATTGAAGTTTTTCATTGATAAAGAAAATAAACACGGTTTTCTAGCTTAATAATTTATTTACTTATATAGGGGAAAGAATCAATGTTACGAAAGCACAGGCACAGGACAAATAAGTTTACAGTTCTCGAGGATAACAAATTATATAGGGTTAGAGGTTCTTACTTTATGCTAATGACAAAGTTACAAAAAGCACAGGCACGGGACGTAAAAACGCACGTTTCATCCAGCAAAACAACAAATGTGCAGTAATTCACTTTTATAAATTGTGAACGAACGGACATGCGTGACCCCATAATATGTTAGCAATAAAGAAAATTTTATATTGAATAGATAGCCATTAATAATAAAAAATATAAGCCTATCTAATTTAAAATCATTCTTCTTTAGTTTACTTCCAGCATTGTTATGTTTTCCGTGATCAGGATATCATTAAAGAAACAGCGGCTTAATGAAACATACATTTGCATTTCAGGAAGCTTAACGGACAAAATATCTATAATCTATTGTCTTTTGTTTTGAAACCCGGAGAGAGTAAATTCTGTTATAATTAAAATCGATGCCTAAACGAACTTGGTTGCCTGCTCTTCGTCACAAAAAACGTATACCTAATAAAACCCAAGCACGAACCTAACCGTAAAACCAATCTAGAAATCCATGTAAACACGTTGGCAATCCATTGGTAGCAGCTAATGAACTTTTCATTTGAGACGTATATCAATAAATGAGTAAATATTTTAATATGAAAAGTGGTATCAGGTGTCATGAATATGTATATCTATTGTATTTTAATGCAATCCTACCTGATAATGGTAATATTGATATACCTACCTTCTGTATCTCCCCAGCCAGTGATATAACATCCATTGTTAATAATAAAATCATTAGTGTCATCAACTGGGAGAGTTCCATACTTTATTCCACCATTCTCTAACACTGCAGTTTCTAATCGCAGTAGAGCTATATCATTTGGGTAACCAGTAAAATTAGGATCGTAACTTGGATGCTGTCAAAAATAATTTCAGAATTAACTTTTTCTTATAATTTTGCATTCTACTCTTCAACACCGTTTTTTGACCATTGCATTTGGTCATCGATTTGGTCTAAGAATTTTAACATCGACATATGAGTTAAACCATTGTTTGTTTGGGAGACACCGGGAATATTTTTGCAAGAAGTACTCGACGCAAAACGAATTTATTACATACATTAGTGATACATCCTATCAGAATTATATATTGGCTTGTTTAACAGGTATTGGGATATCTTAGACATTTGGAATCCTAACGATAGCACCAAGATTATATGAAATGCAAAATACTATTTGAAAGGTCTCGATCTTGTAATTCTTAAATTGACATTCAATTAAAAAAATAATAGCAAATTACCATAAATTTCTGGAGTACATTTGATGTTACTTGATACGGAGATGGAGTTTGTAGGAAATGACCACCAGCAGTAATATGAAGATCAAGCTCTCGTCTAAAATGATCATTAAAAATGATAAAAAAAAAATATTTTAGTTAATGTTGATTCTGCGAGCCATTTGGAGATTTGAGGCTATATTGACAGCACAATCACATGAAATAGCCACATGATGTTTGTATCTTGAGGCAAGGTTAAAGGTTAACCATTCGACCAAAAAACTTTAGTCTCAGAACCTGGAATTTTTAAGCTGATCTAATCCGTGATAATGTTTCAAACTCTCCCTCAAAATTTTAGCCTTCAAATCTCCGTAAATCCATAATTATTAGCGTTTGAAAGTCAAAAAATACGACTCGTCGTTTAGTGAGACTGTTCCTTATATATAAAACAAATATACAGAAAATGAAAGATAACTGTTAAGGTATAATGGGAATAATTAAATGAATTATGCGAATTTTGTGCATTTCTGTTACTTCTGGATTATATATATCTGTAAGACTCGAAAATGTTGAACACCCCCCTTTCTAGAAGAGATTAAAACAGTCCAGAATACTGATTGTATACTAAAAATTAATTTAACTGTCGAGGTAGGAATTTCTAGCCACCAATCTTGACGTGTTCACTTACAATCCATCTACACAATGGGCAGCAGTAAGAGCCCAAGTACTGTTCAGTATAACACCACCACATATATGATCAGTTACACCATTTATAGTTGATCTTAATGAGATCTGCCACGGATGACTATGTGGTACAGCATCAGTTCCACCAACAATACGTTTACTCCTAGCTTTAACTGTAATATTAAAATGTAGGTGACGTTTAACTAGCTTCCAGAATTGCAACGACTACATTAATGTTGAGTGTAACAACCAAAATTACACTTATTACATAAAGCCATATTTATCCAATAATTATGAAATTAATTATGTTGAGATGACGAGTTGTGGTCAAGTTCAGAGTTTAAATTAAATGGCAGTTTTTAAGATTATTTTTTCTGCAAATATACATCAGTAATACAAACGGCACCAGTTCCTACCCAACATTTACTCTTTCACTATCTCTTTGATAATC